>JAJJWW010008955.1:0-124427 GCA_023531295.1 Papaver armeniacum | reverse complement strand
TGGGCTAGAACTTAATCTCGCTAAATCAAAAAGTCACCCAAACCATAAGGGTTCACAACATTATGAGATCGAATATCAAGGTAATAAAACCGAAATCAAACATCCCATAAACATCCATAGTAATAATAAAGCATTCAAGCACAGGCTATGTAAATCAAAAACCATTACAAGAAAAATTATAAATCAAATAATTTTATTCATAATAGACCTAATACAATCATTGAAAGAAATCAAAAATTGACGTCTATTTTCCCTTGCAACTCAATCCTTCATATCAGTGCTAAATGAAGGTGGATTATTATTTTCGAACTTCAGCTTGTGAATTTCTTCAAGCAGAAAACCTTGTTGCTTGACCAGAATATCTTGCAGGTGAGAAATTTTCGTGAAGGATTCTGCAAGAGCATGTAATTCTGTCTTTGATTGAACACAAAAGTGTGTCAATGCTTCAATACACTGATATTTCTTCAGAGTATTCTCTCTTTCCTTCTTGCTAAGCCAATCTCCTTTTCTAATTTTACTCTTAATATCAAGAGAAGATCCAGACTTAATCTTAAGTTGATCTTTCTGATCTAGCATCTTGCCAAACGAAGATGTTGGATCCAGACTCAGGGTTCGGACAAGGAATGACCAAAGAAGGAGAAGGATCTTTTTATAATTTTCACACTTCCGAAAGTATAATATTCCTAAAAATACGAATATATCAAATATTTTCAAATACTAGATTTTATTTCCATAATCTACACATAAGTGCCTTGATTTTTCTTCTTCCTCACTCAAAATTCGGCACACATGGTGAGGAAAAAATTATAATACCGATCAAGTGGTATTAGTATGAGATTTTCTCTCATTATGGAAATTAGAACAAAAAGATTGTCCTTGATCTAGTATCGTATGATAAATTCTCTTCTTGTTACCTCGAACTAACGAAGTATCTTGAGATTGACTTGGGTTGCCTATGCAACTTTTAGCAATTCTGTTTTTGAGACAATTTTTGCATCTTGTCTTATTTTTCCCTTTACCATTAGATGATTTAATAACGTCGGAAGACATGTCCATTTTTAAAATGGGTAAATCACTAATGGAGGAGGAAGAAATAATATTGACAACTAATGCAATATTAGTTGTTTCCTCTTCTTCAGAATCGTATGAATCAGAAGTCTCATCTAGAGTTACAACTAGCACCTTGCTTCCAGTGTATTTTATAAGATTGGGATAGTCTTTAGCAATATGACCAAACTCTTTACACTTAAAACATTGCGGCTGATATTCATCATCTTCTTCATGATCCTTTTTGACAGGAACTCGATCATGTGGACGAGAAGATCGATGAGTATCCTTAATGAATCTCTTATTACGCCTTTTTAAGAGATCTCGAAACTGTCTAGTAATCAAAGATAATGATTTTTCATCCATCTGTCTATTCCTCTCCATTGGAGCTTTCGGAATTTTTGCAGCTTTAAAAGCAATTCCTTTATTTTGAATAGACTGTGATTCATGATCAAAGATCTTTAACTTTCCAACGAGTGTGCTTTGTGAGAGAGTTGAGAGATCATTAGCTTCTATGATTGCATGCTTCTTAGAATCATATCTTGGTGGCAACGATCTGAGAATTTTCACACTATATCTTTTTCAAAGATAGTCTTTCCAAGAGAGAAAGAAGCATTGATTATCTCAGAGAGTTTAAGATGAAACTCTTCAAAAGCGTCGTTGTCATCCATTCGAAAGTTTTCACAATCGGACATAAGAATTTGAAGTCTAGCTTCTTTCTCTGAAATGTTTCCTTTGAATATGATATGAAGATTATCCCAAGCTTCTTTCGAAGTTTGACATGTTGATACATGATATTGTAGATCACGACTTACATCATGTATTATAGCATTCTGAACCATCTGAATTCTGCTTTGCAAGCGCCTTTTCTTCGTTTGAAAAATCTACTAAGCGTTTAAACTCAGTTTCTGAATTTTCTATCTTTGGACGAATATAACCATCGATGACTAATAGCCAAGTATTAAAGTCTCGTGATTGAAGAAAAGATCTCATAGCAGATTTCCACCATAGATAGTTTGTTCCGTCAAATCTTGGCGGTACGTTAATTGAAGTCGATTCATGAGAACTCGAGTTCATTGTTATAGGTTGGATCGCACCAAACACAGATTATTAGATCTTTTCGTGTTTGCCTGCTTGATATATTTTTTTACAGTGATAAGTAAAAGTTCGATTCTCAGACTTGTAGATATTTGATTTTAGAATTATATTTCAAAATAGAAAACTCAAGAAGATGTTGTTATCAAGATTTTAGAGAAAACTGAGACTATGGATTCCACTATTTTCCAATTTTTCATGTGATTCAATATTAATACTTATCATGCAATTCTAGACAATATTGCTCCAAAAGAAATTGTGATTCTAAAATATTGCCAATGGTATATTTTCAAATTACTAGTTGTTAATCTCAAGCATGGAACATCAAGAGCCCTAAGCTAAGCATGCACCATCAAGTGAAAACACAACAAGTCAATAAAAATCATTATTTCAATTTTGATTCAATGCAAATAATCATAAAAAGAATTGCAGAAATTAACAAAATAATTGTTACCACATGATTGTTGGAAAAATAGCTTCCTCCGTCGCCTCAACTAAGGGGTTTAGCTCTTCATGGTGAAAACACGCTCAAAATATAAAAACATGGCTCAATAGGTGTTTTTAATGAAGAAATTAATAATACAACGGATTTGTAACGCTTGACTGGTGTTACAGAGGTCACTGTTACAAGTTCTAAGACTGTAGAACAACGATAGTTTTCTGCCAGAAGCTAAATCGCGATCTGTTCTGTTCATCTAATGTTCTTCAGCTTCTTTTCTTCTCTGAAAGTGCAGAAAACGACTCTGCACTTTCTTCTCTTCTCTGCAACTCCACCTGCAGCTTCCCAATCACCTCCGTTCGGTCCCCAAACTCTCTAATGCTACCACAAAGTCTCGACCCTTTTTACGTGACTCCCATCACCTTTTATACCCTTCTCCGCCGATCAAAACTCGATGAAATTCCCTAAATAATTCCTTTTCTTTCACCGGAGGTCTCGGGTTATTTTCTTTCTCTTTTTATTCTCTTACGCATCCCTAACAGAGTCCCTTCTCACCAAAATCCTTTCCAAATATAAACTCAATCCAACATGGAAGATATTCTCCCTTTTTTTCACGTAACTTCTCATTCCCAGCAAATCCCGAGTATCACTGTTTGAGGTCTTCCCGTTTTACATTTGCAAGAACAAAACCTTCCCTGTTTAACTCCATGAAAATCTCCACATCCTTCCCATTTATAAACCTGCGAAGATATCACCGTCAACAGACCCGAGAATGTTTCCACCTCCTCTGTTTTATCGAAACAACGTGGAAAACTTCCATTTTTGTCGAATCTCAAACACATACGAATCCTGTATTAACGTAACAGATCCATACCAATACAACTGGACGGAAAAATCTGACAGAATCTCGCCCAAACTCGATAATAATTCCACCTCCTCTGTTTTGCTTAGAGTTGATGATCAAGCCCAAGTTTTCCTAGTCCAACACGAATACCGAGCCTGTTCATCTTATTACAGTCCAATCCAACTGAAATCCGTGATTGAATCTCACTCGAAATGTCCCAAAAACCCAACCCTGATTCTGTTCTTGCTGCAAAAATATTTCCCGCCAAAGCAGAATTTGAATTGGAAAAGAAGATGCCCCTTAACCAACTGATGGGGTGCGAATAGAAGATGGTTGCCCCTTAGTAATTTGGTTACCCCTTATCCACTGCTGGGGTCCCTTTAGCAATTCTTCAGGGGTATAAATATAACTTTTATGGGGCGTCTCCAACATACTTCTGGGGTGTCTGTAGCACGTCTTCTGGGACCACTTTTCGAGCCAATTTCTCCTCAAAAGCTTATTTCTCTAAAAACACCTACAAAGACATAAAAACCATAATAAATACAAAATCGAGCACTAACAACACATCTAATTGAGATCAAAATAGACACATAAATGCGTCTATCACTGCTCTGATACCAATTGAAAAGGCGAGGGTACCCAAATATACCTCAAGCTAAAACTTTTCCTACCTATAAGTCCTTTATCCGAAAGTGATTGTCTATGGACTGAGTCGAGACAATGCAACTAATCGGTTCACACTTCGTGTGATCGTCTATGGATACGAGATCGAGAAATAGGATTGATTATCAAACACAATTATGTATGTTTACTTAATAAAAAGGTTCGAACTTAACCAAACACAATAGGATTGATTATCAAGTAAATAAGAATTAACGTTTGTGTAATTTAATTTAATTATTATAAAACAATTATAATGCGGAAATATAAAGTAATGACACAACAAGATTTTGTTAACGAGGAAACCGCAAATGCAGAAAAACCCCGGGACCTTGTCCAGAATTGAATACTCTCAGGATTAAGCCGCTACACAACATTAAACCTAACTTCGTATAGTTGAGACCAAGCAAATAAACCTATAGTTCACCTAGTTCCGTCTGTATTCCTACACCTCCAACTTATGAATAAGTCACGTACTTGGAACAGTTCCTTTGGTTCGTATTCCAAACAGTAAAGGAACAACAAATCTGTTGGAACTCTCTTCAACCAAGTGATGTGAGTTCGACAAAGGCTCTTCTGCTTATCTCAATAACCTCCTTCGTCAGGTTCTTATATCTATCTTATTCTCAACTACCGAAGTAATTGTTAAGATTTTGCAATCAATACTTTTAATCACAAAGAATTGTTTTGATGCCGATCTACACAACTAATCAATCCAATCTACCACAAGGATAAACTGATTATAGTTGGATCCTCTTATACCGAAACAAGTATTGTGCACACCAAAGATTATAAACCCAAAATCAGAAATCTTCAATATCTTATTTGTCTTCAAATCTTCTTAGATCTTCAATAAACACCTGCACACAACAACTTGAATCTCTTGTGATCAATCACGCACAGAACGGAGTCTGTTAACAATGGATTATCACAAGATCGTCTTTAGCACTAACAACAGTCTAAAGATCCCTATCGAAACTTCGATCTAGTTTGAGTGAATCTTATATCATAAGAGAAGATTCTCAAGCATAAACAAACTTGGTGCAATCAAAGTTCAACCACCGTTAGTCAATCAAATCAATCGAAAACACAAGATAAACCGTAATTATCTAGTTTCCCACCAACGGTACTCGTAGAGCTTCTCAATCCCAAAGAAGACTTTAAATTGAACGGCCGTAAGAGATTTCGCCTAATTAGGTTACTCTCCTCTCCGAATAGGCGGCTTCACCAGTAAAAACACAACCGAGGAAGTTTGTTGTCACGAAGGATTAGTTTGCAAGAAATGCAAACTTCAAGTATTTATAGACAAGGAAGTTTGGACACCAAGGAATTTCCAAAACCGAAAATATTCTCGAAGATGTTCAATATATTCCAAATTCGGTTTCCATAATTCCTGGAAATGCTCTGTCCAAAATAATGACCGAAAATCTCTTTGGAAATCTCAACTAGTAAATGCACATTACTAATTCTCGATTTCCTAAAATAAAATTAAAAACCTTAATTAAAAGATTCTTAACTTATATATGTTTCGATCCTGGGATTTCCTTCATGTAGCTATTAAGGAATAACTTTGAATAATAAAAGATAAACATTACTGCACGTGTTCAAAGTATGCCGACATCCTTACTTTGTAAGTCCTCTTTCATACTTACAACCTTGAAACCTATTTGCCACACTTCCAAACAAAGTTTATAATTGGTTCATATGACTTTCAAGAACTATGTGATAGATCAAGAAACACTCAATCACAAATCATGGGTTTAACTAAGGGTACACAGCAACCGAGCCGGACCGACGGACCGTCCTGGAACTGGTGGAACCGTACCTGTTTTTGTACCGAACCGAGGAAGGGGGTACAAGTACCGGTCCAAAAAATAGGAACCGAGGCTAGGGAGGTACAGGTACACGGTCCTATCCAAGTCCCGTATCGAATGTACCAAGTAGTAATAGCCATTAGATTTAGGGGTAATAAACTAATAATAGCCATTAGATTATAGGGTGGTATATATAGAACAATAAGGCTAGGGTTTCTCATTATTATTATTTTTTTTTCCCGTCTTCTCTCTCTATGAGAAGGAAGAACTCTGAACTGAACTCCATTAGATTTAGTGACCGAGACTAGTAGATTCATGCCTATGCAAGAACCCATTAGTTACGCCATAGCCCGTTAATAATTATTTGACGAAGAAACAATATATGTTTTCTACCACAAACTTTCAAGCATATATGAAGAAAGGATGTGCTTCCAAGAAGCTCAGCTGTTTGCATGGTTAGCTGTACGAAATGGAGTACCTACAACGAACAACTTGAATACAAGTGGGTTTGGAATTGTAGAAACAAATTAAGTGGAGGAAGATGTAAACTACTACAACGAACAACTTGAATACAAGTGGATTTGGAATTGTAGAAACAAATTAAGTGGAGGAAGATGTAAACTACACAATACTTCACTACTCACTCTCAAAATTGGATCATTGCTTTGTGATAACAATCCACAAAAAAAAAAACAGCCCAAAGGCTACAGTATACAGGACTCAGAAGTATCTAAGATGTTCGTCAGAAGGACAGGACAAGAAAGGAAGTCTGGCAGTATAACTCACTGCTTGAAAAAATTTGTCTGGAACCGAGACTGGTACCGGAACCGTACTGGTCCCGAATAGTACCGGAACCGAGGTACACGGTACAAGTACCGGTCCAAAAAATAGGAACCGAGGCTAGGGAGGTACAGGTACTCGGTCTCGGCAAGAACCGAGCCGAACCATACCGTGTGCACCTTTAGGTTTAACGGTTTTACCAAAACAAGTTTCGGTTCTACCTCCATGTGAGTATTGTGCATAGTCACACTAGCTTTCCAAAATTCGGTTGACTAGGTACTAGGATCGGTTCCCCACATATATATGGTATCTAACTTGTTGCACATGTCCATATGATCGGCTCCCCTTTGCCTAAAAACGTGTTGCACATGTCCGTAGGATCGGTTCCCCTTTCTACTAAAAACTTGTTGCACCTCATACAAGGATCGATTCCCCTTTGTGATGTGTTGCACCTCTTAATAGGATCGGTTCCCCTTTACCCATATTCGGTCAAACAAATCACAAACTCGATCATACCATCTTAGGTGATAACTTAAGATCGGTTTCACTAATAAAAGTCATACCAATACATAAGTCAGGCCTTTGTGAATAGTTTTACCTAGAATACAAACAAGTCATGAGCGGTTATACTAAATCACACATATTGGATGTTCACAAGATATGCAATGAATAACAATCCCAATAACGCTTGGCGATTTCCTTTTTGATTCATAAACAAGTTTATGAACTTACTTCCTTAAAACACATGTAAAACATTGTTTCCTATGATGAAATCCTCACCTCATACCCATACATAATCAAAATAGAATTTAAACGATTATGTCGATGTCTTATCTACAAAGTTTAATGGTTAAGCAATAAACTTCATATTATATTCCTTAATACTATGTCTATCTAGAGTGTTCATGCTTTGTAGTTTCATTTTCAATATGCACGACTTGAAAGATACGTTAGGGAATGAAACAGTTCAAGTCATATATCACTAACCTCAAGTGGAAGGATGATATTGTCGTTGTAGCTTCTTACTTCTTCACTTCTTCAAGTCTTCGCAATACTTGTAATGTCTCATATCCTAATACTTTCAAGCTAACCTATACGAAGTTGACTCTAGTACATAATCAAGCAACTCTTAAAATGAGTTTTGATTCACTAAAATATGACAACCAAACTTGACATACCAACGCTTGGTTGGTTCAACCGAGATATGCTCTAACAGTGATTGATCACATGAGATTCAAGTTGTTGTGTGCATGCGTTTATTGAAGATCTAAGAAGATTTGAAGACAAAGAAGATATTGAAGATTTATGATTTGGGGCTCATAATCTTTGGTGTGCACAATACTTGTTTCGTTATAGAGGATCCAACTATAATCGGTTTATCCTTGTGGTAGATTGGATTGATTAGTTGTGTAGATCGGCATCAATACAATTCTTTGTGATTAAAAGTATTGATTGAAAAATCTTAACAATTACCTTTGGTAGTTGAGAATAAGATAGATCTAAGAACCCGACGAAGGAGTTTATTGAGATAAACAGAAGAGCCTTTGTCAAACTCACATCACTTGGTTGAAGAGAGTTGCTACCAAACAGATTTGTTGTTCCTTTACTGTTTGGAATACGAACCAAAGGAATTGTTCCAAGTACGTGACTTATTCATAAGTTGGAGGCGTGGGAATACAGACGGAACTAGGTTAACTATAGGTTTAGTTGCTTGGTCTCAACTATACGAAGTTGGTTTAATTTTGTGTAGCGGCTTAATCCTGAGAGTATTCAATTCTGGACAAGGTCCCGGGGTTTTTCTGCATTTGCGGTTTCCTCGTTAACAAAATCTTGCCGTGTCATTTACTTTTATTTTCCGCATTATAATTGTTTATTATAATTAAAGTAAATTACACAAATGTTAATTCATATTTACTTGATAAGCAATCCTATCGTGTTTGGTTAAGTCCGAACCTTTTTATCAAGTAAACATACTTCGTTATTGTATTGTCTCGATCTCGTATCCATAGACGATCACACGAAGTGTTAACCGATTAGTTGTATTGTCTCGACTCAGTCCATAGACAATCACTTTCGGAGAAAGGACTTATAGGTAGGAAAAGTTTTAGCTTGAGGTATATTTGGGTACCCTCGCCTTTTCAATTGGTATCAGAGCAGGCAAACACGAAAATATCTAACAATCTGTGTTTGGTGCGATCCAACCTATAAGAATGAATCTAATAGGTGATTCAGTTAACGTACCACCAAGATTTAATGGGACAAACTACCCATTATGGAAATCGGCTATGAAAGCTTTTCTTCAATCCCGAGATTTTAATACATGGCTATTAATCGAAGACGGATACTAACGACCAATGGATTATTCGGAATCAGAGTTTAAATGCTTAGCGTCTTATACTCTTGAAGAAAGAGCTCTAGCAAAGCAGAATTCAGATGGTTTGAATGCAATCATACATGCAGTTAGTCATGATCTTCTACATCATGTGCTGACCTGTAGAACTTTTAAAGAGGCATGGGATATTCTTGAGAGCATATTCGAGGGAAATGAATCTGAAAAAGAAGCTAGACTTCTTTCCCTTTCATCTGAATGGGAACATCTCAAAATGGATGATAACGATACTTTCGAGGAGTTTAATTCTAAACTTTCTGAGATTGTCAATGCATCTTTCTTTCTTGAAAAGGCTATACCTGAAAAGGAAATAGTATGCAAAATTCTCAGATTGTTACCATCCAGATACGAGTCTAAGAAACATGCCATAATAGAAGATAATGATCTTTCTCTACTTTCTCGGAGCTCTCTCGTAGGAAAGTTAAAGATCTTTGATAGAGAAATTCTGCTGAAGAATGAAACTAAGAAACGTTGCCAAGAGGACAAGGTAGATGTTGAAAAGGAGCTTGACTCAACTATTGTGCTTCTAGCGCAACAAATGAAGAACATCTTATCTATTGATAAATGTGTTCCTGATACACTATCGGTTTGCCATAAAAAGGGTAATGATGAAGTACAATGCTTTAAGTGCCATAGATTCAGACATATGGCAAAACACTGTCCCAGCAGAAGAACTCAAAAGTGCAACAAAGCATATGTCTCCACTCTTGATGATATTCCTGAGGAAGAATCCAATGAAGAAATATCTAAGTGTAATGCACTTTTGGCTAACTCTAACAATGATGAATTCTGTGAGTCTAATCAACTCCTAGAAAAACATGAGTTGGAAATTAAGGAAAATAAAAGGTTAAGCCTGGTACTTGAAAACCTTTTGAAATTCCTTTTAGATAAAACCCATATGGTAAAATCTGAACAAGAAAAATTGGGTGAAAAACCAAGAGAATCGGAAACTAGTTTTTCTGATAACATGATAAGTTCTTCATGTGGAGAAAATAATTTCACTACAATCCTTCTTGAAAATAAACTTATCAAAGCTCTTCGTAAAGGGATAAAGAAGACGGGTAAGTTTATGAGATCTCAAAAGGAAATTGCAAACTCTTGCAATTACAAGAGAAAGAAAGAACAGAAGGAAACACAGTCTATTGTGTTTATAAGTCATCCTAAGGATGTTTTTGTATCTATGGTGAGAATAATTATCACCTCAACACACACTGATTGTGTTGAAATATGCATCCTCACTTCCTTCCCAAAATTCTGATTGTGAGGAAGCATAAATCTGGGCAAGTTGTTTATGTTTGTTTCTTTAGTGAAAAATAATGGATATCTTTTATTTTTGGACAAAATAGTTTCGGTTTCCATAAACCAAATTATTTCGTGATTTTCTCCCATCTTATATATCTTCTTCCTGTCCGAAAGAAGACTATTTTATTTCAATGGAGAAATCGGTAAAAGAAGGGTCATCTCTTGATGATTTAGCACTTTGTGCATCAGTTATGAGTGAAACTCATGATGCCTCTCTTCATGACAACTCTCAAGATTCTTTAAGGAAACATATTCTTACTGTTAAAGGTTGCATTAGATATCATGAGCTGATGATAAAGGATTCAAAAGAAGTACTAGCTAATCTTCATTCTCAACTGTTTGAGATAAACAAATTATCTACTGACAAGGGAAGTGCTAATAAGAATTTGAATCCAGTTTTTGAAAGCAATCTTCACAAGAACGGAGAAGGGAATGATAGACTCCAATTTTTGATTTCTTTCAATAATTGTATTAAGTCTATTATGAATAAAACTATTATAAATAAAATTATTTGATTTATAATTTTTCTTGTGATAGTTTTTGATTTACATAGCCTGTGCTTGAATTCTTTATCTTATTGCTATGTATGTTTATGAGATGTTTGATTTCGGTTTTATTACCTTGATATTCGATCTCATAATGTTGTGAACCCTTATGGTTTGGGTGACTTTTTGATTTAGCAGGATTAAGTTCTAGCCCATGTTGGTAGGCTTTATCAAAGGATCATGAGGGGTTCTGATAGAAACAATATGTGAAAAAGTCACAATATGTTGAATCGGTTTTGGTTTAGCATAAAAGCATATGTGTTTCGAGGGTTTTCAACTTTTGCTTGCAATAGTTAAAAACCGGTTTTCAACCTTTCTCTGGTAAAGGTTGGTTGTTGTTATTCTTTTGTTTTGCATAAGGATGACAACATAATGATATTTCGATATCAATTCTCCCTGGAAGAAGATGCAAACATATTGGAGAAGTGGATGCGAAATTTGAGGTAACAATCTTGTTAGTTAATTGTTTTCCTGTTTAAGAAAAGCCTGATTTTTATTTCATATATTTATTGCTTTTGCTTAACAAAATTTCGGTACAATTGATGTTTTATTCCATGATGTGTGTATGGATGTGTGTGTGATTCAATTGGTTCCGGTTAAGAAAAACTATTGTTATCTTGCTTTATTGTGTGGTATCAATTGTTTAGGCTTACAAAATTTCAGTGCAATTGCGGTGCTATAATGTCTATGTTATTTCAATTGCTTCCGGTTGAGGTGAATAATTATACAAGTTGATTTATTTGGTTTGTATGAATTGTTTATGGCTTAACGAAAGAAAAGGTTTATGGGATGAATTGTTTAGTCCAATTCGATTCCGGATAAGAGAAACTAAGTTAATTCTGATCTTAGTTAGACTTATCAAAGTGGAGGTTTCGGTTATTCAAGTCTAATAGAATGCCTTAACAATAAATACTAGTTAACTAACCTAGTACTTGTCTTGTTTAAAAGTGAAAGGTCTAAGTTATATGGATAATTAGAGCCTGATGAGAAAAATAGAGTTATCTTTATTTTGGTCTTATCGAACAAGCGATTGTATTTGTACAATCGGTTTCGCAAAGGAACTAAGGTGCTTAGTTGATTTATGGTTTGCTAAACTATTAGGGAAAATTGCTTCGGGCAATTGTTTCCTTGATAACATATCAAAACAAATTACTTTGTAGTTTCGGTTTTGATATTGGTTATCATAAATGGTGTGTGGAACCCTCGTGCTTAACTCTATAGGTTGCAAGTCTATTTTGAGATTTGTAAGATTCTTTTCGGTTTGTCCTTTATTTTTTCGTTTCTTTGTCATTTTGTGAGAAAAAGGGGGAGAAATATATGGAGTAAACAAGTGATATTGGCATTTATTTTATATTGATTGGTATCACTAAGGAAAATAACATTGGTGCTTAAACGTTTATCTAACGAAAGAGTGAAAGCATAGACTAAGGAGGAGTAACATATCATTACAAAGGAATAACAAAGACGTGTAGATTGATAAAATCTACCTATCTTACCTTTAGGGGGAGTTGAAAAAGCGGGGGTACAACAACCACATCCAATATTTTTCTTAGCAATCTGTATGGACAAACTCCAATATACTTTCTAGAGAATCAACAAGACAGTCAGACTCAATATAGACAAAAAAGTATATCAAAGAGTTTATATCTCAATCTCTCGATTTGATCTTTACTCAAGCAAATAGAAATTTGTGAGTCTTTATCAAAGAGAGATAACTTGGATGGTACCAAAGACCAATATCCAAGTGTCAATCAATTTAAATCAACAACCAAAAGGTCGGATATTCTAATTGATTGAACAACGCACAACCTATGATATTTCAATTATATAAACAAATATAATGCTGAATAGAAATAACACAGACACCAGAATTTTGTTAACAAGGAAACCGCAAATGCAGAAAAACCCCGGTACCTAGTCCAGATTGAACACACACTGTATTAAGCCGCTACAGACACTAGCCTACTCCAAATTAACTTCGGTCTGGACTGTAGTTGAACCCCAACCAATCTCACACTGATCCAAGGTACAATTATGCTCCTACGCCTCTGATCCCAACAGGATGCTACGTACTTGATTCCCTTAGCTGATATCACCCACAAATAAGAGTTGCTACGACCCAAAGTTGAAGACTTTAATAAACAAATCTGTATCACACAGAAAAGTCTACGGTAATAGATAAATCCGTCTCCCACGAATATACCTACGAGTTTTTGTTCTGTCTTTTGATAAATCAAGGTGAACATGAACCCATTGATAACTCGGACTTATATTCCCAAAGAACAGCCTAGTATTATCAATCACCTCACAATAATCTTAATCGACGCAGCGAAAAAAGATATTGCGGAATCACAAACGATGAGACGAAGTGTTTGTGATTTCTTTTCTATCTTGCCTATCAGAGATATAAATCTCAAGCCAATTATTCCAATTGTACTGTGTGCGATAAAACAACAAGATCGGATCGGACAACTACAAGAAAAGTAGTATCGGTCTGGCTTCACAATCCCAATGAAGTCTTTAAGTCGTTAACCTGGTTTAGAGAAGAAAACCCAAGGTTAAAGGAGAATCGACTCTAGCTTATGCAACTAGTATCACACGTAAGGTGTGAGGATTAGGTTTCCCAGTTGCTAGAGTTCTCCCTTATATAGTTTTTCAAATCAGGGTTTGCAATCAATGTTATCTTGATAACAAAGCATTCAATATTCACCGTTAGATGAAAACCTGATTAGATTCAAGCTAATATTTCGCAACCGTTGGATCGAAAACTTAGCTTGTTACACACAAATGAAATGTCCAATTTTGGGTTTATGTAACCGTTCCCAAACATTGATATTTGTTGGTTCAATAATAGTTAACCAAATGGTTAGCCATATGAGCAATTTCATATCAACCATATTCTTCTTCACCATAACTAGTTCAAATGACTCAAATGAACTAGTTAGAGAGTTGTTCAATTGCTTAGATCTTATGTAACTACACAAGACACAATCGAAGCAAAAATGGTTTGATTCACTCGAATCGGTTCATGAACTTTATAGCCACGGTTTGCAAAAACATTCCTTAGTTTATATAAACATGAGTTCAAGAACAACCGGTTTTAGAACCTACTCAAGTTCGCAGACTGGGTTCGTGGACTTAAGCTCACATAAGGAGTTCACAAACTCCAGCAGAAATTCTCGGGTCAAGAACTTCCGCCAGTTCGCGGACTTGGCTCACGCCACATTCCGTTTCTCTTGATCAAAAAAAGTTTGCAAAATTTGGTTCAAGGAATAAGAACTTATACATATATGTGTTTCCACAACAATGCTTATATCCTACCAATGGTTATGTAATCTAAACTCTCATTTCAATCATTGAAACATTCTCAGAGGACGTTATATAGCCGTTATTCATAGACCATTTTTCGTCAGACCAATTTTCAAAGTGATTGAAACATAACATGACATTGTCATTAGGTAAAGATGAATTTGGCTAAAGCAAAAGCTTACCAACACATATTCCGAGAAATAGATAGGCGAGTTAAACTCGGCTCGAAATAGCAAATGTGTATAATGAAAGTCTATATATCAAAACGACTTTTGTCTCAAGAATAGGAGATAGAGTAAATAGACTTTTGAGTGACACATAAGTTCAAGTCTCCACATACCTTTTAGTCGATGAAGTTCCACCAGTAGTCCTTCGTCTTGTATGATGATTGCCATGGAGTCTTGAGCTCAACTACACTTTCTATCCTAGTCCGAGACCTTTAGTTATAATAGGCTAGAAATCAAGACTTATAGTTTTGATCACTAACATTGACAAATATGCTTGAGATAGCAACGCATGCGAGTTCGACCGAGCAATGCTCTAACAAACTCCCCCTTTGTCAATTTTAGTGACAAAACTATTAATACATATGGAATACAAAAAATAAATAAATTAACTTTTATAGCTCCTATTCCACATGCCTAATCTTCAACATTACTCGAAATCTTTGTCACTTCCAAGTACTCCAATGATCCCAAAGGTTGTAAGTTTATCATCATCGTTGTTGAAAATCCGTAGCTACAACAACAAGAAAACAAGAGTTCTCAATCATTGTTATACAGTGTCATAGTATCATTACACAGCGTCAAAGTCCAATTGTATCACAACTTCAACAACAATACTATGGTGATATGTATCACTCCCCCTTTGTCAATACTCCATCTCACATGGAAACCACTCCCCCTTACATAATGATCCGAAAACCATATGTATTTGTAGTGTGAACTACATATTAACTCTCCCCCTTTTTGTCAATAAAATTGGCAAAGGTACAAGAACGAGATCCTAATGAAATTTCCGAAAGAGACATTTCATGACCAAAAGAAAGAAACACATATCATCTTATTTAGATGCAATCATAAAGCCGAAGCTAAATGCATTCATCAAGGAGTTTAAAGATACAAGACAACCCCTATAATATTCCACAGCCGCACTCCCCACAAAGATTTGGCAATTAAGCACAAGTTCAAAAAGAACTCTCCCCCATATTATGTCATTCACTAAAGAACAACAAGAGCGACCTTAATTTCAAGAGAAAAGAAGGATTTCTTTGGACATAAAAAATCACATACAAGTATGAATTTGAATCCAAAATACTCAATTAAATTAACCACAAGAGAACCCATGATTAATTTAATCGGATATGCTCAACATAAGTGAACTTATGGAGACTCAAAAATACTCAATTAGATTAATCACAAGAGAACCCATAATTAATCTAATCGAAATACACAACCAAATTAATCACAAAAGTAATCAATTTAATTGGCCATACTTGACATAAGAGAATCTATGGAGCAATGACTAAGTTAATCATAAGAAAACAATCAACCCAGTCAACAGTGCTCAAACATAAGAAAACTTACGGAGCCATAACTAAAATAACCAAACAAGATGATTAATTTAGTTGATTATGCTCGACATAAAGTATCTTACGGAATAACAACAAAGCTAATCATTAAAAATAATCAACTTGGTCGTTTAGTGCTCAACATAAGACACATTACGGAGCCTCACAGTAATACATAAAATATGGATCAGGGAAGATCAATTACTGCGGAATACACAAGGATTCATTCTATTTTCCATCACCATTTGCACAATGACAAACAATAGACATAAACCTTGAAAAAAAAATATTTTAAAGTATCTTGCGTCAATAATTGACAATATAGGCTTAACTTTTGTATTTGTCAAAAGTCCATTTATTCCTTTATCAACATATGAATATCGACTTATGAAAGACTTTACTTTTACAAGATATGGGACAATCATAGTTCACGGACACAAACACACATATCCCATAACAATTTGCAATATATAAAACCATAAAGATTAATACTGCAAAAATAAACTTCCAAACAATTTTAGAATTTAAAAAAAATAAACCTAAAAACATGAAGATGAAAACGTTGGACATAGCTATGTGTAATCACAATAATGGCTATTCCAAACTCTAGTTATTCTTCTAAACAAGAAAAATAGAAGATTTACTAGATGTTAAGACCTTTGAAGAATTCTTTATCGTCCCCGAACTCCTTGTCGTCAACAACCATTGGGACGTAAGGTTCATTAAGGTAGGAGTTTATATCAATAAACCTTCTTGGCTGATGATGTCGAACCAGGGCCTTCTGAATCTCATGAGTATTATACACAAAGCCTTTATTTGTTGAATCTCCTTTCGCATCTCTTTCAACACTTCAAGAACATCAGAAAACTTCTGAGAGTTTGAAGGAACGACTCTTGGCTTCCTCACATTCCTTCTTTTCTTTTCAATGTCGGAGCTAACGGAGACTTCTCTTTTTCCTTCATGATTGATGGCTTAACAATCATATTAACATCCTTTCCACCAGAAGACATGATACTTGGAGCATCCATAGGCGTATGGGTTTGTGAGAGGAAATCACAATCTCAACAAGTAGTCTTGGGATAAAAAGGAGTTTCAAGGAAGGAAAAGAAATGTAGGGTTTCGAAACCTTTAACAGGTTCGTACACGTCCAATTCTCAACCCTATAAAGAGTAGAATTGATGATCATAACCCTCTATTTTTGTAGAAAGACAGGAAAGAGCAAAAACTAAGAAAAGAAGAGAAAAAAAAACTTTTCCTAAAGCCTGAGAGGTACAAAATCATTGTCTTTTGATCAGGCACATGAGACAAGATTTTCATCAATCAACACAATTAAATTGCGTTGCGGTGAACAACAATTTGTCCACCATTTTCCTCATGAGAGGAATTCTCAAACTTCTGTCTATCAAACCGACTCGACCATACTATCTTCTCTAATGGTCTTGGTTTGTCCTTGGAAACTAACTTCTTAGATGAAGATCAGATCCTACATACCTCAGCGGTCTTCTGAGCAAGTTTAAGCTTCTTTGTTAAATGATTTTCTCTTCGTTGAAGTTTGTTGATGTGCCTCAGTTAGTGTTTGTACTTGTAACACCTTGAAAGTTCATGACCCTTTAGAGAACTGTTTATGGGTGAAAACTATTCCTGCCGGATTTGGTAATCTGGGGTGTGTGGATGAGGAATGAATCTAAACCCTAAACAAATGCACTGCGCGGTGAGTGCTTGTAGATTCGGAAATCAATCTGAGCAAGTCCGGCCTAAACCAAGAAATGGCCGTTCCAGACTTGTTTCGGTCACAAAGTGAAGGAGATGGGGTTGATCTTAGGGAGGGAAGCGAAGAAGGTGTTGAGATTGTGAAGGTGTTGGCTTGCTTATGACTTGTAAAAGAAATGTGAGCAGGATTACGATTGATGCAAGCAGGCTCTGGGTGTTTGAATACGTTTTGTATTAACACTTGGTTTCGTCTCGTCTGGACTTGTGTTGTTTTTCTCCCGTGTGGAAAATAGGGAGGAGAACCTATTTATACAAGTCATTTGAGCCTTATTCACGTCTCTCGTGGGAAGTGGAGGAAGTGGAGTGATGGAGTAGTGGAGTTGTGTGTTGGTGTTACACGACCAGTCTTGCCCACTTCTCCTGTCATCTCTAACCGTCCATGACTTCCTGACACGTTCTTGTGATGGCGCGTTGCACGCTGCACACTGTAAACCGCCAGACCAATACCCCAGTATGTATCCCCCAGTTTGTGACATGATTGATGTCTCGAGTGTGTGGATTGTGGGACCCACAAAAGGTAGCATGTAATGCTAAATTGAATAACTGCGTTATTCAGGAAGTTGATACTTGTGAAGTATCATGTGTATTTTATGCGAGTCTTTGCATCATGGTGTGGTAAAGTGACGGGTGGTGATCACCATGACGCCTCACTGACCAATTAACTCCTGACCAGGGTTGTATAACCAAGCCGGTGAGGTTGGACGTATGAGATGATCTTTGAGACACTCATCTACGAACGTTGATGGAATTAGGGTTTTGAAGAGGTGCGCAGGCATCATTCTTCAGCTTGGTCGAATCCAAGCTTGGGAGACGATTTTGGCCAGGCCGATCGTATATGCGTGTAGACGGCATGACGGTGTAGACGCCCATACCCCATTATAGTATGATCTGGGCCACTCATTTCGTCCGGTAAAGTTGAGTGGTCGAGATCAATTTGTGACAGAAAACTAGTGCCGCAAGAGCCGCACATCACGCCATCTTCAGGCGCGCGTTCCAAGACAACCAATTCTTGGTCGGTCTTGGTCGATCGGTCTGGAGTGTAGGTGGTAGGATGGTATTCACTCCTATACCTGACTGTCCCATGAAAACGTGATCTAAGCTACTCAAATCGTCCGGTGAAGTTGAGTGGTCGAGATCAGTTTGCAATTTGGGAAGTGTGACCACGCAAGTTTGGACGCACGTTTTGGGATAGCCAGGCATGATATGCCTTGGCCGATCAGGTGAGGGGATAGACGGGCCCACGGTGGTCATGCTGGTATGACCGGACCTGCTTAATCTAATCTGGGATCCTCCATTCGTGCCGGAGAAGATGGACGCTCGTGATGCTCAAAACCCTAATTTTGGGTTTCACGGCCGTGCGTCATGCTCTGTTCGGGCGCACGACTGGGATGACCAACCATGGTTGGTCCTGACCGATTGGTTAGGTATGTAGGCGGGCCAACGGTGAATGTGTTGACATGCTCTGGGCCCTTTGAATCTACATCTACGCCCTCCATCTATACCTGCGAAGATGGATGGTTGAGACTGTTTTGCGACACATGTAATATGCCGCAAACCCTAATTTAGGGTTTTCCGTCCATACGCTCTGGTTTGGACGTTTTTTGGCAAGCTATGCCAATATTTTGGGAGGCCGAACATGCGGGGTCCGCGTTGGTTTGGCAGTGAATATTACATACCTGCTTGGGGGTTATGGCATTGATCTGGGCCATCCAATCACGCTGGTGAGGTTGGATGAACGAGATCATATCCAGACTGATACGGACAGTTCGGATGCTCAATCGGGCTAGTATAACACACCGAGAGTTCTCAATCGGGCTAGTACAACACACCGAGAGTTGCAACATGTACGGTTATTTCGTACATGCTTTCATTATAATGCTTGGAGGTTCGTGTTTCTCTGCTGAGAGCAACACTCAGTCGTCATGCCGCACTGATAATGAGTACAAGAAATACAAGGCTGCTCACGCATTAATTAATAATGCTATATGGGATTGTTGCTACATGCTCCAACCTGGATGAATTTCATGTATTCACAGAATGGGATTGTTGCCACATGCTCCATTCTAGGTGAATTAGTAAAGTGAAGGAGTATCCAACACTTATTAATGGCTTTATCTTTTGCAAGATGTCAGCATATGATTTTCTGGTTTTTTACAATTTTAACCTTAAATGAAAATCCACCATCAACATTAAGTCCCTGCCTAGAACGTAATGGTTACACCATTGTGGGGTAGGCATGAGATGGTGACAGTTAAAGAAAAGGCTTACGAGACAAAGTTAGATGTTACTAGGAGAGACGGGTCATCTTGTCCTTGGAGCATGTCACGTTCAAGAGGCGTCCAGGCGAGTGTTCCCCTAGAATGATGTCGTTCTTGCCTGCTTCGATGGACTGTTACGCCTGTTTCGTTCGTGGGGCTACTGCACCTGCTTGATCGAACGTGGTCTTGATGTGCCCGTTTTGGTTAATCGTGGGTCCGCTGCGTCTGCTTGATCGAACGTGGGACCCGATGTAATCATGCTTGATTCGAACATGGGCAGATCGCATGCTTCGATCAAACGCGGGACCACCGTGTACATGTTTCAAACTTCGGCCATGTCCTGCGTCTACTTTGACCGTACGGTTGATGTAATTGCTCGAGTGTCATCTTGCTACTTCGACCAAACACCGACCCAGCTAGCTTGACTAAACACCGGACTTGATGCTTTGACCAAACACCGGCCTTGCTGTTTGCTTTGCTCGAACGTGGGACCCGATGTGAGCAAGCTTGCTTTTTAAAAAATGAACCTTGTGTGCTCAAATGTAAATGTGGGTCCTGTAGAAAGCGTTGAAGCAGCTTCCGGAGCAGGCCCGGGAGAGCGTTCAAGTGTTGGAGCCGAAACGCTTCTTCGGAGAGAGAGTTTTGATTGGGGACGGCCGGTCCGCCCGACCAATGCTGGGGCTGGGATCAAGTGAGACTCGCCGTGTGCCTCGATCGAACGTCGACCAGAGTTTCGACTGAAAACCTGCCCCGCTGCGTGCGCCTGTTTTATTCGAATACCAGCCTTGTGACTTTGATCAATACCAGACTTGAAACTTGAGCAATACCGGACTTGTGACTTGATACCAGCCTTGTGTACTCCAACGTGAATGTGTGTTCTGTCGTGTGTGACTACACATCTCACGCGTTTTTATACAAGTACTGACTCATGTCTTTTATTGTAGAATGAAGAAAATAACTCCTGTTGAGATGTCTTCTGGGGATAATGCTGGTTCCAAGTCAGGAGGTGTTGACAGCTTCAAAGATATGCCGAACATTGATGATGAGTTGTTCACCGCGCCCTTTCAACTATATGAAAATATTCGTTCCACAAGATAACCCTTCTCCTATCGACTTTAAGGTTTTTCATGCTCCGCTGGGCTCTCATGAAGGATGGATGAGACGCATGTTGAGCAATGAGTACATCAAAGATAACTTGACCAGAGCGCAGATTATTGATGCAGCTTTAGTGTTGAAACGGCTCGAGAGGATGTTAAAGTGGTTTCTGGTGCGAACGTTGAGGTGGGTCTTGGAGAGAGTGTTGAAGAAGGATTCTGAAGCGAACGTGGGTCCCGGAGAGAGCGTTGAGGCGGCTCTTGAACAGACCATTGAAGCAGCTTCTGCTAGAGGGAGCGTTGAAGTGTTTCCTCTTGATTCGATTTACCCTTGCGAATTCCATGCTTCTTGACTGACCATCTCTCTCATGTTGAAGAATTTCTTGACTGACGGTGAAGAAACTTCATGTTGAGCCTCAGTCCCCAAGCGTGGTTTACATGGTTTGTTCGTAGTGGTTGTTGTCGAGCCAGATATGGAATGTCTTGGACATTGTTTCATCATTGTGGGAGTCGTGCATGTGGTACTGGAGTTGGAGTTGACGGACGCGCAGGATGTTGTATCTCGGTGGTTTTACTCTTGTCGCTTGTGGAACCGCTTACGAAAGGTCAAGGTTGTATCGCCTGTTGGTGAGATATATGCCCCTACAAACATTATGAGGCTCTTCATTACCAGCAGGCCTGGTTCTTTCTATCAGGGCATATGTTGTTGTAGATGAGCGTTCAACAGCTCCAGAGGATGACCAAAAGCGCGGATTCTCCAACATAGCATGATAGACATGTACCACTGTCTGATAAAAGTGACTCGCTTGGATCTTGTTCGACCACTGTCTGATAGAGTGACTCTCCCGGATCTTGCTCGATATGACGCGTGGACATCGTTATCTTCTTGAGGCTGCTCCCTTGAGGTATTGGCTCCAGTGGAAGATTGTCATCATAGAGCGTTGATACGTTGCACCGGTATTCTTTAAACCAAATGGCAGTATGGTATAATAAAAATTTCCGAGAGGAGTTCGAAAAGCTATCTTACTTGCATCATGCTCGTACATCCTTATCTGGTTGTAGCTGCTACATCCATCCATGGAGGAGAACATGCCGTGTCCGTTGGTTGCATCTACTAACATGTCGATGTTAGGTAGAGGAGGGTCGTTTTGGAGCAGACTGTTCAAGTCTCTCGAAGTCTATGCAACACTGATCTATCCATTTTCCTCGTGTCTCGAACTACAACCGTTTAACCGACTTGGATCCAGGTATGACATGTAGATGATGGGTGACCAATTTTCATCTAAATCCAAAGATTTCTTCATATCTCCAAGCGAATATGTCATGGTACTCTTTGAGAAGTTCCACGAGCTTCGTGCGTTTATCCGTACATAAGGTTGAGCTGATGGAGATAGGCCTAGGAGATTCCTCAACGATTTCAATCTCATCAGTTGTGGAGTTGGTGCCATCTAGCACTTGTTCTTGTGGTTCGTTATTGTTGTAGCATTCCATTGGGTGGAGAGACTGGGTAACAGTCTCCCCTGCTAATTGATAATGGCAGTGTCGGTATACCGTTTTCCCATTCTGGTCACGACTCGCCACAAAAGTTCGTTCCCTCTTCGTGTGAACGTGGGTCGTGGCTTCACAGGATGGAGAAGAATGCTTCGTCAGCAAAGATGCATCGTGGGTTTTAGCCCTCAATGATGCAAGCCGGTCTTCTTCCTGAATTGACACCCACGTGGGGAGTGGGACGCAATGAACTTGTCCGATTCTTTCCGCGGAGCTTCTCCCGTATGTGCTGGTTTGGTTTCCCTCGAAGTCTGTCATTGTGGTAGGCTTCCGTACGACCTTGCATGGGAGATTCTTGGATGTCCTGAGAGTCTTGAGAGTAATCACATTCGAAGACGCTCCTGTGTAGATAAGGGCCGTCTTGAAATCTGAATCCTTGATGCGTGCGGTGACATGTAGGGCACGGTCGTGACCTTCCTCTGGTTGATTGCAACAAAACGTCTCCGCGCGTTGATTCTTCGAGAGGTGTGGAAGTTCGCATAAACTTTCCACTAGAGAAACTGCTTCCCGATCCACTGGCCTCTGGTTCATAGTGAAACTATTGACTTGCGGAAGATCGTTGTGAGGATCAGGCCCAGTGTAGGAGTCTCCATGACAGACCGCTCATATCGATGTCGCTTCTTTGATCAGGTCCATGGAGGTCCGCGCCGCTGAAGTACCTTCTCCGGTGCGTTGAATGCGTTCCTTTTTTTCTCCAGGGGCTGTCGCGGCTCTTGTGTCAATCGATCGGTTAATGTCTTAAGAAAAGTGAGTACCTCTTTCTAAGTTGCGGCCATATCTGTTTGAGTCTTAGCAAGAACTTCATGCTTCTCCATCAAGTCTGCAATGGTAATGGGGGATGGTCCTCCTCTCGTCCCTCCGGCTCCTCATCCTGATGAAGGAGTGGAAGTTGTTGCTCTGGTGACTACCAGAGGTGTTACACTTGATGAGATGCCGGGATTTGCGGCTGCTCTGGCTCTGGTGATGGGAGGTGTTACACTTACTGGAACATCTCCTGCTATGCTGGCACTGGTGGTAGAAGTGACGGCTCCATAAGATGTATTAACCACGGTAGCTCCACTGACAGGTACATCGACACCGGGAGTGTTATCCACACTAGCTCCATCAGAATTGATTGCTGATCCAGACCTGAGTTCTACCATCTTGAAATGGATTGATGATTGAATTAGTCCTAATATCTACCCTTTTTGAAATTGATAAAATTGAATCGGATTTGAAGAAATTGACTTTACAACCGAGAGATTAACCTCCCGCTGTGGTCGCCAATTGTTTATGGGTGAAAACTATTCCTGCCGGATTTGGTAATTTGGGGTATGTGGATGAGGAATGAATCTAAACCCTAAACAAATGTACTGCGCGGTGACTACTTGTAGATTCGGAAATCAATGCATGCAAGTCCTACTAAACCAAGAAATGGCCGTTCCGGACTTGTTTCGGTCACAAAGTGAAGGAGATGGGGTTGATCTTAGGGAGGGGAAGCGAAGAAGGTGTTGAGATTGTGAAGGTGTTGGCTTGATTATGACTTGTAACATAAAGGTGAGCAGGCTTACGATTGATGCAAGCGAGCTCTCGGGCGTTTGAATACGTTTTGTATTAACACTTGGTTTCTGTCTCGTCTGGACTTGTGTTGTTTTTCTCCCTGTGTTGAAAATAGGGAGGAGAACCTATTTATACAAGTCATTTGAGCCTTATTCACGTCTCTCGTGGGAAGTGGAGGAAGTGGAGTGATGGAGTAGTGGAGGTGTGTGTTGGTGTTACACGACCAGTCTTGCCCACTTCTCCTGTCATCTCTAACCGTCCATGACTTCCAGACACGTTCTTGTGATGGCGCGTTGCACGCTACACACCGTAAACCGCCGAGACTAATACCCCAAATATGTATCCCCAGTTTGTGACATGATTGATGTCTGGAATGTGTGGATCGTGGGATCCACAAAAGGTAGCATGTAATGCTAAATTGAATAACTGCGTTATTCAGGAAGTTGATACTTGTGAAGTATCATGTGTACTCCATGCGAGTACCGCATTATGGTGTGGTAGAGTGATGGGTGGTGATTACCATGACGCCTCACCGACCAATTAACTCTCCGACCGGGGTTGTATAACCAAGCCGGTGAATTTGGACGGACGAGATGATCTTTGAGACACTCATCTGCGACCGTTGATGGAATTAGGGTTTTGAAGAGGTGCGCAGGCATCATTATTCAGCTTGGTCGAATCCAAGCTTGGGAGACGATTTTGGCCAGGCCGATCGTACATGCGTGTAGACGGCATGACGGTGCAGGCGCCCATACCCCATTACCTCACGAAAGTATGATCTGGGCCACTCAATTCGTCCGGTGAAGTTGAGTGGTCGAGATCAATTTGTGACAGAAAACTAGTGCCGTAAGAGCCGCACATCACGCCATCTTCAGGCGCGCGTTCCAAGATAACCAATTCTTGGTCGGTCTTGGTCGATCGTCCTGGAGTGTAGGTGGTAGGCTGGTGTTCACGCCTATACCTGACTGTCCCATGAAAACGTGATCTAAGCCACTCAAATCGTCCGGTGAAGTTGAGTGGTCGAGATCAGTTTGCAATTTGGGAAGTGTGACCACGCAAGTTTGGACGCGTTTTGGGATAGCCAGGAATGATATGCCTTGGCCGATTAGGTGAGGGGATAGACGGGCCCACGGTGGTCATGCTGGTATGACCGGACCTGCTTAATCTAATCTGGGACCCTCCATTCGTGCCGGAGAAGATGGACGCTCGTGATGCTCAAAACCCTAATTTTGGGTTTCACGGCCGTGCGTCATGCTCTGTTCGGGCGCACGAATTGGGATGACCAACCATGGTTGGTCCTGACCGATTGGTCAGGTATGTAGGCGGGCCCATGGTGATTGTGTTGACATGCTCTGGCCCCTTTGAATCTACATCTACGCCCTCCATCTATACATGCGAAGATGGATGGTTGAGACTGTTTTGCGACACATGTAATATGCCGCAAACCCTAATTTAGGGTTTTCCGTCCATACGCTCTGGTTTGGACGTTTTGGCAAGCTATGCCAATATTTTGGGGAGGCCGACCATGCGGGGTCCGCGTTGGTTCGGCAGTGAATATTCCATACATGCTTGGGGGTTATGGAATTGATCGGGCCATCCAATCACGCTGGTGAGGTTGGATGAACGAGATAATATCCAGACTGATACGGACAGTCCGGATGCTCAATCGGGCTAGTATAACACACCGAGAGTTCTCAATCGGACTAGTATAACACACCGAGAGTTGCAACCTGTACGGGTATTTCGTACATGCTTTCATTATAATGCTTGGAGGTTCATGTTGCTCTGCTGTGAGAGCAACACTCGATCGTCATGCCGCATCGATAATGAGTACAGGAAATACAAGGCTGCTCACGCATTAATTAATAATGCTATAAATTCACAGGGTATATGGGATTGTTGCTACATGCTCCAACCTGGATGAATTTCATGTATTCACAGAATGAGATTGTTGCCGCATGCTCCATTCTAGGTGAATTAGTAAAGTGAAGGAGTATCCAACACTTATTAATGGCTTTATCTTTTGCAAGATGTCAGCGCATGATTTTCTGGTTTTTTACAATTTTAACCTTAAATGAAAATCCACCATCAACATCAGGGTTTGCAATCAATGTTAGCTTGATAACAAAGCATTCAGTATTCACCGTTAGATGAAAACCTGATTAGATTCAAGCTAATATTTCTCAACCATTGGATCGAAACCTTAGCTTGTTACACACAAATGAAATGTCCAATTTTGGGTTTATGTAACCGTTCCCAAACATTGACATTTGTTGGTTCAACAATAGTTAACCAAATGGTTAGCCATATGAGCAATTTCATATCAACCATATTCTTCTTCACCATAACTAGGTCAAATGACTCAAATGAACTAGTTAGAGAGTTGTTCAATTGCTTAGATCTTATGTAACTACAAAAGACACAATCGAAGCAAAAACGGTTTGATTCACTCGAATCGGTTCATGAACTTTATAGCCACGGTTTGCAAAAGCATTCCTTAGTTTATATAAACATGAGTTCAAGAACAACCGGTTTTAGATATAACCTACTCAAGTTCGCGGACTGGGTTCGTGGACTTAAGCTCACGGAAGGAGTTCACAAACTCCAGTAGAAATTCTCGGGTCGAGAACTTCCGCCAGTTCGCGGACTTGGCTCACGCCACATTCCATTTCTCTTGATCAACAAAGTTCGCAAACTTTGGTTCAAGGAATAAGGACTTATACATATATGTGTTTCCACAACAATGTTTATATCCTACCAATGGTTATGTAATCTAAACTCTTATTTCAATCATTGAAACATTCTCAGAGGACGTTATATAGCCGTTATTCACATACCATTTTTCGTCAGAGCAATTTTCAAAGTGATTGAAACATAACATGACATTCGTCACTAGGTAAAGATGAATTTGGCTAAAGCGAAAGCTTACCAATACATATTTCGAGAAATAGATAGGCGAGTTAAACTCGGATCGAAATAGCAAATGTGTATAATGAAAGTCTATATATCAAAACGACTTTTGTCTCAAGAATAGGAGATAGAGTAAATAGACTTTTGAGTAACAGATAAGTTTAAGTCTCCACATACCTTTTAGTCGATGAAGTTCCACCAGTTCCTTGAGTAGTCCTTCGTCTTGTATGATGATTGCCATGGAGTCTTGAGCTCAACTACACTTTCTATCCTAGTCCGAGACCTTTAGCTATAATAGGCTAGAAATCAAGACTTAAAGTTTTAATCACTAACATTGACAAACATGCTCGAGATAGCAACGCATGCAAGTTCGACCGAGCAATGCTCTAACAGGAGTAATATTCTTTGTTATTATAATGTCAACAACGGCATTTAAGGATTGAATGTATACATGTTGTTGTGTTGTTGAATTCGAGAATCAAGCGTATGTGTAATGAATTCTTGTAATTTGTTTATCCATATGATGTAAGAGTTTTGTCACTAAAATTGACAAAGGGGGAGATTGTTAGAGCATAGCTCGGTTGAACCCACAAAGCGTTGGTATGTCAAGTTTGGTTGTCATATTTTAGTGAATCAAAACTCATTTAAAGAGTCGCTTGATTATGTACTAGAGTCAACTTCGTATAGGTTAGCTTGAAAGTATTAGGATATGAGACATTACAAGTATTTCGAAGACTTGAAGAAGTGAAGAAGTAAGAAGCTACAACGACAACGTCATCCTTCCACTTGAGGTTAGTGATATTTGACTTGAACTGTTTCATTCCCTAACGTATCTTTCAAGTCGTGCATATTGAAAACAAAACTGCGAAGCATGAACACTCTAGATAGACATAGTATTAAGGAATACAATATGAGGTTTATTGCTTAACCATTAAACTTTGTAGATAAGACATCAACATAATCGTTTAAATGCTATTGTGATTATGTATGGGTATGAGGTGAGGATTTCATCATAGGAAACAATGTTTTACATGTGTTTTAAGGAAGTAAATTCATGAACTTGTTTTGTGAATCGAAAAGGAAATCGCCAGGCGTTATTGGTATTGTTATTCATTGCATATCTTGTGAACAACCAATATGTGTGATTAGTATAACCGCTCATGACTTGTTTGTGTTCTTGGTAAAACTATACGTGAAACCGGTCTTAAGTAATCACCTGAGATGGTATGATCAAGTTTGTGATTTTGTGTAAGACCAACTATGGGTAAAGGGGAAACGATCCTAGTAAGAGGTGCAACACATCACAAAGGGGAATCGATCCTTGTATGAGGTGCAGCATGTTTTAGGCAAAGGGGAACCGATCCTATGGACACGTGCAACACATTCAAGTTAGATACCATATATATGTGAGGAACCGATCCTAGTACCTAGTCAACCGAATTTTGGAAAGCTAGTGTGACTATGCACAATACTCACATGGAGGTAGAACCGAAACTTGTTTTGGTAGAACCGTTAAACCCATGATTGGTGATTGAGTGTTCTTGATCAATCACATAGTTCTTGAAAGTCAGATAAACCAATTCTAAACTTGTTTGGAAGTGTGGCAAATCGGTTTCAAGATTGTAAGTATGAAAGAGGACTTACAGAGTAAGGATGTCAACATACTTTGAACATGTGCAGTAACACTTATCTTTAATTGTTCAAAGTTATTCCTTAATAGCTAAAGGAAGAAAATCCCACGATCGAAACATAAATAAGTTAAGAATCTTTTATTTAAGGTTTTTAATTTTATTTTAGGAAAACGAGAATTAGTAATGTGCATTTACTAGTTGAAGATTTTCCAAAGAGATTTTCGGTCGTTATTTTGGACAGAGCATTTCCAGGAATTATGGAAAACGAATTTGGAATATATTGCATATCTTGAGAATATTTTCGGTTTTGGAAATTCCTTGGTGTCCAAACTTCCTTGTCTATAAATACTTGAAGTTTGCATTTCTAGCAAACTAATCCTTCGTGACAGCAAACTTCCTCGGTTGTGTTGTTACTGGTGAAGCCGCCTATTCGGAGAGGAGAGTAACCTAATTAGGCGAAATCTCTTACGGCCGCTCAATTTAAAGTCTTCTTTGGGATTGAGAAGCTCTATTAGTACCTTTGGTGGGAAACTAGATAATTGCGGTTTATCTTGTGTTTCGATTGATTTGATTGACTAACGATGGTTGAACTTTGTTTGCACCTAGTTTGTTTATGTTTGAGAATATTCTCTTCTGATATAAGATTCACTCAAACTAGATCGAAGTTTCGACAGGGATCTTTAGACTGTTTGTAGATCTAAAGACGTCTTGTGATAATCCATTGTTAACAAACTCCAATCTGTGCGTGATTGATCACAAGAGATTCAAGTTGTTGTGTGCAGGCGTTTATTGAAGATCTAAGAAGATTTGAAGACAAAAAAGATATTAAAGATTTCTGATTTGGGGTTCATAATCTTTGGTGTGCACAATACTTGTTTCGGTATAGAGGATCCAACTATAATCGGTTTATCCTTGTTGTAGATTGGATTGATTAGTTGTGTAGATCGGCATCAATACAATTCTTTGTGATTAAAAGTATTGATTGCAAAATCTTAACAATTACCTTTGGTACTTGAGAATAAGATAGATCTAAGAACCTGACGAAGGAGTTTATTGAGATAAATAGAAGAGCCTTTGTCGAACTCACATCACTTGGTTGAAGAGAGTTGCTACTAAAAAGATTTGTTGTTCCTTTATTGTTTGGAATACGAACCAAAGGAATTGTTCCAAGTACGTGACTTATTAATAAGTTGGAGGCGTGGGAATACAGACGGAACTAGGTGAACTATAGGTTTAGTTGCTTGGTCTCAACTATACGAAGTTGGTTTAATTTTGTGTAGCGGCTTAATCCTGAGAGTATTCAATTCTAGACAAGGTCTCGGGGTTTTTCTGCATTTGCGGTTTCCTCTTTAACAAAATCTTGCCGTGTCATTTACTTTTATTTTCCGCATTATAATTGTTTATTATAATTAAAGTAAATTACACAAACGTTAATTCATATTTACTTGATAAGCAATCCTATTGTGTTTGGTTAAGTCCGAACCTTTTTATCAAGTAAACATACTTCGTTGTTGTATTGTCTCGATCTCGTATCCATAGACGATCACACGAAGTGTGAACCGATTAGTTGTATTGTCTCGACTCAGTCCATACAAAATCATTTTCGGAGAAAGGACTTATAGGTAGGAAAAGTTTTAACTTGAGGTATATTTGGGTACCCTTGCCTTTTCAGGACCGCACATCCATGGGCTACAAGCCCTACAACAATTATGAAGTAAATATGAAATTCTTAGGTTTTGTTCCTTTAAATTCCAGAATCTTTCAGAACGGGTCACAAACATTACTTGGGGTGTTTCCCAAGTTATGTGGTTTCCTAGTTGAGTCGTTTATCTAAATTAGGTAGACAACTAACCTAGGAAGTTCTTGGGGGACAAGTTTGTGCGATCTATAAAAGGACCCATAGCAGTAGATTTATAGATATCTTCTTCTTAGAGAGCTAATAAGCGTCTGTTTCTGAGAGAACAAAAGTGCATCTAGGGTTTTTATTGTGGGAGTGCTTTGAGTGACTAGTTCTTGTGAGGTAAACACTTTTGTCGGAGCTTTTCGATGAATCTTTTGTTTGTCAAATTGTTTCTTGTTTCTTTATAGTTCTTTATATTGTGTTTAATCGTTAGAACATCTTACTCGAGACGAACAAGTAGTAGTGTTTATCTGTTAAGGGAAAACTCTCCACTGAATTCTACAGAAATCCCCTTATCATGTAACCAAAATGACCTTTCTTAATTAGTTGCCAATTAAGTTTGTTAAGATAAAGGCCAATGTTATCACGCACGGTCATGTATAAAGGCATTATAAGCTAGCTGGTCTTTTACGGTTAAGTTATATTATCTCTCTCCATATTAGTTTAGATCAAAAAGATAGTTATGAAATGAACAACTAATGATAAGTGGCTCCTTAATTTACTTTATTTTAGTTTGCAGATCCTTATAACTAAATTTCGTTTTCTTTTCTACTGTCATCTTTTTTTTTTCTCCCAGAAAGAGTTTGACTACAAGGAAAAATTTGAAACTCTTTGGTTTACTCTATGAAACTGTTGTTTTCATCAAACCCAGTATTTACACGCATTTATCAGATTAAAACTTTCTGATTCGAACTAGTTTTAATCTAAATATTCTGTTGAATTGTTGGTATTTGTTAGGGTTCAAAACTGAAACGAAAATATTATCTTGGTGTTTCTTCACTTTTAGAAATTGGGGTTAATTGATTGATTATCTATTGAGCTTAGTGATCTCATTGAATAAGAGCCCACTTCCCACTCCTCTTAACTTAGTCTTTGTTTTGAGAAAAACTGTATCACCATTAACGACCCTTCAATGAATTCAGATTGTAACTCCAGGTATATTTCTAAATAAAGTCCTTTATACTAAGAAAGAGGGCTTGTTGGAAAATAAAAATTTGTGCAAGCTATTGATATAAATAAATAAAAACAAATTACTATCAGCTGTGTGTTTTGCATCAATGGCTAAAAATACTTGCATAATGTTATCTAAGGGAGTATAACCCGTTAGCTTATAGAGCTTTGGTCCGAAGTCGCACGGGACAACACAACCCTAAGATATATAAATTATGTTAGTAAGATTAAATATATTTGAGTTAGTATTAGTGTAAGAGAATGAAGATTAAAGATCATTTAAGGAAGGAGAGTGAGAGTTTTAGAAGAAAAAAATTCAAAAATTAGGTTTTGAGATTCTTATATTCAAACTGAGTTATTCGAAAGATAGTTTAGAGGAATTTCAATCTTCGATGAACACTTTTAAATGTTGGATTTGCAAAGTAGTTATAGGTTCGGCTAGGAAAACAGAAGTACAGGTAGTCGAGCATCCACTTTAATTGAGTTCTGGACTAGGTTCAGCTAGAAAAACAGAAATAAAAGTAGCCGAACATCCCCTTTAATGGTGTGTGGACAAGGTTCGGCTTTGAGAACTTAAGAACAGCTAGCCGAATTTCCATTTTGTGCTTAACATAGTTATGTTCAGAAATGTCGAGTTCACCATGTTTCTATTCGAACCTAAGATATAAACAAAACATAAATGTATAGAAAGTTCGAGTGGGAAACCAGAAGGTTCAGATAGGAAATTAGAAAGTACGACCAAGATACAGCCGAACATTCATTTACAAAAAGTTTTTGTATGAATTTTTTTTTCTTTCGAAACAGCTGAAAGTTCTTCATTTTCTTCATTTCCATCAGATTTCTCAAGTTCGACTAGAGTATTTTCACAAAATTCCTAGCCGAACTTCTCTCTGCAACTTCAACTTTTATGATTGCTACCCAATTTATTAATCAAAAATTATAAATAAGAAATTATGGAAAAATACCTTTTATTTACAAATTTCTAAAACCAGGATTTAAACAATTATGAAAGTGGAATAAGAGGAAAAGAGAAGAGTTTGAAATGAAAATCAATTAGGAGAAGAAATTGTGTTTTTGTGTTTTGAACTAAATTAAGGTTATTAGTTTTGAACTAAGTTTGACTAATATAAGTAAAAACTAGGTCATTTGCTATAACTTGGACAACCCTTAGCTCATCACAATGGATGGCTTAAGTAGATCACGGTCCTGTTAAAAACCGAGGGGTCCCTGATTTTTATTTTTATTTATAATCCAATGGAGTTTAGATTGGGCCCGGTTGCAACCTTGAAAATTCGTTGGATATCCTTACCCATTAGATTAAGGACACTTATATAATTTTCGATAAATATTCATATAGGAAATCTAAGAATATATTGTATAACAAACTTATTTGTTTATCATCTCCAAAGATATCCCAATATACTTATAACACATAATAAAACCAAAAACAGAACAAGGAATTAAATAGGGTATAAATCACGTCATGTCGAAATAAAATATACTGCCAAAAGATAGTAAACATTAAGTCCCTACCAGTACCCACAACCATCCTTAGCATTTGAGCATTGTTAAAACAATCACGTTCAGTGTTTTTGATGTCATTGTTAAATCTAAGAATATATTGTATAACAAACTTATTTGTGTATCATCTCCCAAGATATCCCAATATACTTATAACACATAATAAAACCAAAAACAAAACAAGGAATTAAATAGGGTATAAATCACGTCATGTCGAAATAAAATATACTGCTAAAACATAGTTAACATTAAGTCCCTACCAGTACCCACAACCATCCTTAGCATTTGAGCATTGTTAAAACAATCACGTTCAGTGTTTTTGATGCCATGTTGTTTATGGGTGAAAACTATCTCTGCCGGTTTTGGTAATTTGGGGTGTGTGGATGAGAAATGAGTCTAAACCTTAAATAAATGCACTAAACGGGAGTGCTTGTAGATTCGAGAAATCAATCTGTGCAAATCCGGCCTAAACCAAGAAATGGTCGTTCCAGACTTGTTTCGGTCACAAAGTGAAGGAGATGGGGTTGATCTTAGGGAGGGAAGCGAAGAAGGTGTTGAGATTGTGAAGGTGTTGGCTATGTATGACTTGTATCAGAAAGCTGAACTGGCTTCCAGGATGTAAGCTATCAGTTCGGGTGTTTGAATACGATGGTATCAACACTTGCCTCTGTTGTCTAGACTTGTTCTGTTGTTTTTGGAAATAGGGAGGAGAACCTATTTATACAAGTCATTTGAGCCTTATTCACGTCTCTCGTGGGAAGTGGAGGAAGTGGAGTGATGGAGTAGTGGAGTTGTGTTAGTGTTACACGACCAGTCTTGCCCACTTCTCCTGTCATCTCTAACCGTCCATGACTTCCTGACACGTTCTTGTGATGGCGTGTTGCACGCCGCACGCCGTAAACCGCCGAGACCAATACCCCAGTATGTATCCCCGGTTTGTGACATGATTGATGTCTCGAGTGTGTGGATCGTGGGACCCACAGAAAGTAGCATGTAATGCTAGACTAAATAACTAAGTTATTTAGGAAGTCGATACTTGTGAAGTATCGTGTGTATTCTATGCAGGTACTGCATCGAGTATATTCAGCATGTATGAAGCATCATTGTTTTTAAGGCTTAACGGAGTAAGTCACGAATTTAAGCGTCTTAAAATAACATCATGTCCAGCCATCTTCGAGTGATCGTTTGGAGGCTATACATGCAAGCCCTGACTTGACCGATCACTCCATGTGGAAGAGTGGTGGACGGTGATTGTGGTGACGCCTCCAGTTGGACGGACGAGATGACTTGCAACCCTCATCTGCGACCGTCGGATTAGGGTTTAAGAGGTACGCAAGTTCCTTCTTTCAGCTTGGTCGAATCCAAGCATGGGAAGTGCTTTATAGAGGACCGATCAGGCATGTGTGTAGACGACATGCTGGTGCCCATGTCTATACTTCACTATCCCACGAAGGTGTGATCTAGGCCACTCAAGTTTCTAGGTAAAGAAGAGTGGCCGAGATTGATTTGCGACAGAATCTGTGCCGCAAAGGATTCCTAAAGGGGCGTGGCATGCCACCTTCAGGGCGCGCGAATCAAGGTGTACTTCCAAGTTTGATCTTGGCCGATCGGGTGTAGAGATAGGTGGGCCCACAGTGATCGTGTTGATACTTACCGGACCTGCTTAGTCTATTCCTGGACCCTTCATTCGTGCAGGAGAAAATGGACGCTCGTGATCGCGACACAAACCCTAATTAGGTTTTGCCGGCCGTGTGTCATACCCAGTTTGGGCCGCACGAATCAAGACGACCAACCATAGTTGGTCTGACCGATCAGTCAGGTATGTAGGCGGGCCCACGGTGTTTGTGTTGACATGCTCTGGGCCCTTTGAATCTACATCTACACCCTCCATCTATGCCTGCGAAGATGGATGGTTGAAACTGTTTTGTGACACATGTAATGTGCCGTAAACCCTAATTTAGGGTTTTTCGTCCTTACTGCTTTGGCTTGGACGGTTTGGCAAGCTATGCCACCCCTTGGGGAGGCCGACCATGCGGGGCCCGCGTTGGGTCGGTGGTGCATATTCCAATACCTGCTTGGGGTCATGGATTCAATCTAAGCCATCCAATCATGCTGGTGAAGTTGGATGGTCGTGATCGTTTCTGAGACTGATATGGTCATTTCAGGTTCAAATATGCTTAATCGGGCTAGTATAACACACCGAGAGTTGTAGCCTGTAAGGGCATTTCGTACATGTTTCATTATTAATGCTTGGAGGTTCGTGTTGCTCTGCTGAGAACAACACTCAGTCATCATGCCGCACCGGTAATGAGTATAGGAAATACAAGGCTGGTCATGCATTAATTAATAATGATGTATTTAATTCACAGAATACGGGGATTGTTGTCACATGCTCCATTCTAGGTGAATTAGTAAGGTGAAGAAGTATTCATCACTTATTAATGGCTTTATCTTTTGCAAGATGTTAGCGCATAATTTTGGCCTTTACAATTTTGGCCTTAAATGAAAATCCACCATCAACACATGTAAATGAACATGCATTTCTACTCTTTTTGATGTTTTTCTCCACATTAACTGTGCAGGTTTAATTAGTCATTTTTATTTGTTTTATTTCTCTATTATATCAGGTAGGTTAAGGTTAAAAATAGCACATAATGGACATGCTGGAGCATTTTAGACCTTAAACAGGATCTGAAATTTCAATTCCAAGGCTACAACTACTTGGAAATCGGGTCAAAAACTAGAGGATGGCAAATTGAAGAATGGTGTACCCCTGACTTCAAGGCTCTTTTGATTCTTTTAGACAATAATTAGACATTTCCCAATTAACTTGGCGAGTACAACAGGTCTCTTGAATTATGCCTTCAGGATTCAATGAAGCTCTAACACCGTAATCGAATTCAAGGATTGTACTTCCTTGACCCGACCAAGAACACACTATTTAAGGTTCTGAATCTTCTGATGGTGCTATTAGAGAAGACGAAAAATAATAGATATTTTGTGTGGTTTCAAGAGAAACAACCACCACTATTTATAGGGATTTCATGTCTCTTGGAGGTGTCTGTTCATCATCAAACGAGACCTTCAAAATGCATCAATGGTGGATGTTGGCTGAGGCGCGTATGTTCAAAATTTCAATGAAATTTGAATTAGGTATTCAACCTAAAACCTAAAATTTCTCCGAGAGCTATCTCGCACTCTGCTAAGGGGCGTTGTCGGTCATGTATAAAGGCATTATAAGCTAGCGGTTTTTCCACAGCTATATTATCTATCTCCAGATTAGTTTATATCAAAAAGATAGTTACGAAATAAATAACTAATTATAAGTATCTCCTTAAGTTACTTTATTTTAGTTTGTAGATCCTTATAACTAAATTTTGTTTTTTTTTTCTACTGTCAATCTTTTTTTTTTCTCCCAAAAAGAGTTTGACTACAAGGAAAAATTCAAAACTCCTTGATCTACTCCATGAAACTGTTGTTTTCATCAAACCCAGTATTTACACGCATTTATCGGATTAAAACCTTTTTAATTCAAATTAGTTTTAATCTAAATATTTTTGCTGAATTGTTGGTATCTGTTAGGGCTCAAAACTGAAACGAAAATTTTATCTCAGAGTTTCTTCACTTTTAGAAATTGGGGTTAACTGATTGATTATCTATTGAGCTTAGTGATCTCATTGAATAAGAAATCACTTCCCATACCTCTTAACTTAGTCTTTGTTTTGTGCAAAACCGTATCACCATTAACGACCCTTAAATGACTTTAGACTTTAAGGCTTAGTTTGGTATTGCTGCGGCTTTTGCAAAAGAAGTTTTCTGTTGTGCGTTGTTGTGTTGTGTTGTGAGAAAAAAGCAGTTAGACGTTTGGTAAAATATTAATTAAAGTTAAAGCTGATTAAAAAAGCAGTTGGTAGGACTTGAAAGAAGCCTACGACTATGTCAAACTGCAAGTGCACAACGTCTATTGGAGACAGATCAAATACAGGTCGATCCCACAGAGACAAGGTGGTTGTAGAGATGATTCCAAGGTCTTTACTAAAACTGATTCGAAACAAGAGTAACACAAATAGGGGGTTTTGTGTCGATACGACAAGATGATGCTTTTGTCACGCCCCAACCCTAAAACCTGCTTAACTAATAATAAAATATCCTAAACCTGCAGTAACAAAATCTAGATCTCCTAACTTAAGGAACGTAAATTCATAAAGTAAAACAAAACTAATACCCGAACACTCGGCTTACATCATATATGAAAACTCTCTACTGATATGGATGTATTAATGTGATGTTTACAGATAAACAAGAATACATAAATATAGAGATACATAAACGTTCTTAATCTGCTAAAACTTCGAACTACGAAACGAATATCACAATGAGTGCCATCACTTCTGAAATCTGAAATTGCAGTGGGAACAAGTGAGCACATCATCCCAAAGGGGTGCTCAATGGAAACATATAACTCTCATGTAATCACCAACATGCATCACAGATCCACAAAAGAGAATAAATACCATGCAAACAAACATGATTTCCATGCATAATAACAATTGTTTCTCAACTATTTATATATACAACAACTACCCAAATCATTAATCATACAAGAATCACATAAATGGTTTACCTTGATTGATTAAGCTAGTTTGCACCATCCACGACAATCATCACCGTTACTTAATTAAATTTGCATCATCTTCATTAATAACTAACAAGAACACTATATGAGTTTCTCCATGATTATGTCTATCTTACGATTCCTCTATTTCTTATTCCTTCCCCTCAAAACAATCTCTAAGACCATTAACACTCACTTCCAAACTATCTTCACTTTGTTGAACTCTACTCCCTCTTTAACTATTCCTATATTTATTTTCTCTCTAGCTAACTCTCATTTAGTTACTCCCTAGTGACTCACGTAGAACACCTCTCCAAACAACGACACCAAACACCACCTTCTTTCTTAACTCAACACACAACTAGTGTATCAGACAAGACAAGGGGGATAATCTTCCTATTTACGTAAATGTTTTGAATAGATTTTTAATATAATTACACTCCTCTTACACCTAACAAAGATTTACTAATCCAACCATTAAAACACACTGAGGGCTAACCATTTACTAATAGAAGGTACCATTTAGGTCAAGGTCAAGTGAAGTTAGTCGGTCTACGGGAATGTCAATGGCAGTTTGCTAATTTCTACTCCATCTTTCGTCTGCGATAACTTTCTCGTCCGATATCCGAATGACGCGTTCTAGTAATCCACTTCGCATAACTTCTCAAGATCTATCTAATGATACTAATTCCGTATCTAGATCGTTGTTAGATTAATTTCTATTAATTAAGGTTCATCTCTAATTAATCGAGTCATTGGCGGCTTAATCGTCTCTTGATTAGTCTAATAGCGTTGGAGTGCTTGCGGGTCCTTACAGCTTTATGTAACACAAAATCGAAAATAAGAATGTAAATTAAAGGGCACTAGGGCAGTCGAATACACCACTGACTCATACTAAGTATTCAACTAATTATATTACTTTTGTCCTTGTAACAGATAAGGAAGATGTGTCAAGTCTACCACTTACCTAAGGTGTTTCACCAATGGATAGTTCAATCGCAACTAAAGTATCAATCCGGAGCACTAACTGTCTAATTAAGCACAACTAGTCAAGGGATTAACAACAGTCTCTAAGGCATGAGCTGCAGCACAATCAACACAGTTTTATCCTAACTACAATGGATACATGTCATACACCGTGAGAGCAAAGCATTGAAGCACTAAGATTAAATCTATCCTAGAACAGTTTAAGCATTCAAGAGCAACATAAATAGCATAAATAACATAGTAGAGAGCTAGGGATTCATCTAAACCCTAATTATTGAATTAGAACATGATAACAATACTGAAAACAAACACAAACTACAGCTTGGTGCACCGGCTAATCCGGGCATGAGTTTTACATCCCAATCTCCTCCCTATTTATACACAAATTTCTCCTCAATCACTAGAATTTGATAATTAGAGAATACCCACTTACTCTAAACATGTTTCCTGACAAACCCCTTCTGCAATTCAAACCTGCAACTATTGATTTGAAGTTTGCTTTAGCCATTGGAGATAACCCTAACTCTATCTCCCTCAATCCTAGCTTCTAGGGTTACTGTTTTTGATAAGAGAGAAGCTAAGATGGAGATATAAAGAGGTTATAAGCTTGATTGATTGTACAGGGTGGCTGATAGAGTGGCTGAGCTCAGAGGTGGTCGGTGATGGAGTTGATTGATAGAGAGAAGTGAAGTGAAGGCACTGCAACTGTCGGGAAGAAGAAAGTGAAGTGAATGTGGTGTTTGGCTTCTGTTCGATTAGGAGATTAATAGCAGGCGCTCCGGTGTTGGGTGGAAGCAGCAAACTCTGATGTACCGTGTGGAGATGCTCTGGATAATCAACAGCTATGTCAAATCTGACGCCTCAAATGGAAATGGGTTTTGGTCTTGGATTTTATCTCTTCTAGGCCCATGGCTTCTTCAACGCTAAAGAATCTCAAGCCCACTTCTAGTTTTGAGTTATGAAAACGGCATTCTTCACTTGCGGATGAGGTGCAAACAATATTCTTCACTGCTTAGCGGAAGCTTTGTCATCTCTCTCCCTCTCATTGTCTCTACTTTTCTGCTCTTTTGGCTCCTTAATTCATCCAAGCTTTATTTTACTACCTAAAAACACAAAATTAATTAGTATAAGAATTTATTCTTGAAAACAATGAAAATACATAATTTGGGATAGTATATGATTTTAAAGCGCAAAAGATGAGTTAAATGCCAATAAAAAGGTATAGAAATATGCAATATTTGGCACTCATCAAATATCCCCAAACCTGAATTTTACTTGTCCTCAAGTGAAACAGAAATTAAGAAATCCTAACTATACCACTGTCGTTGGCCTATCGAATGCATTTAGCGTATGCACTAAGCCTTTAAACCCCTAGTTGGACGAGTTGTAATCTCGTGAGGGTTTACCAGAGGTGTACCCCCAAAACCTTCTCCAACTTCAGAGCGTAATGGAGTCCCAAGCATCCAAGGAGCTATGAGGACATAGAGTTTTTGCATGCTAGTAACACGAAGTTATAAATACCAAAGAACGCATTCTCATCCTTAAGAGTTGAGCGATAAGTAACCATACCATATGAAAGAATTCGGGTTCGAGAGTGATCACAAGCCTCGACTTCTGCCTCACTAATAGGATTTTATGATAATTGCACTCAAAAAGACCGATTTTTTAGTCTCTCATGTGTGCATACAGGAATAAAGAGAGAAATCCTGCACACGTTGAATGGTGGGAAAGAAAACCTTCCGAAATAATTTCTGGAGACTCCACAGAATTGTGGACAAAAAGAATCTTTTCCAGATGATCTCTTAGAAAGGAAATCAATCATTATAGGAGGATGGGAGTACTCACTTACCTTTACATCTGATCGGCAATCAACACCACTCTCATAGCATCCTTAGAAACGTCTTCAATCTTCGGTCTTCGGTCTTCAACTGTTGATGATGCACTTATGAACTTCTTAGAATCTTGGAAATTTCTGATTCTTCTCTTCAAATTCTTGTTGCTTGAAATCTCCTCTGAAAATCTACTTTACCATGGTGTTTATTAAACAAAACTAAAAACAAACTGTAATAATTTATTTTATTTTTTTATTACAAGATGACACACTGAAAATAACAAAATAAATAATAAAACTACTAAAGCCATTTAGGAAGGAATTTATCACTCAATTCTTCACAACTTGTATTGTCTTGATTTTATGAACTTCACTAATTCTCATCTTATTTTATTTTTCTTTGCTCTTGTAAAATACCTCTTCTAATGTGTACATAATTCTGCTCTTTGCACTGTATCTCCACTTTGAATAAGAATTTTACTTTTCCTTGAATTGTTGCATGTAAACCTCGGACTATTTCAACTTTCTCCATAAAATCTGACGTTGCTCTGCTCGTTGATGATGATGTGTTTCTATGGATCTGTTGATGTTGTCGAGAGAGAGAATGGTGCTAACTGCAAATCAAACTACAAGAAGGAGTTTTCATCTTTAGACGTCATCCTCATGATTGACGAAATTAGCACTCAAGAGATCAAAAATAGTACTAAAATTGGTGCGAAGTTGGTTAGCTCACCATTCCTACCCGGAATTTACGTACGGTGACACACACTCTAAAAGGACTTTTTAGATAGTCACAAAAAAATGAAGGTCGGTGCCTCGCTTGATGTAAAATAGGTAGTCTCCACTAAGGGTGATCACAAATCTACTACCAAATATCTTTGCAGCACCTAATTTGCCCACCGGCATGGTTAAATCCAACTTTAACCCTCTAAGAACCAAGAAACCCGATTGTGTTCTCTAGTACTTCCAAGTTCAGTTATTTCGGTCAGACTCTCTATGTAAACATAGATAGAAGCATGCTAGTGACTCTAAAATCTCCAAAAGTTAGAGGTTTTATGCAAATATTTACAATATTTTTATTATTTTTATTTTTTAATAAATGCAAAAAACTAAAAACTCTATATGCAAAATACTCCCCCAAACCTAAACTAAACATTGTCCTCAATGTTTCAAAGGATGATAAGAATTTAAACAGAAACATACCATGAGAACCATGTTTGATTAGAGAAAAGGGAAGAGATTAACGGATGTCGGCGAAAGCAAGATTAGAGCTTCATTATTCAAGGCTAGAATCCAACATTTTCAGCTGAGATCATATTGGATTAGCACAATAAGATAAAAGAAGACTCAACTGACTCAAGATAGAAAATATAACATTACCTACTGGATTATATACAGTGAGAGTTCACCATACATTAACAATCTAAAAAGTTGAGGATCAACCCAAAAGACAGAATGCAGAAATTTTAGTAGCCTCACACAATTATAATATGACAAAAATGCAAGTGAGACTGCAAAACAAAATGAGCTACCCCCAAACCTGGATTTTTCAACAGATATACTTTTGGGCACGAAATCTAACAATTTCAGGGGTGCATCATGCACAAGATCTAGTTCAAAATGAATTGTGTTAGGAACGGGCAGAGAAACAAGAGCGCATTCCAACTGTGGCTCCTTAAAGGTGTTATACTTTGATGCAAAATAGTCCAAGAGGACTTGGGAAGCACACAGTTCTAGTCCTAGATTAGGTATTCTCAGAGAAATTGGTTTTACAATTTTATTAAAAACCAAATCTAGGTTGGGAGGAACAGTCTCAGTTTGTGACTTAGGCTGGTAAGTTGGCACATTTAAGTTGTTTTCATGTGTAAGATCATTAGTACCATCACATACTCTCCCTAAGTCAGAAACAGGTATACCATACGCATTTTCATAGAACAATTCATCAAGCCCTAGTTCATAATCATCATCATCCAAAACCTTTGTGTCATGCATAAGAGAATCAGAGAGAGCAACACACTGTGTTCTAGGCAGGGAATTAGATGCATTTAAGTTACATTCATTTTAAGGCTCAAAAATATTAGTATGCAGTCTAGTTTTTCCCAATTCAGAAACAAATAGTGCTATATCATGCTCAGAGTCATTGAACAGATTAGCAAACCCTAATTCAGCATCATCAGCATCATTCAAAACTTTAGTTTCACGCATAGGCAAATCATAAGAAACATCATGTTGGGACCTAGGTAGGGAATCAGACACACCAATTATATTTTCATGTAGAAGAGTATTAGTGTCAACAGAAGATTCATCCTTCCCTAAGTCAAATACGAGTTGTGCATCATGCTCACTTTCACAGAACAATTGCACAAGACCCAAATCAGTATCAACATCACATGTATATGCAAATGGAATACTAGAAGAAACATCATTTATGAAGGTCGAGGCGGAGAAGCCTAATGTCTCTGAACTCAAAGGTTCCACAATATTTTCAGCACAAACATGTTCTTCTAACATAACATCATAATCATCATCATCATCATCATAACAGAAATGCGATGCCCTATTCACGATCATAGTGTCTCTAGTCCACTCATTTACATCTAGATTAGGTTTGTTTTCAATATTAACAACCTGACTAGGAACATAAACACTATTCTCAAAATTTACTTTAGGACTAACACTCATTTCATCCTGAAATTCCTCCCTCTCCTTATTTTGTAAATGAAGCAGATTCATTTTTAAAAATGTATTAAGTTGGTTAATGGAAGGAGAGTCTTTAACAGTGGGTATCCTCATTTCATATGGATATTCAATACATGGTTGAGCATAAGGGTCACTACAGAAAGGAAATTCAAAAGCATCGCTATATGGTTTATCATGAAATAAATTTGATTCAAACCTAGCATTATTTTGTTCGATGAGTATGAGATTTTGTTGCACAAATTGCCTACAAGAGGTCGGGGAAGTACAAAATTGTTAAACTTCCCACTGTGGTGAATGATTGGTCGGTTGTCAATCCGTCAAATATAATTTCACTTTCTCAATCAACTAGATATAAATATAGTATGCGATAAGAAAGAGTTCGTATCCACAGAGAGGCTTTCGTTGTTATAAAATTTCAGTTTCTAAGTAACCACGGGGAATGTTTGTTGTATCTAAGCAAATAAAAATAATTGAAAGCAAAGTAAGTAATTTGAGTTATCAATAAGGAGAAGATATTGGTCACGGGATAGTATCATTCACAAACATGTATTATCATCAATGATTAGAATTGGTATTTTAATCTCGTATTTATTAAAAGTCCTAGGATACCTTGATCGCAAGTATAACCCGTTAATTCCCTGTTTTCATCACAACCACATTAAAAGATGCATATGTGAATTCTTCGTAGAAAGCAACCTAAAGTGTAAAAGCACAATTAAATTTAACTCCCTAAAAGCATGAAGATTTATGGAATAAGACTCATCAATGCAAACGAATGTGTAAAAGCACTAAACGTTTTAACAAAAGTTATGATTCACTTGTGACTAGTAGGATGTATCACTACAAGCACTAACCACAATTATGCTACTTAGAATCAGGGATAAACAACTTTTTCGTATTGAAAACCCTAATATAGCTCTAGAGATGAACACAAATCGGATTGATTCCGGACTCAACCTAACAAGTTTTCAAATCTTATAACACTATTAATTGTGAATCACAAACAATAATTACTTGAGACAAAACTAATTCATTGAATCAAAAGCATGTTGAGAAATCAACTTTTATCCCATAACCAATAAGATGTTTAGCTACTCATAGCTATGGAGTTCATCATAATCAATATTCAATAATAAAATAATGAAGAAGAAGAACAAAACCAAACCCTAGAAGCGTAAACAAAACGGCTCTCCCAAAATTCCAAGAATAAGATATCCCATAAGTTGTAGAAGACCTTCCCTTTTATAACTTTTCTCCAACTTCTAAAATTAGGTCTAGTCTTCAAAGTCCATTAGATGAGAATCCACCAAGCCCATAAGAAGGAGAAACCCATGTAGAAAATATGCCCCGAAAGTGGTCGCCGGAAATCTGGTATTGTGGCCGGAATTCGGCCGGAGATGTGGTCGGAAATTGGTTCCGGTGACCGGCAAAGTCCGCCCGGTCACCGGTCAACGGATCGGATCGGTCAACTAGTCAGCCCGGCGGGTCAACTCGGTCAAGCACCGAGTCAGGGAGAGTCAGGGTATGAGTCAGTCACTGACTCAGCTGATTGGGCTGAGTTGCCAGGCCATAAGCCATTGCACTGGCCAAACTCTGTTGATGCACAATCCTGGTGCTTTAGCCTTACACCTCCAGCCGTAATGGCTGTGCATTCTGCAATTTCACTTCCCTGAGTCATTCTCCATAAACTGCAACTCAACATACATAACAATTCTGACCATTCATACATATGTGAACCTGCTCTCCTTTGAATCCCTACAACCCCATGGCATTTACCTAGCCATTGCATCACCAGACCCCAAATCAATCCATTGCAACCACCACTGCAGCTTTGTATTTGCTCCTCTTAACTCCAGCTGAAGAAGGCAACCATTTGACATAACTCCATCTGCTTCAAGCCATACATTCATCACAATACCCATTAGCTCCATCTCAACTTCCAGCAGCAATAGAACTTGTAACATTGCTTCAATTCCATGGCAGGCTCAGTTTATCTCCACCTGCAGTTGCAACACTTCATTACCCCCCAGCCAATTTCAGATCAGTTCTTCATATCACCTTCATCTTTCTTGATTTGTTCAATGCCAGAAAACCATGAATCCCATAGAGCTCTTCACCCCTCACTGTTCCCAATCTGAATCTTCAAAACCCTGTTTCATCAACACAGTCATCACCAGCTCATGCTCATCTCAGAAACATCTGCGACATATTCCAAGCCATAAGATCACAGACTTCAGTTCCAACCCCTTTTCTTTACTCCATCTGAAACACCACCTCACCAACCTGCACTTGCCTTACTTAACCACTGACAAAACCACCAGCTTCAATTGGATTCTTGCCTGAGTACTTTATCCCCTGCAGTTCAGCTCAATTTCTCACACCAATGCCTGACTCAAAACCCATTTAGGCATCATCTCTGCTTCAATAACAGCTGCAGAACATTCCTATCTCACCTGCAACTTCATCTCATCTTCCTTGGTCTGAATCCAACACCAATACAGGCAACCAATTAAATTTTAAACCCATTGTTCTGCCATTTCCATTCATGGATGCAAGTCAACCAAACTTGAAATCTCCCTAGACCCATTCTCTGATTCTTCTATTCAAGTTATAGGACCGACCCATCTTCTTCAATTTCATCTGTTGTGCTGTAAACCCATAACAGGTTCAAACCCTAACTTCAGATTCATGGCTGCAACTCAACCAAGCTTAAAATCAATCTCTCCTTCGAACCCTAATTCCTGTGAAACTTCCAACAGCAAACCCCTTTTTAACAGAACCCAGTTTCTTCGATTTCTCTACCATTTGTTCTTGCTCTCGAAATTCAACAGCTGAGCAACATCGACACCCATTTCTTTCATAAACAACATCATTTTCTGCTAATTCCTCCACCTCTTCCATCTCTGAGTTCATCGCGTTCTCAATTTCTCGATCTGTTCAGCAATAATGTTTCTCCGACAACAAACACTTCTCTCAATTCATGGCGCAGCCGGAAGAACAAGTGATAAGAGAAATAATCTTCTCTGAAATTTAGGTTTAAGTGTAAGAAATGAGAATGATATAGCCACCCCAGTCTGGCAGATAAGGGGTAACCAAGGTGATTCTAGGCACCACTCATTAGATAAGGGCCACCTGAAAATATTTGGCATGTCAGTTCTGTGGAACTGACAGTACATTCTTCACCTCTTTCTTATGCAACCTATCTCGCTCCATGAATCTCTCTCCAGTGAATCGACATCTTTTCTGCCATTTTCGCTTCAAATGAATGATTTCTCCTTCTTTTGCTCCGAATACTCCATTGCACCTGATAACTCAAATTCAAACATAAGATACATAATTTACACGAAAACTTGCAAAGAAAGCGTAACTAGTAGATAGTAAATTAGGTGTTTTACAACACCTATCAATGATACATGTGTGCATGGTCATTAGGGTCTATAAAATACTGATCGCAACCTTCGAAAGGTTGATTATGGTCCCAATGACTACCATCATCATAATCTGTGGGTATTTCATACATTGGTTTTTCATGGTATTCTCTAGACTGCCTAAAATCATGCAAAATATAGCAGTTCTCAACAGGATGGCATAGGCTACCACATAAGGTACAAGCATAGATTTCAGATTTCCTAGGTGAATTAGATGCGACAGATTTCTCATGTATTTGCATTTCTAAAGCAGTGATTTGAGCTTCTAACTGATCCAAAAGTGATGAGTGTGTGAGCTGGGCATTATAAAAATGTTCATTTCCTTCCTGTGGCGAATGATACATGTGCGAATAATTATTGGGGTCCAAGTATTGAGGCTCAGGACTATGAAAATGTCCATAACAATCCCTATAACTATTGACCTCATGGTCTGCGGGAGGCTCATAGCGTGAAGCATGCCCGTAAGCAAGTTCTCTAATGGATTTGTTTTCATCCCCAGTTGCAGACCAAAATCCAGACATCTTTTGTTTGTTTTTTTTAAATGTAAATAAATGAAACAACTAATATCCTAAATGCTACTAATGAATCCTAAACAGAATGATGCAGTAATTACAAAGACACAAACATGACAGTTGAACACACAATACAAGATTATGACTACAAAAACTAACAAGAAAAATTAAAAATGACGATGTTGCGACAAAGGCAGAGAGTTGTGACGTTTATGAATCCTGAAATGGTTTTCTATTGGACTATGGCAATAAAAATATAGTCAACTAGAGAGAGGCCAACTCGTATTTGTTAACAAGATGTATAACACAACTGTTAAACCCAATATCAAACCATTCAGGCTAAGCAATTACAAACAGTCCTAGACGTCATGCTATTGCAGTGTTAAGAAACTTACCTCCGGTGCGCATCCGGGAGAAGGCTACACCAAGCTCACGAGCTGAATATTGCTATTTTCTTTGTAGCTTCTGTAGTAGTTTCTCTATTTTTGCTGGTACAGTACCGAAGTAGGCACAACAACAGCTCGCTTCTCTTTCTTTGTCGTAACTTTATGAGAACCTGATAATGCTCAAGAGAACTGTTCAGTTTCCAGAAATGTGCAGATAAAACAGAGAAATGTGTTCACTTTTGACCAAAACTTTACCACAAACGAGAAATTAAGTTATTTTGTACAGAAATGGTGTACTTGATAAATATGCTTATTTCCTAAAACTATAGCTCTACCAGCACAATGAGCCTAATTATTGTGTAACCTAATTTAAACTGTGTACTACGACTTAACTACAACAAATGCTTAATTATATACACAAGAAAATGACAAATGCAAAATGATTGTAAAGATTCACTAACAAGATGGAAAAATAAAAAGAAAACCTAGCCTAAAACAGAACCTACTAATACTGTAGTACAGACTCAATGGAATACTTTTTTTTTTTTTAACAACAACACGAATGTCAGACTTCCACCAAGATAGTGCAGAACAGTACCACGATTTTAATTCCAAATCTAAATCCTTAACTATAACTACTACAAACAAAAACAAACACTAAAGATGGCTAAAACTACCACTAACTAATAAGCTACAGAAAACAAATAAATAAATAAAAAGTTTTAAAATGATGCAGGATTTATATGCAAAAGGACTAACTAAACTACAAAACAACTACAAAGTTGTAGATTGCAGTAACCTAACAACAAAAGACCTCACAAATAAGCTAAAAAAACTACACTGAGTTAAACTAACAACATGAAAACAGAAAAATCTAAACACATATATACAGGTTATACTAAAAATCAGCGAGGTAAGGACAGAAACTTCAGATACACCGCTACCGAGTCCCCGGCAGCGGCGCCAAAAACTTGGTAGGACTTGAAAGAAGCCTACAACTATGTCAAACTGTAAGTGCACAGCGTCTATTGGAGACAGAGCAAATACAGGTCGATCCCACAGAGACAAGGTGGGTGTAGAGATGATTCTAAGGTCTTTACTAAAACTGATTCGAAACAAGAGTAACACCAATACGGGGTTTTGTATCGATACGACAAGATGATGCTTTATGTAACACAAAATAGTAAACAAGAATGTAAATTAAAGGGCACTAGGGCAGTAGAATCCACCACTGACTCATACTAAGTATTCAACTAATTATATTACTTTTGTCCTTGTAACAGATAAGGAAGATGTGTCAAGTCTACCACTTACCTAAGGTGTTTCACCAATGGATAGTTCAATCGCAACTAAAGTATCAATCCGGAGCACTAACTGTCTAATTAAGCACAACTAGTCAAGGGATTAACAACGATCTCTAAGGCATGAGTCTGCAAAGACAATCAACACGGTTTTATCCTAACTACAATGGATACATGGCATACACTGTAAGAGAAAAACATTGAAGCACTAAGATTAAATCTATCCTAGAACAGTTTAAGCATTCAAGAGAAACATAAATAGCATAAATAACATAGCAGAGAGCTAGGGCTTCATATAAACCCTAATTATTGAATTAGAACATGATAACAATACTGAAAACAAACACAAACTACATCTTCGTACACCGGCTAATCCGGGCATGAGTTTTACATCCCAATCTCCTCCCTATTTATACACAAATTTCTCCTCAATCACTAGAATTTGATAATTAGAGAATACCCACTTACTCTAAACATATTTTCTGACAAACCCCTTCTGCAATTCAGACCTGCAACTCTTGATTTGAAGTTTGCTTTAGCCATTGGAGATAACCCTAACTTTATCTCCCTCAATCCTAGCTTCTAGGGTTACTGTTTTTGATAAGAGATAAGCTAAGATGGAGATAAAAAGAGGTTAGAAGCTTGATTGATTGCATATGGTGGCTGATAGAGTGGCTGAGCTCAGAGGTGGTCGGTGATGGAGTTGATTGATAGAGAGAAGTGAAGTGAAGGCACTGCAACTTTCGGGAAGAAGAAAGTGAAGTGAAGGTAGTGTTTGGCTTCTGTTCAATTAGGAGATGAATAGCAGGCGCTCCGGTGTTGGGCGGAAGCAACAAACTCTGATGTACCGTGTGGAGATGCTCTGGATAATCAGCAGCTATGTCAAATCTGACGGCTCAGATGGAAACGGGTTTTGGTCTTGGATTTTATCTCTTCTAGGCCCATGGCTTCTTCAACGCTAAAGAATCTCACGCCCACTCCTAGTTTTGAGTTGTGCAAACGGCATTCTTCGCTTGCGGATGAGGTGCAAACAATATTCTTCACTGCTTTCTAGCGGAAGCTTTGTTGTCTCTCTCCCTCTCATTGTCTCTACTTTTCTGCTCTTTTGGCTCCTTAATTCATCCAAGCTTTATTTTACCACCTAAAAACACAAAATTAATTAGTATAAGAATTTATTCTTGAAAACAATGAAAATACAGAATTTGGGATAGTATATGATTTTAAAGCGCAAAAGATGAGTTAAATGCCAATAAAAAGGTATAGAAATATGCAATATTTGGCACTCATCAGCAGTCAAAGTGTGTTTGGTAAAATATCATATTCAACCATTGTTGTTATAGCAAATGACAAAAACAGACATATATCTGAAAATAGTTTTGTTCCATTTTATTGGGTTTAAAAATAATTAATTTTTACTATTAAATACAAATATTAAATTTACTTAACCACATTTTAATATATATATATATATATAATTTTTCAAACAAAAAATCAAACTAAAATAAAGTAATTATTTAATATTATTATCAACTGTGTTATTAAAAAAATATCTTATTATTTAATATCTGTTTTTATTTTTATTTTGACAAACTAAATGAATTGGTACCATAAAATAGTTTGAAAATAAAATATAATAATATTTAAAGAATAAAATATAAGAAATAAGAAATTGATTGTATTTATATTTAAGGGTAATTTTTGTCATTTACAAAATAAAATAAGGACAAAAAGGATAAATCAAGCATTAAATTTTGGTGGGACCAAAGCTTATGCTTTTGTAGCTTTTAAAAGCTCCTCCTCCCCAGCTTTTAAAAATTGAAGAATTTGGGAAGTGCTTTGGGTAAAAAGCACTTTGATTTTTTTTTACCAAACACCAATTTCAAAAATTATTAACATATATAGGTTTTGAAAGTGCTTTTGGAAAAATAAAAGCATTACCAAACCCGACCTAAGTCCATGTATATTTCTATTTTCCGATAATAAAGCCTTTTGAGTTTATTATACTAAGGAAAAGGGATTGTTAGCAAATAAAAATCCGTGCCGGCTATTGATATAAATAAATACATAAAAACAAAATTACTACAAATTCTGCATTTTGTATCAATGGCTAAAAATACTTGCATGATGTTATTTAAGGGTGTGTAACCCGCTAGCTTATAGAGCTTTAATCCGAAGCCATGCGGGACATAGATGGTATCCAAAAAAATAAATCCTTTTGAAAATATCCAACACAACCGGTTTCCAAAAACGGAGGACCTTAATCCCTCAAACTACAGCTATACTCTTAATTATCTGTAATGACCCGTCCCTCCACCGATACTGTCCCCACTTAGCCACTGCAGTTATCCGGCAGTGTGGGGTTTTCAACGGGCTTCGCTGCGGTTATCTGACAGTAACTTCACAGGAGGTCACCCATCGCAGGATTGCTCCCTCCCGAGCACGCTTAACTGCAGAGTTTTCTACCAACTCTGGAGCCAATTGTGCTGAAAAGGTTTCGGTGTTGGGAAAGGACAAATCATTTCCTATATTCCATTCCATCGGCGAACCACTGCCGAAATCAGGGTATTACAATTCCACCACCTTAAATTGGAGTCGTCCTCGGCTCCGGAATATATTTTTCAAGCCCAGGTCTCCGACGTTCCCTGCCCCTGATGAGACAAGCACTTGGAACAACCCCGTCCAGCGTACCTTTTCACCCTCGGAAGGTGAACCGTCGTCGCCTCTGATACCATTTGTAATGACCCATCCCTCCACCGATATTGTCCCCACTTAGCCACTGCGGTTATCCGACAGTGTGAGGTTTTCATTGGGCACCGCTGCGGTCATCCGACATCAACTTCCCGGGAGGTCACCCATCCCTGGATTACACCCGCCCGAGCATGCTTAACTGCATAGTTTTCTACCAATTCTAGAGCCAATTTTGCTGAAAAGGCCTCGGTGTTAGGAAAGGACAAACCATTACTTATATTCCATTCGGTCAACTACTGCCGAATATCGGGGTATTACATTATCGATGTGATAATATGAGTGTCTGACTCATAAGTGTCCTATAAGTGTGTAAATCACACGTTCTTTTTTTCTGTTTGTTATTACAGTTGTATCTGTAACATATTGTTATGTTTGATAACAGCTTTATCTTTTCCTTCTGTAATTTGTGTCAGCCTTTATAAGGCTTGTCTTTTGTTTTCTTATGGTTTATCAAAACATTAATAAAAACTCTTATTCTATTTCTAAAAAATCTATCATGGTATCAGACTTCTAAGGAAGATCTTGATTCTTACTCTCTTTCTTTTTTTTATCCTTTCCACTCCAACTAAAAACTCTCAAAATCTCTACTATTTCTGATCTCTCATCTCTCAGAAAATTTATTCAATACCTAAAATTATTCAAAATAACTACGAATCTTGATACAAATTGATCAACAACTGCATATTTCTTCATCTTCTTGATCTCAAATTTCGAAACATTTCTTGATGTCGATCAATATTATCAATTGTTTTCATCATTTCTTGATTCCAAAAATGGCTATAGCTTTACCTTTTCAGAGTATCAAAAAATTTGTTTCAGTCAAGCTAAAAGAGGATGGTTCAAATTTCTTGATATGGAAGAATCAGTTCGAGTCGATTCTTATGACTACAAATCTGGATGATCTTGTTGATGGATCTGGTCAAATTCCACCTGAGTTGATAGATATTGAAAGTGCGATGGTACCAAATCCTTTATTTCTTCACTGGCGCAAAATGAATGGATTTGTTATGTCAAGTATGAATACAACATTTGATGAATCAATCTCTAGAGGTGTTATTGGTTTTACTAAGGCATGGCAAATTTGGGTATATTTCTACAAAAGTTCTCTACTAGGAAATCTCTATTCAGAGGTCAACTTCATGGAATCAAGAAAGATAATAAATCAATCTCTGCTTATTTTGATTAACTAAAACACATTACTGACTCTCCTGCTGCTATTGGTGAGAGTGTTGATGAGTCTGACATTGTCACGTATGCCTTAATGGGTCTTGGTAAAGAATATAGGCAATTTGTAATTTCTGCTCAAAGTAGATAGACTGAATTTTCATTCAGTGATGTTAAATCAAGATTATTACATCATGAGCAGTGGCTTAAGGCAGAGGAAGTAGAGTCTGTTTCAGTTCTTAAAAGTCATAATTCAACATTTTATTCTAAAAATACTTCAGGAGATTCTACTTCTAGATCTACTAAACCTAAAACGAAGAATGTAAATCACGTAACCGATTTCAATCAAATTAAATGTCAAATTTGCAAAAAGAAGGGTCATACTGCAAATAGGTGTCGTTTTAGGTATATCCCAAACAAGAGTACTTCAAATACTCAAGATACATCTACTAGTGGTGACACTTCCAATAGTCTTTGAAAAAGTGGGGGTACAACAACCTCACCCAATAATTCGCTTAGCAATCTGTATGGACTAACTCCAATATACTTTTAAGAGAATCAACTAGACAGTCAGACTCAATCTTAATAAAAAGTATATCAAAGAGTTATATCTCAATTTATCGATTCAATACTTACTCAAGCAAATAGAAATCTGTGAGTCTAATTGAATACAAGAGAAATTAACTTGAACGGTACCAAAGACCAATGTTCAAGGATCAATCAATTTCAATCAACAACCAAAGGTCGGATTTCCCAATTGATTGATTCAACTCACAACCTGTGATATTTAAATTATATAACAAAATATAATGCGGAAAAGAAATAACACAGACACCAGAAGTTTTGTTAACGAGGAAACCGCAAATGCAGAAAAACCACGGGACCTAGTCCAGATTGAACACACATTGTATTAAGCCGCTACAGACACTGGCCTACTACAAACTAACTTCTGTCTGGACTGTAGTTGAACCCCAATTAATCTCACACTGATCCAAGGTACAGTTGCGCTCCTTACGTCTCTGATCCCAGCAGGATACTACGCACTTGATTCCCTTAGATGATCTCACCCACAACTAAGAGTTGCTACGACCCAAAGTCGAAGACTTTAATAAACAAATTTGTATCACACAAAAAAGTCTACAGGAATAGATAAATTTGTCTCCCACAGAAATACCTACGAGTTTTGTTCTGTCTTTTTATAAATCAAGGTGAACATGAACCAATTGATAACCCGGACTTATATTCTCGAAGAACAACCTCGAATTATCAATCACCTCACAATAATCTTAATCGACTAGCGAAAAAAGATATTGTGGAATCATAAACGATGATACGAAGGTGTTTGTGACTACTTTTCTATCTTGCATATCGGAGAAATTAATCTCAAGCCAATATTACGATTGTACTCAAATACGATAGAAACAAAGAAGATCGGATCACGCAACTACGGAGAAAAATAGTTGGAGTCCGCTTCACAATCCCAATGAAGTCTTCAAGTCGTTAACCTATAGGGTCTCGGTATAAACCTAAGGTTAAAGGAGAATCGACTCTAGCTTATACAACTAGTATCACATAGGAGGTGTGGGGATTAGGTTTCCCAGTTGCTATAGTTCTCCTTTATGTAGTCTTCCTAATTAGGGTTTGCAATCTAAGTTACCTTGGTAACAAAGCATTCAATATTCACCGTTAGATGAAAACCTGATTAGATTCAAGCTAACATCTTTTAAGCGTTAGATCTAACTTAGCTTGTTATACACAAATGAAATGCACATTCATTTAGGTTTGTGTAACCATACCTAAACGTGTACAGCTAGTTGGTTCAACAGTAGTTAACCAAATGGTTAGCCATATGAGCACTTTCATATCAACCATGTTCATCTTCACCATAACTAGTTCGAATGACTCAAAAGAACTAGTTAAAGAGTTGTTCAATTGCTTAGATCTCATAGAAGTATACAAGACACAATCGAAGCAAAAACGATTTTGATTCACTCGAATCAATTCATGAACTTTATAGCCACGGTTTGCAAATATGCATTCCTTAGTTTATATAAGTTTAAGTTCACGAATAAACCGTTTTTAGAAAATAACCCACTCAAGTATGCATACCCGTACGCATACTTAAGTACCCGGATTAAGTTTGTTTTCAGTTCACAACTCCAGCAGAAATTCTCGGGACGTGAACTTCCGACAGTACGCGTACAGGTACGCGGACTTTAGTTCCGACTATCCTGAGCAGCAAAGTACGCATACTTTGGTTCAAGGATTTTGGACTTACACAAGTATGAGTTCACATACAATGTTTGTATCCATTCAAGGTTATATATTTTAAAATCTCATTTCAATCATTGAAACATTCTTAGAGGATGTTAAATAGAGGTTACTCACACACTATTCTTCATCAAATCGATTTTCAAGATATTGAAATAATCAACATGACTTTCGTCACTTGTAAAGATGAACTTGGCCAAATCGAAAGCTTACCAACACATATTTAGAGAAATAGATAAGCGAGATAAACTCGGCTCGAAATAGCAAATGTGTATAATCGAAGTCTATATAGCAATATGACTTTTGTATCAAGATAGGAGATAGAGTAGATAGACTTTTGAGTGATAGATAAGTTCAAGTCTCCACATACCTTTTAGTCGATGAAGTTCCACCAGTTCCTTGAGTAGTTCTTCGTCTTTGTATGATGATCGTCGTGGAGTCTAGAGCTCAACTACACTTTCTATCCTAGTCCGAGACTTAGCTATAAGTAGACTAATAATCAAGACTTATAGTTTTGGCAACTAAACTTGACAAACAAGCTAGCAAAGCTTGCGAGTTCGACCGAGCAGTGCTCTAACAGTCTTCAACAAGCTTTTTCTGCTATTCAAGATAATTCTGTACTTCATACTTCTGAACTCAATGCTGGTTCAGTATGGTTGCCAAACTCTGGTGTTACTAGTCACTTGACCAAAGATATTGCTATTTTTGGTGAGTCTTAACTTTATCATGGTTCTGACAAGGTTATAGTAGGTGATGGCACTATGCTTCCCATTGAAAAGACTGGTAATATAATTCTCCATACCAATTCCTATCAGTTTCATTTAGATGATGTATTATACGTTCCAAGCATTAAACATAATTTGTTATCCATTGCTAAATTCACAAAGGAAAATCAAGTATCTGTTGAGTTTTTTGGATGGGGTTATGAGATTAAGTGTGTGAAGACTAGAAAAATTCTTGTTGAAGGAAAGATTAAGATATATCCTATGGAAAGACTTCACTTTGGCATCAAAGGTTGGGACATACTTCATCATTAGTACTGAGAAAAATTGCTTCTACTACATCAATTCAACTAGCCTCTTTCATGTCTTTGTGAAGAGTGTCAACTTGGTAAAAATCATAAACAACCGTTTGTTGGTTCTCAGAGAGTTACAACTTCACCTCTGCATTTGGTTCATTGTGATATTTGGGGACCAACACCTGTTATATCTACACTTGGATTCAAATATTATATCTTGTGTGTTGATGACATCTCAAGATACTACTGGATTTATCCTATGAAGAGTAGGTCCAACAGTCTTGCATGTTTCCAACATTTCAAGTCTACTTCAGAGAATGTGTTATCAACTTCCATCAAATTTTTTCAGTGTGACAATGCTCCGGAGTTAGTAAAGGTCCAATTTAAAGCTTTCATAGATGAATGTGGTATTGTGTATAGAGTATCTTGTCCTCATCTACATCAACAAAATGGTTTAGTTGAGCGTAAACACAAGCATATCACAGAAATGGGAAATACTCTAAGTTTCCAAGCATCACTCCCTAAGCATTTCTGGTATGGCTCATTCTTGTCAACAACTTATATCATTAACAGATTACCATCCAAGGTATTACTCTTTAAATCTCCATATGAAATTTTATTCAATACTTTGTCGGACTATTCTTTTTTTAAAGTTTTTGGTGTTGTTGCTATCCAAATCTAGAAGCTTATATAAGTATAAGCCTAGTGCAAAGTCTTCAAGGTGTGTTTTCTTGGGTTATAGTCCCATTCATAAAGGATACAACTGTTATGATTTATCAACCAAGAAAACTTATATTTTGGTGCACATGAATTTTGATGAAGACAATTTTCCTTTTGGAAGAAATGCTGGTGTTGTAAGTCCATCTATGTCATTAAATGAGGATGTTGAAGATTTACAAGTCATTATAGCCACTTCTTCTACTTCTAATGCTGATGCTTTTTCATATGACAATATTTCCGATACTTCTATTGGTACAAGATCTAAGAGTGTAATTACAAAGACAAAACAAATTCCTGGAGGTTTTGTATCTCACTGTATGGTTAAATATCCTCTACACTCCGCATTTGCTGCTAATATCGTGTTTACTTTGAAACCTAAATATTTTAAGACGGCTAACAAGGATATCACTCCAATATAATGTTGAGTGATACATTGATACATTTTCTAAAGCATTGAACGACATTGATACATTGTCTTATGTGCCAAATGGCAATGAAAAATGAGTCTAAAGCATTAAAGGACATTGATACATTGTCTTATGTGCCAAATGATCCAAGCTACAATATTTTGGGTAGTAAATGGGTTTACAAAGTAAAATTGAAGGCTGATGGGACAGTTGCCAAAGGTTATGATCAAGTTGATGGTATAAATTTCAATGAGACATTTAGTCTTGTAGTAAAAGCAATTACAATGAGGGTAGTTCTGACTATTGCGATTTCTAGAAATTGGTTCATCAGGAAATTGGACGTAAGCAATGCCTTCTTGCATGGTTTTGTGAATGAAGATGTGTACATGCACCAGCCACAAGGATTCATAGATCCTGGGAGACCAGATCTTATCTGCAAGTTGAAAATAAGTTTGTATGAACTTAAGCAAGCTCCAAGAGCCTGGTTTGAGAGGTTCTGTAGCTCTTTGTATGATTTTGGGTTCTTCAGGTCTTCATGTGATCATTCAATGTTTGTTTATCAGCATGGAGATACTACGACAGTATTACTTCTTTATGTTGATGATATTATTCTTACTTGTTCAACTAGAGAGCTTTCCATAGCAATAATTTCTTATTTGCAGAACATTTATCCAATGAAAGATCTTGGAGTACTACATTACTTTCTAGGTGTTGAAGCAACATTTCAGGAGGGTACTCAACATCTACTACTTACTCAGAAGAAGTATACATTGGATATGAAATTTGATATGCTCAACTGCAAACCATCCGAAATTACAGTATCTCCAGGTCCAAGACTATCTATTTCAACCGGAGAACCTTTGTCAGATATCAAATCCTATAGGAAAATGGTTGGTGGACTACAATATATGACTTTAACCAGACCAAAAATATATGTTTTGCTGGGAATTATGTTTCACAATTCATGCACAAACCAACTTATGAACATCTTCTTTTAGTCAAAAGAATCTTAAGATACTTAAAAAGGTTCATTGGTTCAGGAATTCTACTTCAAAAAAGGGATATCTCTTCACTGTCTGCTTACTCAAACTCAGACTGGGCTAGATGTCCTGATACTAGAAGATCCACAACTGGTTTTTGTGTGTTTTTAGGTTCTTCAATTGTTTCTTGGTCATCTAAGAAACAGCCAACCATTTCAAAATCCTCAGCTGAAGCTGAATATAAGTCAATGGATGTTGCTGCTGCTAAGGTTGTCTGGTTATCTTTTCTGCTCACAGAACTTGGAGTAAGTCTTTCTACTTCCACCTCTTTGTATTGTGACAATACTTCAGCAAATAGTCTAGCTAACGTGCAATCATGTATTTCATGCCAGGACCAAACATGTGGAGATAGATTATCATTTTATAAGAGAACTGGTCGGTTCTTCTTTTCTCAAGATCTTTTATGTACCTTCCTGTAATCAGGTTGCAAACTTGTTTACTAAAGGTCTTGCACATAGAATTTTTCTATCTTTAGCTACCAAACTGATGCATCTTACAGATTATCAGCTTGAGAGGGAATGTGAGAATATGAGTGTCTGACTCATAAGTGTCCTGTAAGTGTGTAAATCACACGTTCTATTTTCTGATTGTTATTACAGTTGTATATGTAACATACTGTTATGTCTGATAACAGCTTTATCTTTTCCTTCTGTAATTTGTGTCACCCTTTATAAGGCTTGTCTACTGTTTTCTTATGTTTTATCAAAACATAAATAAAAACTCTTATTCTATTTCTAAAAAATCTACCAACCGACCTCTTAATTATCGACCATATGAAGAAGTACAGAAATCCGCAAATCATAAACTGACAAATAAAGGATAACATCTTCAACCCATTTTTAGATACTACATACAACATCCATCAATACGGAAACTAATCACACAAACCTAAATGACGCTACCAACATAAATTACCCGATTATGATGCTCTTTAGCTTGAGATCAGGCGTTTGATTCTAGGTTTTTTTTTTTTTTTTTTTTTAGTCAGCCATTTGTCTCTCTCCCAGAAGTTTCAAAGAAAATGAACAAAAGAATAAATAACTTGACAATCCTATTCATTAGTTTGTAGCACCACCTGCTTCATTCTGTATATCCAAAATTGCTAATAGGGTTACCATTTTTCTTGGGAGGCGTACCGAATTCCAAATAAGACAACAAATTCTTTACATTTGTACATCCCTAAGAAAAATGGTACCTCTATTAGAGCATCTCCAATGCAAGGGGTTAAGGTCATCCTAGGTGGAGGTCCTATTTACACCTTTTTACCTGTGGGTCATTGCTAAAAGACAAAAAATGATGAAGGTAAATGTTTTTAACTAAAATTCATCTCCAATCCTCAAGGTCTTATTCAACACTTTTTATTTGAATTTAGGGACAAAATGATGATGTGGATCTATGACCCAAGGTCATGAAAAAAGTCTAATTTAGGTTTTCCCCTTTACCCTCACTTAGCCATGTCATCACTTTTTATGAACTTGACACTTACATTGGAGATGAAATTGTGGTGTAAAAAGTCGTAAATTATATGTGGCATGTCTTTTTAAGACCTTGACCCCTTGCACCGGAGATGCTCTTAGGATCCTTGCAAGTTTCAATATTCTGGGCGAAAAATAAGATCGCAGTCATACAACCGCGATGATGATCGATCTTACTTAAGAAGAGAGGCTGTGGGTTTTGCTCTTGCACACCAAAAGTTTTTGGAATCTTGCGATGTGTGTAAATACGGCAGCGTGTGCTCATATTATAGTATTGTTGCAGCTGGTTAGCATTCAGTAATTAATCAACTCAACTTTTGGGCGCTCCATCGCTTGGGGTTGAATTAATTTAGTCTGATTATTTCTTTTTTGTGTAAATGTATAGAATAAGCCTACACAAACTTAACAACGCAGATTATAAATAGTGATCCAAGGAGGGAACAAGATGATCTCAATGTGCTTTCAATACTGTCAAATCACCACCCAACCAGCCACACCGCAGAGCTTCTAGAAAATGATCGCCTTAGTCTTCCATCAATTGATGATGGGTTTGGATGCACTGAAGCCGTGAATCAGTGCAACATGTCACTACCCGAAATGAGCAAAAACACTGTAAATCTCCCAAGCTCATGTTGAAGCACCCATGGAGGAAGCAAAGCAATCAAGTTGGTTATTTCCTCGTTCCGTCCCGCGAGAAGCCTCTCACCCACGACCTGCCGGATTCGAACCGGCAACCGAAGGATCTGACACAGTAACACCATACTGCAATCATTCCCTTCACTCTTCCTGTTGAGCTAAGGTCGTATTAGGCCTTACCTTCTAATTAATCTGTCCACTCTACTTGGGAGTTCACAAGATACTATGCGGAGATTAAGCCATTGGGTTTGCATAGACTAGGGAGTGAAGAATCCCGGACACAATGCTATTTGTTGATATTTTTGTCTTTCAAATATGGATGCACCACCGGTCTTTCCCCACAATTCAATTACTGAAATGTCTTTGCAGAATATCTAGAGACGCTCCAGCGCTCTCAGCCAATGGTGTTCATTTAATTTCATTCCCAATTTTTTTTACAATAAAGAACTTTATTTTTACCATTAAAAGGAAACAAGAATTGAAGGCATTTTTATAATCACAATGACCTCTATGGCACTGAGGCACATTCCCTTGGCACAATATAAACCAACACAAAGTTGCACCTATACATCAGAATTTTGATCAGCTTTGTAATAGTCCCATGTAGAGGTACGTGGAATTTTAATGGGATGGTGTGGGCCCATAAGAGTGTAATGTGAAAGCAAGATTTTATATCACCTATTTAGAGAGAGTAAAATGACGTTAAATTACTAATTAAAGAGAGGAACTCATACCAGCGTTACAAGGACATCTTTAAAAATCGCCAAAAGTTCTGATAGGCAGTTTGATTTTCCTGCAAAAAATAAAAATATACACGGATAGATTTATTCTTTTAGTCTAAGAAATTTTAATTGCAAAATGGAATCTCAACCTTACCCAACCAATTCATTCATGAATCAAAATTGCTTCTTCCACTTCAGTATGACTAACAATTAAATATAAGAAGCTTAAATCATAGAGAGTTTTTGGATCCCTTGGTACGTTTCATAGCAAGTCAGTCACCTGTAACATGCCAAAGAATGAAGTGTGCTGTAAAAGTCACGTTTTTCATTCTACAAACTGATAAGAACCACCCAAAATTTGGCAACATCCTTATCGTCTCATTAAGCACAAGACCATAACGCTGTTCCTGTCATAGATTGCTACCCAGAAGAAAAACAACCTAGGCCTATTGGACACCAAATATTTTTGAATTACTAATATTTAACCACCACCTCTCAATTGCTTAAATGTGGCTTCAGGGATTTCACCAAGTCTTATAGAATAGGATGTACTACTTATCCGAAAGAAATCCCAATCCCAAGTAGCTTGGAATGTGCACATGTTTCTGCAAGAAAAAAAAGGATGTCCATTTCACTTTTTCTTGAGTTACACAACTATCGTCATCCATTCATACACATCCAGAGAACACTCAAAATGACGACAGAATGCCAAAAAATGATTTTCATTGAAACAAAATAGAAATATTCACAAACCTTTAAAAGGACATGATGAAGTGAGATACCAAGATTTGAAAGGTTATCCTAATATCAGTTTTTCTGTAAGTTATATCTTTATACCGATTTAACTAATTTGATGGACTGTTTCTGTACAGAGGTTTGATATTCCAACAGCCCCATTTGTGGTAGGAAAAAGAATAAGCCGATTTACAGTACCAAGTGAAGAAACTCATCTGCACTGCAAAGAAGACCCAACCTACATGTGCACGTAACTTAACCGTCTACTCTTTGACAGATCTTGAAGACAAGGTGAAAACTCCAAACTGGGGAATCACAGGAAGCTTGATGACACACCCTTGCTCTGGAAATGAACAACGACAAAATATTACAAAATGCACATCAATAAAATTCTCTAACTGTCATGCAGGGAAGTAGAAGCATTATCTCTTTGCAAATACTGTGGGCAGAGGAGAAAGAAATGAAGCCAATTAACCACATCAGTACCACCCTCACCACTCCAAAAACAATTTGAGCATAAATCGTCATGAAGTTCAGATAAACTAACTTGAAGTCAACCAAACCTATCACTTTTGACAAACAATTTTTTTAACTATTTGGTCAATATTCTCATCCTTGATTTTGATAATGTTATTTATTGACATGGAAACAAAATCTTGAAGAAAAAAATGGACCCTATAATCGTAAGTGTTTCAATCCTGGGCTGAGTTGGCTACATGTGTACAGCCAAATGATAAATACGGTTAAAAACTTGCCTGCATCTCATATCGTTCCTTCAGTTGTGTCTTCCACCACAAAGGATTAAGATCACAAAAACTTCTGCAAGAACCAGCTTTACTTCTTGGCCAGCCACCTAAAGTCACTTTAGCTCTCTAAAAAGACAAGGCCATTCAAAACATAACAAAACAAAAAAATTAAGCAAAATTACTAGACTGTAAAGAATGGAAACAAACGGGACGTCGGTACAAAACGGTCATATACTATCGATTGCAGGCTAGTATTGGGCCATAAACACCATTTTTCCTACCAGTAAAGATGGTATACATGATTCAAATTTACCAAATGCTTATTTTCATCTCAAATATATAATCCAATATATAAAATTTCTTGCAGATACAATTCACTTATCCAAGGTGCCAACAAGTACTAATAATCAGATGCAAGTCAATCAACGAAATAAAAAAATAATGTACCTCTCATCTCTAGCTGTGTGTTAAAGTAGCAGCACAGCAGCAGGTAAATACAGACCAAGGACAGCGACCCAAGCTTCTAGTTCATTGATCCACGACACCTGAAGCAGAATCGGTAATTAAACACATGCGGAAGAGATGCCTTAGGCACATAGACAATAATTACCAAGAGTGACAAGTTTCCTTCGACATGTGTAACGACCTCTTAAACAATAAATGAAGATGGATTTGATCCCATCACAGTTGTGATCTTTGATGACTGGTTTCATAATGACTGGATTTAAAAGACACAAAAGAAACACATCTTTTACAGAGAAATGAAGATGGATGATCCTATCTTCTTCTCTTATGGACCTGTTACATGCTGAGGACGTGTAAAATAAATGAGTTCCTAGGTTTCTGAAAGTATATCTTGCAAGTTATCAACTCTTAAATCGGTTTGACGGTTCTCACACAGGCCTAACCATTATTTACCAAAATAGGCTACTGTTGATACATGCCACTTCTATACTCTCTACAATTAACAAACAACGTATTGTCATACCTATTAGAACCACAATTGCAGGGGATCTTCTCGTCCTCGAGTGGAAACTTGTAATTGTAAGTTAATTCTTCACCGGGCGAGATATGCCGTTTCGCATAAATGAAGATCTTTTTCTGACCATCGACAGCAATAATCTTCGTATAACAATTAGGCTGCAATATAATTGCGAAGGGAAAATAGTAAGAAGCAGTGATAACCAACGTAAGATAATCAGTGCCTCAATTCTTGTAAAAAAAAAGAAGAGAAAACAGTCCACGAGGACTAGTACCTACCTCACATGAATGGTTTATAAACCTTGCGATTCCACCACGCTTTGTAGCATCAACCTACAAATATCTCCAGAAGGAAAAATTAGGAGAAATACCAACTGCTGTCTCTGGAACTGTCTAAGCCAAGTCTATTTCAAATGACATATAATTATCTAATATTCCTAGTATGATCACCATAAAGGCCAAATCTACACAAAAAGATGCACTGATGAAAACCAGAACCATGAGCCTAGAATATAAATAAAGCATAAGCAAAAAGGAGAAGGAAAATAATTAACAAACAGATGTTTGAAAGAAACAAATAAACCTCAAAGAGGCCCACAATATGACCGATAAACTATCCTTAAAATAAGAAAAGCAAAATGAGGCAAGTAAATTCCATACATACCACATAACCATCATCCAGCCTAAAAAGATAACTGCTGCCAATTCCCATCTTTTCATAATGACGCTCGCGTATATCTGATATCTGAATAGAGGGAAAAACCAAAAATAAAACTTGTCAGAAGCACAAAATGTGAAACAGAACTAAACCATTCTACTAGAGGTGGTATTCCCTTAAATGAGTCAACTAGTATGTACCTGAGGACGAATCAATTCACCAACATATTCAATCACAAAATCCTCAGCCTCAATTGGTTCCAAGGCAACAAGACCCCAATCATGGATCTTGCTTCGTTGGAAACGCAGTCGCTTTTTCCTTGACTGGAAAGAAAGCACAATTTTAGTCCCAACGAACAAAAAGACGTGGCATACTAAGTATAACACATTGATTTAATTAACTACCTTCAACTGGGTAATTTTAAGAAGGTCAGCACCCTCTGCAGCTGCTAGAAGATTTCGAAGCTTAATCCTATTTGTTCTTGCAGATAGACCTTTTGCATTTGCGGACTGGTACGTGTAGAACTCAGAACCAAAATTTTGAACCTGACCACAGTGTGATCCTCTAACACGAGCCTTTTCAGTAGAACTAGCTTTAATTGACCAATTATGCCACTCCCAGCCACTGATAGAAGCCCGAGCACACCCATCTGATTTTGGACATGTCTTAAGTTTTCTGATTTTACTTGACTTGACCTTCTGAACTGCTGTGTCTCTGCTGTTTTCTTTCTTCGCAGCAGTTTCATTACATATTTTCGAAACTTTAGCGCGGCGAGATGAGTGTTCGTCATCGATTCCATCTGGAACTTTCGAAAATGTACCAGGACGAGATGACTGGTCATTAATTCCGTTTCGCATGTTTCCAACAGGAGGTGAAGCCAGCCCAATGATTACGTTTGCTGCATTCCAAAATTCTGCTAAACAAGATGATGATGGGTCACTGGTTCTGTCTAGCGTTTTCTCTTCTTGAGAAGGAAGAGCCAAAGACAGAATGTTAGGTGTCTTCGATACTTTAGCGGGGCGAGATGAAGGATGATCACTGAAAGATTTCTTTCTTTTCTGATGCAACGCCTGGTTAGCTACAGAAACACGATGTATCAACAGACAGTTTGCAACAGTTAACTTCATAGAGCCAGGACTAGGGGCTTCCTAGCCACATACATGAAGGGTCACAGGTAAACTAACATTCAACAATCAACTTTATAGTTCAAGCACCCAAGGGAGGAGGTACTTACAACTAGGTAATTTGTCAGAACTACACCCATTATGTTCCTTCCGAGATTTAGGATCATGGCCACTGGTATCCACAACCTTCTTTGTGCCAATTTGGTCTGTATCATTTGCATCATCTTCTATGACCTTGTTGCTACCTGCATCACAAAAAGCAATACAATATACGTGATTCGCTCAATTCAGTTCTTCTTATTTTAGATTTCCTAAAAAAGAAGCTAGTACAGCAACAACATACTTTGAACAGCACAAAATAATTTTTCTCGGATAACATGTACCTGGCTTTCTAGTCGGTTCATTAGTCCCATTGTTTTCAACAATTTTCCGAGTTTTTTTGCTGTTCTTCACAGATGATGCTAGTTTGCTTACATTAACCTTTGGAAGGTTTTTTACAGCTCTCGGTTCCAATGATTCAGAAAGTACACCACTTTCCTGATTACCAGATTTCACATCATCATGCAGCAACGGAATATCCTTTGAAGCCAAACATACAGATAAAGATCCTAACTTCTTCCGAGCCAACTTTTTTTTACACGATGGTGCACTCCTTGATCTTTGTTCTCCATGATTTCCTGGTAAAGCAGCTGAGTTGGTATTTCTTCCTTTGCCTGAATTTGATGTTCCTTCCTGAAAAAAATACATAAGCAAAATTAACAAGACCTGATGCATCAAATGAGAAATTATGGAACTACAAATCCAAAGAAGACAACCAACAAGTCACAAGGATTACATGGGAAAATAAGGTACACTACATGTCGATAAGCAAAAGAGAAAGAGAAATGAAAATTGCATGCGCACTTACATCAGCAATAGCTATTGCAGAGGGATCTTGTGAAGCGCGCCATGTAGTGAAGCACTGATGAAGAGAACTGCTAAAAACTGTAGATCTCCATTTTCCAAGTACATCTTTATGCAACTTCTGCCGAAACATTGCGAGTGAAACAAACTCCCCCATCTTGGAAACAAACTCATCAGACTTGGATGGTCGGTACTTGATACTCTGAGATGGGTCAGCATATACATAACTCTCATCTAGCCCAGGTGGAGGTGGCTCATCAAAGTCTTGGTCATCGACAACGTCAACTACTGGCAAACCTAGTTTCTCAAATGCACTTTCAAAACGAGTTGATAGAAAATTTTCAGGTTGACCACGCGGAGAAGTGAGGGAGGATGTCGCTGCAGTCAGGAGACTGCCTGATGGAACAGCTTCTGCAGAAACAGAAGACTCACCAGCGCGCTTTTCCAGATCAACAACATCCTGAAAACAATTGTTTCATGTTAGATTGAGCGCCATCAAACCCAGCCAAAATATAGAAAACAAATAGATTGCCGGCGTAGAAGACTTAAATAGGTACTCACTGTAGGACTCCTTGAAAAGGTGACACCACTTGGATCCGTGCCCTCCACCGAAGCCTTCAGCTTCCCACATTCCTCCTCCAAAAAATCCTTACAGTACTCAGTCAGAGAAACTTGTGCAGACAAATGTAGTGCACCTTCTACCATCACTTGAATATCTTTGATTTTCTGAGAAGAATCTACTTCTGAGATGGACAATGACTGTGAACAAGTGTCAGGGTTCTCCAACGGAGGTCTAAGACCTGGAGGACCCTCATCATTGACGCAAACAGGAGACTCTGCGTCGGTTTGATCCTGCAGAACCATCGAAGCATGAGTTTCAAATGCAAAAGAAATTATAAGCCAGGAACTATAGACATGCAATCTCAAAATGTAGCTTAACAACATCTTGAGAATCTATAACAGTATACCTGTGACCAGCGTTTTCTCTTCCGCCAGCTACAAGAATAATCTGATACTGGGTCATAAAAGACAGCATTCCACATGACCTCCATACAAGATTCAAAACATGCCTTGCGAGCTACCGAGACTGCCCCCGTAAAATTTCCAATGCTTCCAATCGATCTCATATTTTTGGGAGATCGCATAGGAACTTCCTGAGAATCAGGTGTAAGAACAGCAGCTGCGTCCCCAGAAGCAGCAATGTTATTGCTCTCTTCACCAACCTCGGCCTGTTAAGCAAAAATAGCACAGTTACAATATTTCCCATTTTCATTGTATCCAATATTAGTCCTATGTATCGAATTTGAAGTACCCTTTCGCCTGCGGAAGGACAAGCCTTGGCAGCCTGTTTCCTGGCCTCGTATCTGAGATGTCTCTGAGATTTCTTTATCGCCACGGACTCTGCAATTCTTTCACTGCTCCGAATAGATCGTGTATTTCTCTGTGACATAACAGGAGTTCCACAGGAATCTGGCGATGGCACGACATCCTCAAGCCCTGCATCGACAGAATTTTTTCTCTCTGGAACAACCATAGCCTGGTAAAGCAAAATTTTAAAAGATAGTGTCACTGCCAGCATATCGAAATAACAGCATAGCAGCACCCAAATTGTTGAAAAATTTCAGTACTCTAGTTGTAATTTACCTTACTGTCTGTTGGACAACAACTATTGACATCCTCTAGCCCTGAATCGGCAGAACTTTTTCTCTCTGGAACAACCATAGCCTGGTAAAGCAAAAAAATTTACAAGATAGTGTCACTGTCAGCATAGCAATATAACAGCATAGCAGCACCCAAATTGTTGAATAATTTCAGTACTCTAGTTGTAGTTCACCATATTGTCTGTTGGACAACTGCTGACAGCTTGTTTTCTTGCCTCTGCTTCAAGTAGTCTCTGAGCTTTCTTCATAGCCATAAAATCTGGTACTATGCTACTAATTATCTCATCCAGCAACACTCGACGAGCTGCTTTCATTATTCCAGAGTGCAGTTGGGTAGAAACTTCTTCTGATACATCGGCTATGAAGCTGGTGTCGTCGCTTTTTAAATTCTCTGGAGAGACAACATTGGAACTATTTGTTCTCCATGTGCTTAGAATAGACAAAAGAGTGAAGGGTTCATATCTGCTATCCTTATGGCGAATCTACAAAAAAAATCAGAAGTCGAGAAACTCAGTTTCAAAACATAGCCTACAACGGACGTATAACAAGATAACTAATCCATCTGAAGAATGTTATTTCAAACACATCATGGAACTCGGCTTGTCATTTATGTACTTTCTATTGCTGATACTAAACAAAAAATACTAATAAAGCTCCAACAAATAGCCAACTAATACAGAAATATATACAGACAGAAACTTTTGCTATGGAACTCCTATATGGATTGAGTGGATGGTCAAGCGAATGCATATAACGGATATTACAAAAAAGAATAAGCTTACTATTTTCGGGAGTACAACGTATGCTGATGCTCCTACTATGGATACATGTAATCTGACAAATAACTTTTCATTTACATACTTCAATCAGTTAGCGGCTGTCATAGTCACAAGAATCGCAACATGTGTAGTAAAAATCCAATATAAGACATCCATGCAGAACTGCCATTCTGTTTAGAGCAGGTTGGCACCTATGGCAAGACAAACGTGAAGAACTAACACTACTCCAATTAAAAGATTGTTCGCACGTAATGTCAGAGCATTCGGAGGCTATCTTTAAGTTCTTTTGTACCTATAAGTTTCTTCCAAACAAGTTTTTAGTGAATTTTGTATAAACTTCATCAAGTAGAAGCTCTGGTCAGGTCCCAACTTCGTCGAAAGAGGTGCCCCAATAATTCGTTACAAAAACTTCTGAGTCTAAGCTCATAAGCTAAATTTCTTTTTCCCTTGACAAAAAGCAAAACTAACTCGCCAATCACGTTCAGATATTTTAGGGAAATTACTCGTAATCAATGAAAGCTAGCAAGATAAAAGATATGGAAGGAAGTAAGTTACAAGTCTGTAAGTTTTGATTCTGGTTCGCATTTTCTTGCGATCTATATATCAGTGTTTTAAAAAACGTTTCGCTTCGCGCTTTAATACCCGCTTTTTAGCGCTTTGCCTCCAAAACGCCTTGATACTCACGCTTTGCTAATAGGTTTTCTCTGCCATATTTCTATGGGGCTTTAAAGCCCAAATTTTTTCCCTAGATGTCTGTTGACTCTGTTTAGCTATTTTATAACCTAGAATAGTATTTAAATAACACAACTATAACTATTTTATTCTCTCTTACAGCCACTTATTTTTAGATATTTCTTCTCCCTTCTTCTTTTTTCTCTGTGATCTACGCCCATTCTTCAACCATGTCTACCCGAGCTAAAAAAAAGTGTACCAAAAAGGTATAGCTTTTTGTGAACTTCTTAGTTTTTCATATAGATTTGCAAGTATTTATTAATCATGATATTTAGCGAAGCAGCGCTTCGATAACGCTTTCTAGCAACGCTTTGCGCCTTGCTAAGAGAGCGTATCGCTTTACGCTTTCGCTTTTTAAAACATTGCTATATATAGCAAAGCGCATAGACGGATATGTAATTCTTATTAACAACATGCCTCATATGAGTTTTAAAACAACCAGCTTAAATAAAGCTAGTTCTATTCTATTACACTAGTATTGCAGCTCACCATCAAAGTTTCTGGAAGATATCCATGTTGATGCCACGAATAAATTTCTCCAAGCGAATGTGGACCATGTTTTCTACCCTCCTCATCCTCGAACATCCAACAAGATTCTTCGTAGGACTGCATCCAGCATTAAAAAGAAGGGGATAAAAAAATCAAACCATTACTTTTTCACACGGAAATTGACCTACTAGGAGATTGTTTTACATGAGAAACAGAAATATTGACAAACCCAACACTTATACACCAGTTAAAATGGCAAAAGAGTAGTACCACAGGCATATCTGATGAATCTGGATTGGTTGCTTCATTTTTCAAACTTTGAGGTTCAGACTCATGATTAGTATCACCAACATGTGAATGTGGTGGTATTGACTGCGTGTTCGATGAATTCATGACTCCATTGGAAGTAGAACCATTCGTAAACTGATTAGATGGTGCCGCTACTTGTACCTTTGTGTTCAAATAAGAAAAACCAGTAGCCACATGGTCAGGAAATTGCCTAAAGTACTTCAACGGCACTGAATCAAGTAAGGCTCCATTTACAACAGCAAATACAGGAAGCTCTTCTGGCAAGAACCCACTTGACAAACCCTCATATAACTGTTCTTGAATATACGGACCACACATTTCCCCATTTTGATTAACATACATCCACCCACTAACATAAACAGGTTGAGCATATCCAGGTAAACTCCGGTCATGGCATTGTGTTTCTCCGCCACTACATGACTTAGGAGTTCCTCCACCACTACTGTCCTGCTGTGTACTACTACCCTCCATTGCAACATGTGAACCTAATCCTTCACTAGGATCACAAATTGACGAAGTACAATGTATTTCATCCCCCGAGCACCTAAAAGTAGCAAAATTTCGCAAGAAAACCATCATTAAAAACCTAAAAGCTCACATCTTTCTACAACAAGAAACAATTAAATAAAATGTTAGTAAGTAATACCTATTGGAGAAAGAAGTATGAGCAATATCGCCTATACAAGTATTGATCACTTGGGAATTCAAGGTTTTTCGCCTCTTTCTAGATATGAATGGATCATCATGTTGATAATGTGAGTTACAAAAACCATGACTAGTTGAAGCAACCATGCCTCATATGTGAATACTCGTACTATCAAAACTCAACCTGTATGATAAACAAACCACCTTTAAAGAAAAGAAGAAAAAAAACGTATTTTTAGATTGATCAAATCGAGGAATGATTGATTCTTCTGAGAAATCGATTGATGTAATATAACAAATCGAAGAAACAAAATTACTTGTCTAAATCGCAATGAGTTGGGATTTATTTGTTTTGATTTGGGGATATGTTGAAACGGAGATGAACCTAGAAATCAAGAGAGTGAGTGTTTGTTAGGGTTTTTTCCCGTCGAATAAAGATCCCTCTCTTTCTCGCTCGCTCTCGTTCTGCTACTTTCTCTCCAGCGCGGAAGGTGAGCGATTGGGAATTTGGGATAGGTGGGTAGTTTAGCTTTAGGGTCTTAAAAAGGCCTTGGTTTCATGAAACTTAAGTTGGGCTTGAGGATCATGTGCCCCCATCCTGTTCAAGCTTTCCTGGGACCTGGAATGCTCTGCAAGCATATGTCGCTTCGTTTCCAAATAATCACCAAAATTTCTTATACAACTTCGATATCATCACCTAAATTTTGATTGTGCCAACTCAAACTGCAACTTTTACCTTTGACAACGGTGTAGGAGTCAGTTTCTGACGCCAATTTGCGGGAGGTTTTAGTTATTCGGCCACACAACTGCTTCTCCAATTGTTAAGCATTTTCGTTGCTACGGAACTAGAACCCTGTCTAAGGCTTAGTTTGGTATTGCTTTTGTAAAAGCACTTTTCTCATTGTGGCGTTCTTTGTCTTTGTCTTAGTGAGAAAAAAGCAGTTAGACGTTTGGTAAAATATTAATTAAAGTTGAAGCTGATTAAAAAAGCAATCAAAGTGTGTTTGGTAAAATTTCAGATTCAACCATAGTTGTTGTAGCAAATGACAAAAACAGACATATCTCTAATGGTAGGTTTATTCAATTTTATGGGTTTAAAAATAATTAATTATTTTACTATATAATATTAATATTCAAACTAATTACCACTATTATTATGATTGTTAAAAAATTATTTTACTTAAATACTTATATATATATATATATATAATATATATATATATATATATTTCAAACAAAAAATGAAACTAAAATTAAGTAATTATTTAATACTTTTTTAGTTATACTGTTAACAAATTAAATGAAATGGTATATAAAATAGTTTGAAAAATTAAAAAAAATTTAAAAAATTAAAGAATGCAATATAAGAAATAGTAAAAAAATTGATTGTATATAAATTTAAGGGGTAACTTTTGTCATTTATAAAATAAAGTAGGGATAAAAAAGATAAATCAATCATTAAATTTAGGTGGGGCCACAACTTATGCTTTTGTAGCTTTTAAAAAGCTCCTCCTCCCCAGCTTTTAAAAATTGAGGAATTTGGGAAGTGCTTTCAATAAAAAGCACTTTGATTTTTTTTTACCAAACACTAATTTCAAAAATTATTGACATAAATAGCTTTTGAAAGTGCTTTTGAGAAAATAAAAGCATTACCAAACCAAGTAGTAACATCTGGAACCTCTGCATTACCTTCAAAAGTCACGAATTCTTTCCATGCCACAAAGATTGAGGTTATCATCATCCAATGCGTCCCAGTTTATTATTAGGCATGCATGGGTGTGTTTTAATCGGCCTACGGGATTTAATCATCCATCACATATTCGCAACACATGCTTCTTCCCACCTTGGAGTGCGACTCATGGGGCACCCTATTTATGTACCTGGTCAGCTAGACCATCATCACTTTTTTTTTTTCTTTTTTTAAGGAAAAACAATAGAAAAAACAACAAAGAGAAAAAACATATAGAGAAATAGAAGCCTCACTCTCAATTAGGTGAGCAATACAAGAAGGAGGGGAAGATAACCACTCATTTGAGCGGTTTTGTTGGAAACAATTGCCGATTTCACACCTGCAAAACAAGGATTAAAACACAAAACAAAGTGACGGCTGAGTCACGACCAGGTCGCTCTCTTTAGGACGTTTCGTGGCTCTGCCTTAAGTTTTGTGCAAGCAGTTCTTTCTCCGTCACGACGCCCCCGTGATAAAACAAAGAGAAAAACTCTCTTTCGATCTCTCACGCACACAATGAGAAATCGATCACTTCTACTCTCTCTATTCTTGCTCAGTATTTTTGGTCTCTTGATTCTTAGAAAACAATGGTGTAAAACTTATGTTTTCTTTATGTTCTCAAAACTGTTTTTATAACCAGGCAGTCAATGCAAATTAATGGAGAATAAATTGTATTAATTGCTGCAGTTAAAATTCCATTCGAAACAGTCAAAAAACGGGCAAATAAATCATGCCATAATTAGCGCAATTAAAACATAATTAAGTGCAGTAAAAACGATTTGAAAAAATCTTTTTAAAAACAGCAAAAATAACTTTCCAAATTCAAGAGACCTCCCAAGACCCCCAAGGCCCCGCTCCCGGACTAATGTTATATATATATGCACAATCAGTAGGGGGAGGGATTCGATCCTGAGACCTAACCCTCCAGGCCCAAAATGCTTAACCACTTGGCCAAGCTCGAATTGTTGATATAAATGTACAAAATAATTATTTAAAAAACATATATCCCAACAATCCCCCACTTATTTTTTTTAAAATCATTGAGCAAGATCCATATAGTTATGTGCATAAGCAAAGGTATCTTTCGATTTTAAACCTTTACGTAGTATTAAATTCTCTGAACTCGACACGAGTGAACATATGTCTTTGAACTCTATGGAGAGAACAGTTACTTAACACACACATAACTATACTAAGAGTAAAGTCCTAAATGCCAAAGACATTACGGCCTTGTGCTTATCCAGTTCAATGAATGTTCTAGAGAACTGCCCATGTTCTCATAGAAAGCGGCCACACTTTCTCATTCACATAGGTGAGTCTATCAAAGGTACTCCTGTAGCTTGGTACCCCACTCTATACAGAGCTATAGACATCATTAAGAGTTAAAGAACTCAACCTTAACCCGCTTCAGGATATCATGCCATGGGAAAGATGCATGATTCTATCTCCATATCATTTGTGAATCGTTATTCCCTTTGAACCTATTTCTAGGTGGGTATCCATCACAAAATGACTCAATTTCTTAGTGGGCATAAGTCCCATGCCTTTAGAGGTATATAATACCTTTTCTCTAGCTAATCCTTTCGTCAAAGGATCGGCTAAGTTCTCTTCCGACCTAACATGATCCACGCGTACATCACTAGTTGTGAGAAACTCTCTAACCAGTTGTGCTTTCGACGTAATTGTCGATTCTTGCCGTTATAAAAACAGTTTATGTACTTTTGCAATAGCCGCGGTACTATCACAATGGATCATAATAGCTGGTATCGGTCTATCCCATATAGGAATTTGAGAAAGCAAGTTTCTCAACCATCTCGCTTCTTCACTAGTCTGTTTGCTAGTGCTATCAATTCGTACTCCATCGTAGATTGAGCCGAATTGTCTGTTTCTTTGACTTCCAAGACACAGCGCCACCAAAGAATATTAAACAAATATCCACCAAAGTGGCCTTGGAGTCATCTGAAAGAGAGTTCCAATCAACATCGCAAAGATCCTTCAAGGACTGCAGAAATCTCTTATAGTGTAATCTTAGGTTAACGGTCTTTTTAAGATACCGCATAACCCTCTCAACTGCATTCCAGTGTTCCAAACCCGGGACAACTGGTAAACCCGCATAAAACCCCCACTGCATATGCAATGTCTGGTCTAGTACAATCAGTTGCATAACGAAGACTACCAATTATACTAGCATATTCAGATTGTCTAATGCTATCACCAGTATTCTTAAACAGTTTAACACTAGCATCAAAAGGAGTACTCACAGGTTTACAATCAAAATAGTTGTACTTTTTTAAAATCTTTTCAATATAATGAGACTGATCCAAAGAAATACCATCATCAGTTCTAGTAATCTTAATTCCCGAAATTACACTAGCTTCACCCAAATCTTTCATTTCAAAGTTAGACTTAAGCATATTCTTAGTTTCTTCAACCACGGACAAGTTTGAACCAAAAATCAACAAATCATCCACATACAAACAAATCATGATGCATGCATTGTTTTCAAACTTATAGTATATGCATTTGTCACTTTCATTAATTCTGAAACCATGTGAAATCATCAAATTATCAAATTTTTCATGCCATTGCTTAGGAGCTTGTTTCAGACCATAAAGTGACTTATCCAACTTACATACTTTTTGTTCTTGACCTGGAACAACAAAACCTTCAAAGTTGTTCCATGTAAATTTCTTCTTCTAATTCACCATTTAAAAAAGCTGTTTTAACATCCATTTGATGAACAACAAGATTATGCACAGCAGCAACAACAATCAAAACACGAATAGAAGTCAATCTTGTAACAGGAGAATAAGTATCAAAGAAATCTACATCTTCTCTTTGTCTATAGCCTTTAGCTACCAACCTAGCTTTGTATTTGTCTACTGAACCATCAGGGTTCAACTTCCTTTTAAGTACCCATTTACAACCTATTGCTTTGCAACCAAGGGGTAAATCTGCTAGGTGCCAAGTTCCATTAAGATTATGGGAGTCAATTTCATTATCTATGGCTTCCTGCCAAAAACCTGATTCAGGAGAATTAAGTGCTTCTTGAAGACTGGAAGGGTCTTTCTCTAGAGTATAAACTTCAAAATCAGAACCGAAGTTCGTCGCAGTCCTAGCCCTTTTTCTACGCCTAGGTTCAATTTCAGCATCACTGGTTTCTTCATTTCTAGGTTCTTCTATTCTAGGTTGAGAACTTGTACTAGGTACATCACTAGGTAAAGAACCCCCACTATTTCTAGATTTAAAAGGAAATCTATCTTCAAAGAAATCAGCATCAATAGATTCAATAATAACTTTATTATTAAGATCGAAAAATCTATAAGCTTTACTGTTTTGAGCATACCCAACAAAAACACATTCATAAGCTTTACTAGCTAATTTTGATCTTTTAGGATCAGGAATACGAACATAAGCCAAACAACCCCATACTCTAAAATAAGAAACATTAGGTTTTCTGTTTTTCCAAAGTTCATAAGGTGAAATTTTTGTTTTTGAATTTGTAACGCGATTCAAAACATAACAAACAGTCAACAAAATTTCTCCCCACCAATGAGAGGCAAACACTTAACTAAGCAAACAAGCAATCACAAGAGTAGTAAAAGTACGATTCTTTCTTTCACTTTTTCCATTCATTTCGGGGTTATAAGGAGCAGTTTTTTCATGTATAATTCCACAAGATTCATAAATTTCAATAAATGGTTTAGAATCATATTCAATTGCCTCTATCACTACTAAAATCTCTTAATTTTTCTACCAAATTGATTTTCAACTTCAAAGAATAAAAACCTTAAATTTTTCAATAGCTTCATTCTTATGACTTAACAAATAAACATAAGTATAATTTGAAAAATCATCAATAAAAGTCATGACATATCTTTTTCCATTTCTAGTTAATATACCTTCAAATTCACACAAATCAGAATGCACCAATTCTAATGGTTCAGATTCTCTAACAACAGATTTATGGGAACTTTTGGTTATTTTTGCTTGACTACAAGATTCACACTTTTCAAAATCATGCATGGATATTTTTGGAATAAGACCTTGCTTGCTCATGGTATCTACTTATCTACTGTTCACATGACAAAGTCTAGCATGCCAAACATTAAAAGTACACACCATATAAGAAGAAGATGCAATTTTATTCATTTCAACATTAAGCTTAAACATTCCATCAGTAGCATAACCTTTTCCTACAAACACTCTATTTTTAGTAATTGTGTAAACATCAGATCCAATAGTTTGATACAACCCAGCCTTGTTGAGAAGATAGCCGGAAACAAGGTTCTTTCTCATTTCTGGAGTGTGAAGAACATCTTTCAGCATAAGTGTCTTCCCAGAAGTGAACTTCAGTTCTACCGTACCAGAACCCTTCACAATAGTGTTGTGGGAGTCTCCCAACAACACTTTCTTATCCTTTGTTTCTGTATAGCTCTTAAATAGGGACCTATCAAAACAACAATGGCGCGAAGCACCACTGTCTATCCACCACCCATCGGAACCACCAACCATGAAAAATTCGGGATCGTAAAACCATGGCAATTATAACGCCATCCACAACATTAGCTTGAGCGTTATTCTTTCCTTTGTTATTCCTGCAATCCCTAGCCATGTGGTTAGGTTTACCGCAGGCATAACAAAGAAACTCAGAATTGGAATTCTGAACATTTCTTGATGGGTGTGGGTTCTTGTTTTGATTAGGTTTTCCTTTCCTTTGGTTTGGATTAGGTTTCATATCCTTTTTCTTAGGTTTCAAGCTCGCTTGAGTCTGATTTTTATTGTTGGAAACAATAAGAACCTCTTCCTTTCTATCTTGTTTCCGTGCTTCCTCTTCAACCCTGAGCTTAACAATCAAACTTTCAAGAGAAAATTCCTTAGACTTATGACGCAAAGCATTACGAAAATCTTTCCAGTTAGGTGGTAACTTGTCAATCATAACAGCTACTTGAAATTGTTCATCAACTTTCATACCTTCGGTCAGAATTTCATGGGCAATTTTCTGAAGTTCATGAGCCTGTGCAACAACTGATTTATCATCCACCATTTGATATTTCATGTAGCGGCTTACAACATATTTCTTCGATCCGGCTTCTTCAGTGTCGTATTTTTTCTGTAAGGCATCCCAAACATCTTTAGCAGTATCAAACGTGGAGTAATATTCATATAAATCGTCAGACAATGCATTGAGAATATAGTTCTTGCAATCAAAATCATCATCAACCCATTTTTCATAGGCTTTTTGTTTTTCTTCAGCAGTTTGGGTCACAACGGTTTTCGCGGTTTGTTGAGGAGTTGCACTTGCTTTGCTGCAGCTGGAGTTGCTTTTGTCGCAGCTTCTGCATCTTCTGGATTAGCTGGTTTGATGGAGGTCACCATCATGTGTAACTTCATCACTTTGAGGTAGAAGAACAACTTTTGCTTCCATCTTCTGAAATGGAGTCCTTCAAACTTGAACGGCTTATTGATATCAGCAACGGTTTTCTTTTCTGATTCCATGGCAGAAGGATTCGTCCTAAAATTGTTGGAAACAATTGCCGATTTCACACCTGCAAAACAAGGATTAGAACACAAAACAAAGTGACGGCTGAGTCACGACCAGGTCGCTCTCTTTAGGACGTTTCGTGGCTCTGCCTTAAGTTTTGTGCAAGCAGTTCTTTCTCCGTCACGACGCCCCCAGGATAAAACAGCCGAGAAAAACTCTCTTTCGATCTCTCACGCACACAATGAGAAATCGATCACTTCTACTCTCTCTATTCTTGCTCAGTATTTTTGGTCTCTTGATTCTTAGAAAACAATTGTGTAAAACTTATGTTTTCTTTCTGTTCTCAAAACTGTTTTTATAACCAGGCAGTCAATGCAAATTAATGGAGAATAAATTGTATTAATTGCTGCAGTTAAAATTCCATTCGAAACAGTCAAAAAACGGGCAAATAAATCATGCCATAATTAGCGCAATTAAAACATAATTAAGTGCAGTAAAAACGATTTGAAAAAATCGTTTTAAAAACAACAAAAATAACTTTCCAAATTCAAGAGACCTCCCAAGACCCCCAAGGCCCCGCTCCCGGACTAATGTTATATATAAATATATAATATATATGCACAACCGTAGGGGGAGGGATTCGATCCTAAGACCTAACCCTCCGGTCCAAAATGCTTAACCACTGGGCCAAGCTCGAATTGTTGATATAAATGTACAAAAGAATTATTTTAAAACATATATCCCAACAATCCCCCACTTATATTTTTTAAAATCATTGAGCAAGATCCGTATAGTTATGTGCATAAGCAAAGGTATCTTTCGATTTTGAACCTTTACATAGTATTAAATTCTCTGAACTCTGACACAGAGTGAACATATGTCTTTGAACTCTATGGAGAGAACAGATTACTTAACACACACATAACTATACTAAGAGTAAAGTCCTAAATGCCAAAGACATTACGGCCTTGTGCTTATCCCGTTTAAATGAATGTTCCAGAGAACTGCCCATGTTCTCATAAAAGCGGCCACACTTTCTCATTCACATAGGTGAGTCTATCAAAGGTACTCCTGTAGCTTGGTACCCCACTCTATACAGAGCTATAGACATCATTAAGAGTTAAAGAACTCAACCTTAACCCGCTTCAGGATATCATGCCATGGGAAAGATGCATGATTCTATCTCCATATCATTTGTGAATCGTTATTCCCTTTGAACCTATTTCTAGGTGGGTATCCATCACAAAATGACTCAGTTTCTAGTGGGCATAAGTCCCATGCCTTTAGAGGTATATAATACCTTTTCTCTAGCTAATCCTTTCGTCAAAGGATCAGCTAAGTTCTCTTCCGACCTAACATGATCCACCCGTTAAGCACTAGTTGTGAGAAACTCTCTAACTGTGCTGTGCTTTCGACGTAATTGTCGATTCTTACCGTTATAAAAACAGTTCTGTACTTTTGCAATAGCCGCGGTACTATCACAATGGATCATAATAGCTGGTATCGGTCTATCCCATACAGGAATTTGAGAAAGCAAGTTTCTCAACCATCCTGCTTCTTCACTAGTTGCCGTTAGTGCTATCAATCAATCGAGACTCCATCGTAGATTGAGCCGAATTGTCTGTTTTTTGACTTCCAAGACACGCGCCACCAAAGAATATTAAACAAATATCCACCAGTGGCCTTGGAGTCATCTGAAAGAGAGTTCCAATCAGCATCGCAGTATCCTTCAAGGACTGCAGGAAATCTCTTATAGTGTAATCTTAGGTTAACGGTCTTTTTAAGATACCGCATAACCCTCTCAACTGCATTCCAGTGTTCCAAACCAGGACAACTAGTAAACCTGCATAAAACCCCCACTGCATATGCAATGTCTGGCCTGGTACAATCAGTTGCATAACGAAGACTACCAATTATACTAGCATATTCAGATTGTCTAATGCTATCACCAAGATTCTTAAACAGTTTAACACTAGGATCAAAAGGAGTACTCACAGGGTTTACAATCAAAATAGTTGTACTTTTTTAAAATCTTTTCAATATAATGAGACTGATCCAAAGAAATACCATCATCATTTCTAGTAATCTTAATTCCCAGAATTACACTAGCTTCACCCAAATCTTTCATTTCAAAGTTAGACTTAAGCATATTCTTAGTTTCTTCAACCACAGACAAGTTTGAACCAAAAATCAACAAATCATCCACATACAAACAAATCATGATGCATGCATTGTTTTCAAACTTATAGTATATGCATTTGTCACTTTCATTAATTCTGAAACCATGTGAAATCATCAAATTATCAAATTTTTCATGCCATTGCTTAGGAGCTTGTTTCAGACCATAAAGTGACTTATCCAACTTACATACTTTTTGTTCTTGACCTGGAACAACAAAACCTTCAGGTTGTTCCATGTAAATTTCTTCTTCTAATTCACCATTTAAAAAAGCTGTTTTAACATCCATTTGATGAACAACAAGATTATGCACAGCAGCAACAGCAATCAAAACACGAATAGAAGTCAATCTTGTAACAGGAGAATAAGTATCAAAGAAATCTACATCTTCTCTTTGTCTATAGCCTTTAGCTACCAACCTAGCTTTGTGTTTGTCTACTGAACCATCAGGGTTCAACTTCCTTTTAAGTACCCATTTACAACCTATTGCTTTGCAACCAAGGGGTAAATCTGCTAGGTGCCAAGTTCCATTAAGATTATGGGAGTCTATTTCATTATCTATGGCTTCCTGCCAAAAACCTGATTCAGGAGAATTAAGTGCTTCTTGAAGACTGGAAGGGTCTTCCTCTAGAGTATAAACTTCAAAATCAGAACCGAAGTTCGTCGCAGTCCTAGCCCTTTTGCTACGCCTAGGTTCAATTTCAGCATCACTGGTTTCTTCATTTCTAGGTTCTTCTATTCTAGGTTGAGAACTTGTACTAGGTACATCACTAGGTAAAGAACCCCCACTATTTCTAGATTTAAAAGGAAATCTATCTTCAAAGAAATCAGCATCAATAGATTCAATAATAACTTTATTATTAAGATCGAAAAATCTATAAGCTTTACTGTTTTGAGCATACCCAACAAAAACACATTCATAAGCTTTACTAGCTAATTTTGATCTTTTAGGATCAGGAATACGAACATAAGCCAAACAACCCCATACTCTAAAATAAGAAACATTAGGTTTTCTGTTTTTCCAAAGTTCATAAGGTGAAATTTTTGTTTTTGAATTTGTAACACGATTCAAAACATAACAAACAGTCAACAAAATTTCTCCCCACCAATGAGAGGCAGCACCAGAACTCAACAAACATGCAGTCACAAGAGTAGTAAAAGTACGATTCTTTCTTTCAGCTTTTCCATTCATTTCAGGGTTATAAGGAGCAGTTTTTTCATGTATAATTCCACAAGATTCATAAATTTCAGTGAATGGTTTAGAATCATATTCAGTGCCTCTATCACTACGAAATCTTAATTTTTCTACCAAATTGATTTTCAACTTCAAAGAATAAAAACCTTAAATTTTTCAATAGCTTCATTCTTATGACTTAACAAATAAACATAAGTATAATTTGAAAAATCATCAATAAAAGTCATGACATATCTTTTTCCATTTCTAGTTAATATACCTTCAAATTCACACAAATCAGAATGCACCAATTCTAATGGTTCAGATTCTCTAACAACAGATTTATGAGAACTTTTGGTTATTTTTGCTTGACTACAAGATTCACACTTTTCAAAATCATGCATGGATATTTTTGGAATAAGACCTTGTTTGCTCATGGTATCTACTTATCTACTTGTTCACATGACAAAGTCTAGCATGCCAAACATTAAAAGTACACACCATATAAGAAGAAGATGCAATTTTATTCATTTCAACATTAAGCTTAAACATTCCATCAAGTAGCATAACCTTTTCCTACAAACACTCTATTTTTAGTAATTGTGTAAACATCGGATCCAATAGTTTGATACAACCCACCTTGTTGAGAAGATAGCCTAAACAAGGTTCTTTCTCATTTCCGGAGTGTGAAGAACATCTTTCAAATAAGTGTCTTCCCAGTGAAACTTCAGCTTCTACCGTACTGAACCTTTCACAATAGTGCTGTGGGAGTCTCCCAACAACACTTTCTTATCCTTTGTTTATGTATAACTCTTAAATAGGGACCTATCAAAACAACAATGGCGCGATGCACCACTGTCTATCCACCACCCATCAGTTCCACCAACCATGAAAAATTCGGGTCGAAACCATGGCTATTATAACGCCATCCACAAACATTAGCTTGAGCGTTATTCTTTCCTTTGTTATTCCTGCAATCCCTAGCCATGTGGTTAGGTTTATTGCAGGCATAACAAAGAAACTCAGAATTGGAATTCTGAACATTTCTTGATGGGTGTGGGTTCTTGTTTTGATTAGGTTTTCCTTTCCTTTGGTTCTGGTCAGGTTTCATAGGTTTTTTTCTTAGGTTTCAAGCTCGCTTGAGTCTGATTTTTATTGTTGGAAACAATAAGAACCTCTTCCTTTCTATCTTGTTTCCGTGCTTCCTCTTCAACCCTGAGCTTAACAATCAAACTTTCAAGAGAAAATTCCTTAGACTTATGACGCAAAGCATTACGAAAATCTTTCCAGTTAGGTGGTAACTTGTCAATCATAACAACTACTTGAAATTGTTCATCAACTTTCATACCTTCGGTCAGAATTTCATGGGCAATTTTCTGAAGTTCATGAGCCTGTGCAACAACTGATTTATCATCCACCATTTGATATTTCATGTAGCGGCTTACAACATATTTCTTCAATCCGGGTTCTTCTTCAAGATCGTATTTTTTTTTTACGTAAGGCATCCCAAACATCTTTAGCAAGTATCAAACGTGGAGTAATATTCATATAAATCGTCGACAATGCATTGAGAATATAGTTCTTGCAATCAAATCATCATCAACCCATTTTTCATAGGCTTTTTGTTTTTCTTCAGCAGTTTGGGTCACAACAGTTCTTCAGTTTTGTTGAGGAGTTGCACTTGCTGCACTGGAGTTGCTTTTGTCGCAGCTTCGCATCTTTGGATTAGCTGGTTTGATGGAGGTCACCATCATGTGTAACTTCATCAGTTTGAGGTAGAAGAACAACTTTTGCTTCCATCTTCTGAAATGGAGTCCTTCAAACTTGAACGGCTTATTGATATCAGCAACAGTTTTCTTTTCTGATTCCATGGCAGAAGGATTCGTCCTAAAATTGTTGGAAACAATTGCCGATTTCACACCTGCAAAACAAGGATTAGAACACAAAACAAAGTGACGGCCGAGTCACGACCAGTCGTCGCTCTCTTTAGGACGTTTCGTGGCTCTGCCTTAAGTTTTGTGCAAGCAGTTCTTTCTCCGTCACGACGCCCCCAGGATAAAACAGCCGAGAAAAACTCTCTTTCGATCTCTCACGCACACAATGAGAAATCGATCACTTCTACTCTCTCTATTCTTGCTCAGTATTTTTGGTCTCTTGATTCTTAGAAAACAATTGTGTAAAACTTATGTTTTCTTTCTGTTCTCAAAACTGTTTTTATAACCAGGCAGTCAATGCAAATTAATGGAGAATAAATTGTATTAATTGCTGCAGTTAAAATTCCATTCGAAACAGTCAAAAAACGGGCAAATAAATCATGCCATAATTAGCGCAATTAAAACATAATTAAGTGCAGTAAAAACGATTTGAAAAAATCTTTTTAAAAAACAGCAAAAATAACTTTCCAAATTCAAGAGACCTCCCAAGACCCCCAAGGCCCCAAGGCCCCGCTCCCGGACTAATGTTATATATAAATATATAATATATATGCACAACCAGTAGGGGGAGGGATTCGATCCTAAGACCTAACCCTCCGGGTCCAAAATGCTTAACCACTGGGCCAAGCTCGAATTGTTGATATAAATGTACAAAAGAATTATTTTAAAACATATATCCCAACAATCCCCCACTTATATTTTTAAAATCATTGAGCAAGATCCGTATAGTTATGTGCATAAGCAAAGGTATCTTTCGATTTTGAACCTTTACATAGTATTAAATTCTCTGAACTCTGACACAGAGTGAACATATGTCTTTGAACTCTATGGAGAGAACAGATTACATAACACACACATAACTATACTAAGAGTAAAGTCCTAAATGCCAGCACATTACGGCCTTGTGCTTATCCCAGTTTTAATGAATGTTCTAGAGAACTGCCCATGTTCTCATAGAAAGCGGCCACACTTTCTCATTCACATAGGTGAGTCTATCAAAGGTACTCCTGTAGCTTGGTACCCCACTCTATACAGAGCTATAGACATCATTAAGAGTTAAAGAACTCAACCTTAACCCGCGCTTCAGATATCATGCCATGGGAAAGATGCATGATTCTATCTCCATATCATTTGTGAATCGTTATTCCCTTTGAACCTATTTCTAGGTGGGTATCCATCACAAAATGACTCAGTTTCTAGTGGGCATAAGTCCCATGCCTTTAGAGGTATATAATACCTTTTCTCTAGCTAATCCTTTCGTCAAAGGATCAGCTAAGTTCTCTTCCGACCTAACATGATCCACCCGTACATCACTAGTTGTGAGAAACTCTCTAACTGTGCTGTGCTTTCGACGTAATTGTCGATTCTTACCGTTATAAAAACAGTTATGTACTTTTGCAATAGCCGCGGTACTATCACAATGGATCATAATAGCTGGTATCGGTCTATCCCATACAGGAATTTGAGAAAGCAAGTTTCTCAACCATCCTGCTTCTTCACTAGCTGCTGCTAGTGCTATCAATTCAGACTCCATCGTAGATTGAGCCAGAATTGTCTGTTTCTTTGACTTCCAAGACACAGCGCCACCAGTAATATTAAACAAATATCCACCAGTGGCCTTGGAGTCATCTGAAAGAGAGTTCCAATCAGCATCGCAGTATCCTTCAAGGACTGCAGGAAATCTCTTATAGTGTAATCTTAGGTTAACGGTCTTTTTAAGATACCGCATAACCCTCTCAACTGCATTCCAGTGTTCCAAACCAGGACAACTGGTAAACCTGCATAAAACCCCCACTGCATATGCAATGTCTGGTCTAGTACAATCAGTTGCATAACGAAGACTACCAATTATACTAGCATATTCAGATTGTCTAATGCTATCACCAGTATTCTTAAACAGTTTAACACTAGGATCAAAAGGAGTACTCACAGGTTTACAATCAAAATAGTTGTACTTTTTTAAAATCTTTTCAATATAATGAGACTGATCCAAAGAAATACCATCATCATTTCTAGTAATCTTAATTCCCAGAATTACACTAGCTTCACCCAAATCTTTCATTTCAAAGTTAGACTTAAGCATATTCTTAGTTTCTTCAACCACAGACAAGTTTGAACCAAAAATCAACAAATCATCCACATACAAACAAATCATGATGCATGCATTGTTTTCAAACTTATAGTATATGCATTTGTCACTTTCATTAATTCTGAAACCATGTGAAATCATCAAATTATCAAATTTTTCATGCCATTGCTTAGGAGCTTGTTTCAGACCATAAAGTGACTTATCCAACTTACATACTTTTTGTTCTTGACTGGAACAACAAAACCTTCAGTTGTTCCATGTAAATTTCTTCTTCTAATTCACCATTTAAAAAAGATGTTTTAACATCCATTTGATGAACAACAAGATTATGCACAAAGCAGAACAAAGAATCAAAACACGAATAGAAGTCAATCTTGTAACAGAGAATAAGTATCAAAGAAATCTACATCTTCTCTTTGTCTATAGCCTTTAGCTACCAACCTAGCTTTGTGTTTGTCTACTGAACCATCAGGGTTCAACTTCCTTTTAAGTACCCATTTACAACCTATTGCTTTGCAACCAAGGGGTAAATCTGCTAGGTGCCAAGTTCCATTAAGATTATGGGAGTCTATTTCATTATCTATGGCTTCCTGCCAAAAACCTGATTCAGAGAATTAAGTGCTTCTTGAAGACTGGAAGGGTCTTCCTCTAGAGTATAAACTTCAAAATCAGAACCGAAGTTCGTCGCAGTCCTAGCCCTTTTGCTACGCCTAGGTTCAATTTCAGCATCACTGGTTTCTTCATTTCTAGGTTCTTCTATTCTAGGTTCATAACTTGTACTAGGTACATCACTAGGTAAAGAACCCCCACTATTTCTAGATTTAAAAGGAAATCTATCTTCAAAGAAATCAGCATCAATAGATTCAATAATAACTTTATTATTAAGATCGAAAAATCTATAAGCTTTACTGTTTTGAGCATACCCAACAAAAACACATTCATAAGCTTTACTAGCTAATTTTGATCTTTTAGGATCAGGAATACGAACATAAGCCAAACAACCCCATACTCTAAAATAAGAAACATTAGGTTTTCTGTTTTTCCAAAGTTCATAAGGTGAAATTTTTGTTTTTGAATTTGTAACACGATTCAAAACATAACAAACAAATCAACAAAATTTCTCCCCACCAATGAGAGGCAAAGACTTAACTAAGCAAACAAGCAAATCACAAGAGTAGTAAAAGTACGATTCTTTCTTTCAACTTTTCCATTCATTTCGGGGTTATAAGGAGCAGTTTTTTCATGTATAATTCCACAAGATTCATAAATTTCAATGAATGGTTTAGAATCATATTCAAGTGCCTCTATCACTACGAAATCTCTTAATTTTTCTACCAAATTGATTTTCAACTTCAAGAATAAAAACCTTAAATTTTTCAATAGCTTCATTCTTATGACTTAACAAATAAACATAAGTATAATTTGAAAAATCATCAATAAAAGTCATGACATATCTTTTTCCATTTCTAGTTAATATACCTTCAAATTCACACAAATCGAATGCACCAACTCTAAAGGCTCGATTCTCTAACAACATTTATGGGAACTCTTGGTTATTTTTGCTTGACTACAAGATTCACACTTTTCAAAATCATGCATGGATAGTTTTGGAATAAGACCTTGTTTGCTCATGGTATCTACTGATCTACTGTTCACATGACAAAGTCTAGCATGCCAAACATTAAAAGTACACACCATATAAGAAGAAGATGCAATTTTATTCATTTCAACATTAAGCTTAAACATTCCATCAGTAGCATAACCTTTTCCTACAAACACTCTATTTTTAGTAATTGTGTAAACATCAGATCCAATAGTTTGATACAACCCAGCCTTGTTGAGAAGATAGCCGGAAACAAGGTTCTTTCTCATTTCTGGAGTGTGAAGAACATCTTTCAGCATAAGTGTCTTCCCAGAAGTGAACTTCAGTTCTACCGTACCAGAACCCTTCACAATAGTGCTGTGGGAGTCTCCCAACAACACTTTCTTATCCTTTGTTTCTGTATAGCTCTTAAATAGGGACCTATCAAAACAACAATGGCGCGAAGCACCACTGTCTATCCACCACCCATCAGTTCCACCAACCATGAAAAATTCTGGGTCTGAAAACCATGGCAATTATAACGCCATCCAGAACATTAGCTTGAGCGTTATTCTTTCCTTTGTTATTCCCGCAATCCTAGCCATGTGGTTAGGTTTACCGAGCATAACAAAGAAACTTCAGAATTGGAATTCGAACATTTCTTGATGGGTGTGGGTTCTTGTTTTGATTAGGTTTTTTCCTTTCTTTGGTTTGGATTAGGTTTCATAGGTTTTTCTTAGGTTTCAAGCTCGCTTGAGTCTTTTTATTGTTGGAAACAATAAGAACCTCTTCCTTTCTATCTTGTTTCCGTGCTTCCTCTTCAACCCTGAGCTTAACAATCAAACTTTCAAGAGAAAATTCCTTAGACTTATGACGCAAAGCATTACGAAAATCTTTCCAGTTAGGTGGTAACTTGTCAATCATAACAGCTACTTGAAATTGTTCATCAACTTTCATACCTTCGGTCAGAATTTCATGGGCAATTTTCTGAAGTTCATGAGCCTGTGCAACAACTGATTTATCATCCACCATTTGATATTTCATGTAGCGGCTTACAACATATTTCTTCGATCCGGCTTCTTCAGTGTCGTATTTTTTCTGTAAGGCATCCCAAACATCTTTAGCAGTATCAAACGTGGAGTAATATTCATATAAATCGTCAGACAATGCATTGAGAATATAGTTCTTGCAATCAAAATCATCATCAACCCATTTTTCATAGGCTTTTTGTTTTTCTTCAGCAGTTTGGGTCACAACAGGTTCTTCAGTTTGTTGAGGAGTTGCACTTGCTGCAGCTGGAGTTGCTTTTGTCGCAGCTTCTGCATCTTCTGGATTAGCTGGTTTGATGGAGGTCACCATCATGTGTAACTTCATCAGTTTGAGGTAGAAGAACAACTTTTGCTTCCATCTTCTGAAATGGAGTCCTTCAAACTTGAACGGCTTATTGATATCAGCAACAGTTTTCTTTTCTGATTCCATGGCAGAAGGATTCGTCCTAAAATTGTTGGAACAATTGCCGATTTCACACCTGCAAAACAAGGATTAGAACACAAAACAAAGTGACGGCTGAGTCACGACCAGGTCGCTCTCTTTAGGACGTTTCGTGGCTCTGCCTTAAGTTTTGTGCAAGCAGTTCTTTCTCCGTCACGACGCCCCCAGGATAAAACAACCGAGAAAAACTCTCTTTCGATCTCTCACGCACACAATGAGAAATCGATCACTTCTACTCTCTCTATTCTTGCTCTTAGTGTAGAAAACACGTAGGTGAACAACTTTGTGAAATGGAGTTTTTCCAAATTCCTTACCAATTTGCACAGTTTTTGCGTTTTATCTGCTGTAATTCAGAATTCAGAACTTTGGTTTTTCACATTGAGGACAATGTGAAGTTTAAGTGTGGGGGAGCATTATATGTTTGTATAGTTTGTTTTTGGCACCATTAGTGTATGGAACCATTTTGAATGCAGGAGTTGAGGAACTAATTAACTAAAAGGGAAGAATATAGCTCAGAAATCACAAATTAACATGATAGTTGTTACCATATCCGGAATATCACCATATCACATTCTATTTTTATTTTTTCCATATTTATCTATTGTTCTCTAAGTGCTTTGCGGGTCACTAAACATCGACGTGTTATTACTGCTGGGATGAACAGAGTGGTTGAGTTACATGAAAAAAAAAAAAAAAAAAAAAAAAAAAAAAAAAAATGAAAATTAAAAAATATATGAAAAGAAAAAAAAAAAAAAGACCGATCAATTAGACCAAAAACGGAATAAAAAGACACTTGGGAATAGCAAGATATGTGAAAGGCAACTATCACGTACTTGCCGACAAGAAGCATGCGCTGATCCAGCTTTGATCTAATCATGCCGTCTGAAAAAAAAAAAAAAAAAAAAAATCGATTAAATTGATCCAGCTTGATCCAATCATAAAAAAAAAAATTATTATTGTGTTGAATAAAGTCACTTTTTGGTTCCCTTTGATATGCAATTGGATTTGATGTAGCATTCAAAGACTAAGCAGCTCAATCCAATAGATTAGGTTCATCTTAGCAAGACCTTCGACAGATATGGGAAACATCGAACACTTGTGAATATTCGCCAACATCTACATCTATATCCATCTTCTTAATCTTTTCATTGTGATTGTGGTTTGTTAGTTTTGTGCATTGTGGCTTGTTCTGACTATCTAATTAGAGTTTATTTACTAATATATGAATTGAATTTGCAAGGTACCTCCTCCCGTAGTCAATTTGATTCGCTCATTGATTTGTCACGCTAGACTTGAGTTTGAAATATAGGTTTTGTAGGTATATCTCTAGTGAAACCTTCACGAGACTATAACTCTATTCACTAGGGGACAATTTAGGGGGTTTAAAGGCTTGTTATTTATGCTAAAAATTAACCGTAGCCTCGACGATACCTGAGTTGTATGTATTTTTTTATAATTTTTTTTGTTTGATTTGCTCGAGGACTAGCAAAGTCTATGGGGGAATTTGATAGGTGTAGAATACACCGTATTTTCTACGAAGAGTTTATGCTTTCTTTGCTATTTTTCATGTGAATTATGTATCTTATGTGTGCTTTTGAGTTTATTAGGTGCAATGGAGTCATTTGGAGCAAAAAGACCAATTGGAACCTGTTCAAATACAAGATTTCTACTTTTCATTGTGTAGAGGACGAGAAGATGAAGACAATGCCGAAAGAATGGAGTCATTCCGACATCGTATGAAGAAGTTATGGGAGAAACAAGAATGAAGTTGAACTAAACCTGCCGCCTTCCAGATCGACAGCTGAATGAAGATTGCTAAGGGACACCTCACGTTAAGGGGTGACTGTTTCAAGGAATCGCAAAGGGAGTCTGGGTCTTTTACATGTGGGGAAGCCGTAATTCAAAACATGATAAAGGCAAATCGATAAATACTCAGGTGTCACCATCTTCCCATGCAAACTCAACAGTAACACGATGAGTTTTCCTACCAATCTCATGTTGTCGAATCGAAGGTAGTTCCATGGTGATGACGAGCTCGACGTGAAGAAGAGATGATTAACGAGAATCGCTTCCGTTAACGATGGAGAAGATTAGGAGCGTTAGTTGATACTGAGAATGGCCGAGATGGTAATGAGCCTCGGGTTTGATTCAATGGGATGTTATCGCAGCTTGGAGGAATTGGGTGTCGGTAGAATGAAAGCCACCGGAGTTCGGGCTTTGAGTATTGGGCGACGATGGAGTTCGAGTCCGAGCTGGTGCGCCTGGGCAGGTGTTGTAAGAGAAGGTTGACTCGAACCTTTGGCTGGTGATAATGAAGATTAGCCGACGCCGGAGGAAGTCGAGCTGATGGTGGTTGGCAGCAAATGACCGAGAATATGGAAAGGGTAGATAAAATAACGAACAGTGGGCGTGTTGGTCGGGGATAATGGATCGAGAAGAAGCAATGGCTCTAGTCTTGAAGGAAGGGAGTTTGCTGGTGATGTCGTTGTCATTAGAGATGAGGAGGATGCTCATGGTCAGCGACGGGGCTGAGTCGGGTCATGTGTGTGTTATATGCCGAGAACGGACTGATAAACAGGAGCCGCCGACGCTGAATGCTCGTTAAGTTTCGCCGAGACAAGCTCATGAGGATGGATATGTGTTTTAGAGAAAAAACTCGAGAAGAAATGACAGCGATGAAGGACAAGAGTCGCGTGCGTGATGGAGAGCTCGTGATGGTAATTGTCAGGGAGTGCCGTGGCTGATCTCGGCGAGCAGAACTCGAGCTTGGAAGTAGTTATGAAGTCGGATCATGGAAGAAGGTCCAGTCGAAGATATGATTTGGTAATGGTGTTGGTCACAGACCGGGGATCGTGTGATGGCAGAGAATATGGTGTTGTTGCCGTAACCATGAATGACAAGTTAGTTTCAAGTGATGCAATAGAGCTTGGCAAAGAAGAATGGTGTGCCTGGGCCAGGTATGGGAGCCGAGAAGGAGTTATTGAGAAATAAGAAAACCGAGAGGGAGAGCAAAACAGGGAGTTAACCTATAGAAGCAAGAATCCGTAGAGCCATTTCTCCGTGGAAGAAGTTCAACAACCGTACAAATAAGAGAAAACGACGAGCAATGTGGTGGAGCCATTTCTCGCAGCCGAGGCTTGACGCGTTATGGAGAAGCCGGCCGTGATGATAAGAAGATGAATAAATTTACCCCGCTGGGCCCACTTTAATCGACAGACATTTACAAGCTACTAACGAGAAATGGGTCAAGCCACTGCATACAAGCAAAACTTTGGACCGACTTCTTTGGGGATTTTGCTTACTTACTTTGGTGACCTACTTCAACCCTGGTGTAATTTGCACCTGGATACAATTTTAAGGAGGTGCACTTTTCTATTTTTATTAGGTTTCCTAGTTTCTTCAAGAGGAGGTTATAAAACTCTATATAGAGAAGCCTAGGCACAATTTGGATATCTTGTTTTATTATCTTTTCTCTACTTTATTCTAGGGTTTAGAACCATGAAGTTTCTTCTCTTTCTTCTTGTGATGAACTCCTTGAATATGAGTACCTAATTATCTTTTGGTTATGGAATAGTTGGATTTCACATAATATGATTCTTTGATTCAATATATTAGTTTTGTCTCATATCTATCGTTTGCAATTCTCCAAAATATTGTTTTATGATTGATTGATTGTTTTGTCAAGTTGCAAATTGGTAGAACTTCTAATCACATCTATTGCTAGTTTAGGTTTATTATACTGCAAAAGTGATATTCCTTGATACAAGTAGCATAATATGATTATAGTTTGTAGTGATATATTCTTATGATCATATGAATCGTGAATCCTTTGTTAAAATGGATTAGTGCGCTTTCCACGCTCAATTGCTTTGATTGGCCTGATTTCATAGAACTTAACGATCTAGGAATTAAACTTGATTAGTGCTTTTACACGTTAGGTTGTTCCTTTAGGTAGAATTCATATTCGCATCTTTTAATGTGTTTGTTGATGACAAGAGGAGATTTGCGATATTCTGGATCAAGGTATTCTAGGTCTTTGATAAAAGTTGAGATTAAATATCAATTCTAGTTATTGTGAAAAGCATGTTAGAGAATGAAAACGAAATCCATGACCAATATCTTCTTATCCTTGATTTGATTTGTTTACTTTTCTTTATTTGCTTTTATTTTATTTTAGTTTATAAAAATCACAAAACTCCCGGTTATTTATAGGAACCATAACAATTTGACAACCTAGACCTCTCTCTCAGGATCGATCCTTTCTTGCCTTTGCTATATTTATATTTTGAGTAGTAAGAAAGTGTAATTATATTTGTGTCGCTAATACGCGATCAAAACTAGAAAAGGCACAAAAAGTTCTTGGAGAAGATATCTCAGTTTATTAAACGATCGACAAGCACAACTAAAGAAGTCACAAGCCAAATACAAATCAAAGCATGACAAACATCTTGTGCCTTGTAATTTCGGTATTGGTGACTTGGTATGGTTAAAATTAGGTAAGGAACGATTTGAAGGGGAAGGTAAGAAGTTGAAACCATTGAGGTATGGACCATTTTGTATTCTCGATCAGATTGGTGACAATGCCTTCGCCTAGATCTACAACCTTATCTAGGAATGTACTCGGTCATAAATGCCTAATACTTGAAGTTGTTTGAACCACCATTACTTGATGATGACGACGATTTACACTATGATCTTACCAATGCAGAAGACTTATGGTTTGATAAGAGGAACCACTCAAGGAAGACTGCATATTGGAGCGAAGAAATGACTAAAACACTGACAAGGAGAAAGCTTTTCTAATTGGATGTAAGGTCAAGTTCCTAGCAAGGCTAAGTGGTTTAACAAGGAAAAAGGGACTCTGTGTTCCCTAACCTTCATTTTTAACTCCCTACTTCGGAGTTCAAGTTCTTAAAATGGGGACCCATGATACAGGTGTATCCGTACTCCTTTTAGGAACTTAGTTAACCTCAATCTAAGTTGAGGAAGAAACCTATTCTAGGCATGAATCCTTTGTTTAGGCATGAATCCTTGTTTAGGGAAGAGTTTTGTTTTAGGCAATACTCTTAGTTTAGGAAATAGATTCCTAATGTAGTCCTTGATCTACCGATGAGCAGTACGACAAAGACTATAAATAAGGGCTTTGGCTAATAGCTAAGGACATATACTAGGCACAGAAATTTAGAGAAAGCTTACTTACAATACTTGTGTAAGCTTTTAGCAAATAGTTTAAGGTTAATCCACCTGCTTAGAGAAGATTGTGAGCATAACAAAGAGAGAATTGTAATCGTTTTCTTGTTCATAATCTAAGAGAAGATATTTTCTTCAATTATTACTTGTGTTCCGTTTTCTAAGTTTCTCGTCTATTATTATTCTGAATTCCGCCTTTATAGTAATAGCTACCAAGGTATAAAGATCAATACGTATCAGATTGATCTAACCAGGCAAATGAGTTTATTAGTTTAAACGGAAGATACTTTGCATATGACTTGAGATATCTTTATCTGGAAAGAATCAATGCAGTTGTTACCAAACAACATTTGTTGTTCCTTTAATGCTTGGAATACGATCCAAAGGAATTGTTCCAAAGGCGTGCACTTATTGAATGCCTGAAGCTAGGATACCTGAAAAACTAAGTGAACTAGGTTTAGTTGCTTGGTCTCAACTATACGGTTGGTTTAGATTTTGTATGTACGGCTTAATTCCGAGAGTATTCAATTTCGACTAGGTCCTGGTGGTTTTTTCGCATTTAGCGTTTCTCGTTAACAAAATCTTGTTGTGTCTTTACTTTTCTATTTCCGCTATTATAATTGTTTATTATAATTAGAAGTAAAATACACAAACGTTAACTCTGTATTACTTGATAGTGATTCTATAGAGTTTGGTCAAGTCCGAACCTATTATCAAGTAAACACACTTTGATTGTTGTATTGTCTCGATCTCGTATCCATATATAGACGATCACACAAAGTGTTAATACCGATTTGTCGCATTGTCTCGACTTTGTCCATAGACAATCACTTTCGGTAAGAGGACTTATAGGTGGATATTTTAAAGATTGTGGTGTATTTGGGTACCCTCGTCTTTTCAAAAACAAATATTTTTAGCTCAATAAAATTATCCAGGGGATGTTTAGAGCACAAAAAAATTGACTTTCTCAAAGAGAGACCTTGTCAAGTAATTGTAAATTTAAAATGATAAACCGAAGTTTTTTTTTACGGAATCTTCACTAACAACTCGGTTCTTTCTAGCAATGCCGGGTGCAGCTTGTTGTCGAACGTTTGATGACCTTCATGGAGTTCGAAGAACGTTTGAAAGCCCGTATTCTCTAATGAGCGTCAGATATGGGTATCATCCATTGATGCACAACTCCACCAATTGTCGTTTCGGTGAAGTTCAGGTCGTGAAAATCTAGCGCTTGGGTTCTCAACCTTTTAACGAAGTCGTTGATGCCGTTGTTCCGCCAAGAATTCTTCCCGGTCCGAAAAGGTGATCTGTTTCGGATACGAAGAAATACTTTCGTAGAAAGACCACCATATCGCTCTAATCGATATGTTGTTAGGCGCAACGTTGTTGTACTGTGTACGCTCCCCGTAAGTGACTTTGAGAATTTTTTTAGGCATAGAACATGATTGTATTCATGTTCCCCAAGGATTCTGCAAGAATCGAGAGACGTGTTCACGAAGGCATTACCAAGACCATCAGCAGGGAGAATCGGGATAGTGTAACCTCTGGAAGAGGAATTCGTTGCACATCTTAAGTGTACGGTGGGTCGCTGTAGGTGTAAATCCGTTCGGTCCCTTTTCCTCGATTTTGAGAAGTCGTTCGTGTCCTCGCGTGTGATGAAGTTGGACGGTTGGTTCCTTTCTCTGGGCGTTCAGAGAAATGCGAGTTTCTTCATCCGTGTGGGCCAGATGGAAATGTTTCCCCCGGTTGTCGTGAACCTTGTGGTAATCGTTCAGTCAAAGTTTTGAGGAAAGTGAGTACCTCTTTCTGAGTTGCGGCCATATCCGTTTGAGTCTTAGCCAGAACTTCCCCGCTTCTCCATCAAGTCTGCAATAAGAATGGGCGGTGGTCCTCCTCTTGTCCCTCCCGCTCCTCGTCCGAAGGAAGGAGTGAAAGTTGTTGCTCTGGTGACTACCTAGAGGTGTTACACTTGAGGAGATGTTGGATTTACTACCGTTCCGGCTCGTGATGGGAGGTGTTACACTTATCGAATATTTCCTACTACGCCGGCCGATGGTAGAAGGACGTCTCCATGAGATGTATTGACCACTGTATCTCCACCGACATGTGCACATCAACATCAGGAGTGTTATCCACACTAGCTCCATCAGAATTGATTGCTGATCCGACCTAAGTTCTACCATCTTGAAATGGATTGATGATTGAATTGGTCCTAAGATCTACCCTTTTGAAATTGATAAAATGAATCGGATTTTGAAGAAATCGACTTTACAACCGAGACATTAACCTCCCGCCGTGGTCGCCAATTATTTGCGGGGTGAAAACTATTTCTGCTTTGGTTTTGTAATTTGGGATGTGTGGATGAGAAATGAGTCTAAACCTTAAACAAATTCATTTGCACGGAGTGCTTATAGATTCGAAATCAATCACAAGTAAGTCCTACCTAAACAAGAAATGGCTGCCTGGATTTGTTTCGGTCACGAAGTGAAGGAGATGGGTTGATATTAGGGAGGGAAGCGAAGAAGGTGTTGAGAATGTGAAGGTGTTGGCTATGTATGACTTGTATTAGAAAGTCAATCGGCTGTGGGTGTAAGCTATCGGCCCGGTGTTTGAATACGATTGTATCAACACTTGCCTCTATTGTCTTGTCTTGTTTGAAAAATAGGATGGAGAACCTATTTATACAAGTCTTTTAGCCTAACCCTCGTATCTCGTGGGGAAGTGGAGAAAGTGGAGTGATGGAGTAATGTGTTAATGTCACACGACCGTGCTTGCCCACTTCTCCCATCATCACTTAACCGTCCATGACTTCACGACACATTCTTGTGATGGCGCGTTGTCGCCGCACGCCGTAAACCGCCACCAATACCCCGAAGATGTATCCCCCCGATTTGTGACATGATTGATGTCTGGAATGTGTGGATCAGGACCCACAAAAAGTAGCATGTAATCTAAATTGAATAACCGTGTTATTCGGAAGTCGATACTTGTGAAGTATCGCTTGTATTCTATGCAGTAATCGCCCGAGTATACTCGGGCATGTATGAAGCATCGTCGTTTGAGCGTCTCAAAACAGCCTCATGTCCAGCCTACTTCATGTGATGGTTTGGAAGTTGCGCAATCAAACCTCCTTGACCGACCACATGGTGTGGTGAGTGACGGATAGTGATCACCATGACGCCGCATCGACCAATTAACTCCCACTGCACATGATAACCAAGCTTCTGAAGGGGATGATTTCGAGATGATCTTTGATACACTCATCTCACACGTTAACGAAATTAGGGTTTTAGAAGAGGTACGCAAGCATCCCTCTTCACTGGTCTAATCCAAGCTTGGGATACGATTTTGTGGGCGATCGTATATCGTGTGCAGGATTCGCATGACGGTGTAGCGCCCATACCCCATTATCTCACGAAAGTGTGATCGGGTCCACTCCACCTGTCTCGAAGTTGAGTGGTCGAGACCGCCATTTGTAAAACTAGTGCCGCAAAAGCCGCGCATCGTGCCAACTTCGGCACGCGTTCCAAGATGACCAATCTTGGCCTGCCTTGGCCGATCGGCTCAAGGGTGTAGGTGGTAGGTCAGGTGTTCACGCCTATACCCGATCGTCCCATGAAAACGTGATCTAAGCCACCCAAATCGTCCGGCCAGGTTGAGTGGTCGAGATTAGACTGCACCTCGGGAAGTGTGACCACGCTAGTTTGGGCGGACGATTGGGATAAACAGCATGGTATGCCTTGGCCGATCGTGAGGGGATAGATGGGTCCACTGGGGTCATGTTACAGACCTGACCTTCTTAATCTAATCTTGGGACCTCTCCATTCTTTCCTAGAAGATGAACGCGTGATGCTCAAAACCCTAATTTTGGGTTTCACGGTCAAGGCCATGCTCTATTCGGGAAGCATTTAACCCTGATGACCAACCATGGTTGGTCCCTAACGACGGTCTGGGCGATGCAGGCGCCCACGATGATCAGGTCGACATGCTCGGGCCCTTTGAATCTACATTTACACCCTCCATCTATACCTCGCAGATCGATGGTTGAGATCGCTTTATGCACACATGTAATGCGCCGCAAACCCTAATTTAGGGTTTTCCATTCATACCGCCGTGTTTGATATTTTGGCAAGCTATGCCAATCTTTTTTATGGGAGATCACTACGGGGTCTGCGTTGTTCTATAATGAATATTCCATACTCCGCTTGGGGGTTATGGAATTGATCTCGAAGCATCCAATCATGCCGGTGAAGTTGGATGATCGCATCATTTTGATCGATAGCATGGACGTCCGGATGCTCAATCGGCCAGTATAACACACCGAGAGTCGCTCAACGCCAGTATAACCTATCGAGAGTTGCAGCATGTACGTATTTCGCATATGCTTTCATTATAATGCTTGAGAGATTCGTGTCGCTTCCGTTGAGAGCAACACTCGGTCATCATGCCGCACCGATAATGACCACAGAAATACAAGGTCGTTACGCATTAATTAATAATGCTATAAATTCACAAAGTTATGGGGATTGTTTACATGCTCCAACCTCGGGATGAATTTCATGTATTTAATTCACAAAATGGGATTGTTGTCACATGCTCTATTCTAGGTGAATTAGTAAAGTGAAGATGAAGAAGTATCAACACTTATTAATGGCTTTATCTTTTACAAGATGTCAGCGCATAATTTTCTGGCTTTTACAATTTTAACCTTAAATGAAAATCCACCATCAACATTAAGTCCCCTGCCTAGCACATAATAACACACTATTGTGGGGTGGCAGGATATGGACAAATTTGTACACCGAAATGACCAAGCTAAAGTGAATACATATTTAATCTGATAGGTCGACATCATCAAAAGACTCGGAACCGGTTAGTCTCGATTGGAGTTGTGAAGGAAGCAGATCTGTGAGTCACTTTGGTTCCTTTACATATGGTCTGGACCAACCCTTCATTGGTGTACTCCCTTTCATCAAATGACTTTCCTGGATGATATCGTAAGCATCGTTGATTGCTATCCCTAATTAGTAGCCTTTATAGGTGGCAGAAGTAAAGACTTCTTTTTCTCCTGGGATTACAGCACTTTGTAAGATTATAAAAGAATCATCTCACGAGTCGTTTATTCTATATCTCGATGCACTCACACTTATCCCAGTCTTCGATTGACTGATCGATTGATTGATTGTTTTTTTTTGTGTGCTCATAACTTCTTTTTCTTCGTGACTTTTATCACGAAGTGTGGACGATCATTCTGTCACTTCTTAGAAGAAGAGTCTAAAGAAGTTGACAAACTCAAAACCCATGCACACGAAGAAGTAATGGCTATGATCGATCTTCCACTTCAGCAAGTAGGCACGTGTATATCTGGATGTCTATTTTGCACTGCGTGTGTGGACGATCTGCACTTTCAGCTGCGATTGACATGGAGGAGCTGGAGGCGCGAGGGAAGGCAAGCACTAGTAGGCCAGCGCAGAGGCAGAGATTTTGCAGGTGCTTGAAGAGGCGGAGGGCTGAGCATAAACGACCTCTGAATGAAGATAAGTGCGATTACTCCAATCAGGACGGCGGATAATTCTTGATTCCGACACAGACGATCCTTAACGTTTTGAAAGCACCAGCACGACTCCTAATGTTGTTGTGCCTTGATGCTCCGCCTAGATGTTGGGATGGAGTGCATTCTTTGCTGAGATGTCCGATGCAAAAGTTGGGTAGATCGAGAGGAGGAGCATCCAACGTGTGATGGCGCCGGGCGGGGAACCTATGATGTGGTGCAGGCGGTCGACCCTCTTGTGATTAAAACCTCTTTTTCTTTTTTTTTCCTCTTTCCAAGTATATTAAGGACATTTGAACATCTTCCCCAGCATATACGTGTGGTGAGTTCAAGGTTTTCTTCTATTTGATTGTTTGAATAAAGGTTTTTTTTTTTTTTTTTTTTTTTATAACCATTTGTCAAGATCAAAAGAATCGAATTCTCAAAGTAGGGTGCCCTTCACGTAATTCTTTGTGATAAAAGAAATAACGCCATAATGGAATACCTACGGACTCCGTGTTCCCGATGCAAGATCTTCCCCGTCTTGCTGTGAGTGGCTCAAAGCTTCTTCCTTCCCGCCAATATCTTTTCCCAAACTCTTTTGCTCAAAGATGTTTTTGTGAGTTTCTTTCTGGCCTGCTCTAGTGGTTGATTTAGGCTGGACTTTTATGTCTTTGAAAAGAGGTTCTCGGATCGATACTTACTTGATTAATTTGAAAATCGAAAAATGGAAACCCTAATTATGAATGCAAGTATTGCACCTCATTCTCTAGAGGAATTGGCAAATTATGATGTGAAATTGTAAAGAGAAACACGCCGGAGGAAAGCAGTACATCGTCTTAAAGCCAGAGATGGATGGAAAGTGATAGCACATCGTCTTAAGTACCTAGAGGGTTTGAGCCACCACCATGAATTATTAAGCCTTCTAGCTTTCTGTCAACGTTGGATGAGTTTGGCGGAGCCGCCTGGGACGACATCCCGCTACCGGGTATGGTTCATCCTCCCTTCCTGGCCGAACTGTGAGTGTAGCCATTCTCACCATACTACTCCGACCTTCAGAATGTTGTTGTCTTTCACATTAGGTCCCCAATTCCAAACAGGTTTGGGCGTGTGGACACTCGGGGTCTTGGTTTTGTCGTCTTTGATCGAAAGACAAATTCTCTAGACTCACGATAAGGCTGTTTCCCGAAGGGGCTGCCTCCCCGCATTCGCATCTCTTACTCCAAGGTTGGTTTTTGGCTGAGCCACCCCAAGGACTTCCCAGCCGAAAGAGGGCGGTAGGTTGTAAAGAAGATTTCGCGGATGAGACTTACTGAGATCGGAACCCTTTCAATGTATTATCTTCACATGCTCTCTCCAGGAGAGTGTCACATTGCAAGTTTCTAAGTCATGACAAAGATGTCATCAGGAGTTCCAGGAAGCGTTTGTTGAGATTCTTGGATTATAAACCGAGAGGACAGACTTCTCAGTATTGCGTGCATCCAGGGAGTCTGGGATCATGTCGTGGTTAGGATGATCTTTGACTATGTAGAACTTTGCTTGTGTAGGCATCACCCAATTTGACTTCAAGATCGATGTATCCATATGCATCTCGAGTTTCTCATACGAATCTTTAACCATAAATGGGTGTGGTAAGCTCGCTTTAAATTCTTCTTTGCTCTCAAGGTCTTAGATAATGATGTTAGAATTAGAAGCCGTATCAATCAACGTTCTCGAACTCAACGTCTCCCAAACGAGTGACAATTGGAGTCCCGGTTTTCCTTTGTGCATCCTTGGGAAAGACTGGGAGTTTCTGATCGCTCGATACAACGCACACACGACACAACGCGTCAGCCGAATATATCTTGGGACGCTGTCCTTTGAAATACAATATTTCACCCAAGTGCTCCATCATAGATGTCTGAGTCTTGCAAGCAGAATCCCGAAATCATGTGCAAGTTCGATAGAAAGTAGGTCTCTTGAACACCTTCGTTTCCAGCCGGAGTTCTCCTATCTCTATCTTTTACTAAATATTTTTTCAGCCTCATTACAATCTTTGGTTGGATGATGGAGGCGAATCTATGGTAGCAACAGTGGCCCAGGATCCGCCATGTCTTTCGATTTGAGGGCGTCGGATAGAGGCGGCTTGATGGCATCGTCTGATCCATACTTCCAAGAGCTTCTATCACTTCATTCATGAGAAAAGGAAACACAACTATCTTGATGGCTTGTCGGCAGGAGTTTTATCCGCTCCTTTCCTAAATGAAGTCTTATATGCAGGATGCCCGGGGTTTGTTGTTCCACGTCATTTGAAGCTTTCCTTTTTTCTCCTCCGCCAACTACACTCACGGAGGACAGTGTTGTATTGCTTGTTACCGTGGGGGCCTTTGCTTCGACTTTCATGTGAATCTTCACTAACAACTCACAGTTCTTTTCTGTGAGTAATGTTTGAAGAAATGGATTGTTCGGCGAACGTTTAAGCGCTTCATGGAGTTCGAGAACGTTTGAAATCCCAGTTATCTAATAGAAGCGGTATATGGGTATCATCCCATTAATGCACAACTCCACCAATTGTCGTTAGGTGACGTTAGGGACAGCGACAATCTGGTAACTGGGTTCTCAGCGTTTTCGCGTAGTCGTTGGGATGCTCGTTGTTCGCTGAAGAATTCTTCCCGGATCTGAAAAGGTGATCTGTTTAGACTAAGAAATACTTTCAGAGAAAGCACTCGACCATATCGCTCTAATTGGATGTCTTTGTTAGTGACGTTGTTGTACTGTGTACGCCTCCCCAGTAAGTGACTTTGAGAATTCTTTAGGCATAGAACATGTATTTCATGTTCCCCAAGGATTCCAAGAATCGAGAGACGCGTTCATGAGCATTACCAAGACCGTATAGAGAATCGAGAGGTGTAACCTCTTGAAGAGGAATTCGTTGCACATCTTGAGTGTACGGTGTGGCTGATGTTTGGTGTACATCCGTTCGTCCCCTTTTCTCGATTTTGGAGAAGTCGTTCCAGGTCCTCGCGTGTGATAAAGTTGGGACGGTTGGTTCCTTTCTCTTGGGAATTCAGAGAAATGCTGAGTTTCTTCATCGTGTGGGCCAGGATGGAAATGTTTCCCAAGATTGTCGGGAACTCTTGTGTTAATCATTTACTCAAGTTTTGAGGAAAGGAAAATTCTTTTACAGGTTCTTTGACCATATCCGTTTGATTCTAGCCGGGCTTCTGCCTTCTCCATCAAGTCCGGTAATATTAATGGGCGGTGGTCCTCCTCTTGTCCCCCTCGGCTCTCGTCTGATGAAGGAGTGAAAGTTATTTGTTCGTGACCTCTAGAAAGTTACACTTGAGGAGATTCTGATTTGGCGCTCCTTGCTCTCGTGATGGGAGGTGTTACACTTACCGGAATATTTCATGTTATCATGGGCGATACGGTATGACGGCTCCACGAGATGTATTGACCACTGGTAGCTCCACCGGACTGTGTACATCAATATGGGAGTGTTATCCACACTAGCTCCACGACTAATTGATTGTCATCCGACCTAAGTTCTACCATCTTGAAATGGATTGATGATTGAATTGGTCCTAAGATCTACCCTTTTGGAATTGATAAAAATCAATCGATTTTGAAGAAATTGACTTTGTAAATCGGTGATTAACCTCCCGGGGCCGTGGTCGCCAATTGTTTATGGGTGAAAACTATTTACCATAGAGTTTTGGTAATTTGGGATGTGGATGAGAAATGAGTCTAAACCTTAAACAAATGCACCGACGGAGTGCTTGTAGGACTGAGAATCAATCTCGAAAGTCCCTAAACCAAGAAATGGCCCTTCCCGGACTTGTTTCTGTCACAAAGTGAAGGAGAGATGGGGTTGATCTTAGGAGGGCGAAGGTGTTGATAATGTGAAGGTGTTGGCTATGTATGACTTGTATCGGGAAAGTCAACCCTGCTTATGGTGGTATAGCTATCAGTTACGTGCTCAGGACGATTGTATCAACACTTGCCTCTATTGTCTTGTCTTGTTTGAAAAATGGATGGAGAACCTATTATACAAGTCTTTAGCCTAACCCTCGTATCTCGAGGGCGTGGAGAAAGTGGAGTGATGGGTAGTATGAATGTGTTAGTGTCAATGCATCGGGCTGCCCACTTCTCCCATCATCACTTAACCGTCCATGACTTCTGACACGTTCTTGTGATGGCACGTTGTGCATTGCACTACCGTAAACCGCCAAAAATTAATACCCCAAAGTATGTATCCCTGATTTGTGACATGATTGATGTCCTGGAATGTGTGGATCGTGACTGACAAAAGTAAGATGTATCGTTAAATCAATAACTCGCGTTATCTGTGAAGTTCGATACTTGTGAAGTATCGTGTGTATTATATGATGTGTACTCGCATCGAGTATACCCAAGATGTATGAAGCATCACTGCTTGAGCGCCTCAAAATAGTCTCATGTCTAGCCTACTTCATGTGATGGTTTGGAAGTCGCGCAAGCAAATCCTCCTCGACCCGACCACATCGGCGTGGTAGGGTGACTACGGTGATCACCACATGACGCCGAGACCGACTCAATTAATCTTCGATCGTGGTCGTATAACCAAGCCGGTGAAGTTGGACTGGACGAGATGATCTTTGAGACACTCATCTCGCGACCGTTAATGAAATTAAGGTTTTAGAAGAGGTACGAAGCATCCCTTCTGCACTGGTCGAATCCATGCTTGATACGATTTTGGTCAGGTCGATCGTGACATGCGTGTAGACTACATAATCGGCAGTAGGTGCCCATACCCCATTATCTCACGAAAGTGTGATCCGGGCCACTCAATTCGTCCGGCTTAAGTTGAGTGGTCGAGACTCGCCATGCTGATAGAAAACTAAGGTCGCAGAAAGCCGCGCATCATGCCAACCTCTGGGCGCATGCTCCAAGATGACCAATCTTGGCCTGTCTTGGCCGATCGGTCTCGGCGTGTAGGTGGTAGGTCGGGTGTTCACGCCTATACTCGACTGCCCCATGAAAACGTGATCTAAGCCACTCAAATCGTCCCAGCGGGTCGAGTGGTCGAGATTAGTTCGCAATGGGGAAGTGTGACTCACGCTAGTTTGGGCGGACGATTTAGATAACCGAGCATGGTATGCCTTGCCGATCGTGTGAGGAGATAGATGGGTCCACGGTGGTCATGTTGGTATGACCGACTCTGCTTAATCTAATCTTGGACCCTTCATTCGTGCAGAGAAAGATGGACGCTCGTGATGCTCAAAAACCCTAATTTTGGGCTCTCACTGCGTGCGCCATGCTCTATTCTGGCGCATGAACCTGGATGACCAACCATGGTTGATCCCACCGACGGTCAGTATGTAGGCTGGCCCACTGGTGATTCCGTTGACATGCTCGGGCCCTTCGAATCTACATCTACACCCTCCATCCATACCTGCTAAGACGGATGGTTCGAGATCGCTTATCGACACATGTAATGTGCCGCAAACCCTAACTTAGGTTTTCCGTCCATACCGCTCTCGGTTTGGACGCTAAGTGGCAGCTATGCCAATCTTTTGGGAGGCTCGACCATGCGGGGCCCGCTGTTGGAATATTCCATACCGCTTGGGGGTTATGGAATCGGATCTCGGGCCATCCAATCATGTCGGTGAAGTCGATGATCGTGATCATTTCAGCACCGATACTGACAATCCGGATGCTCAACTCGGGCTAGTATAACACACCGAGAGTCGCTTAATCGGGTAGTATAACACATTGAAAGTTGCAACTGATTTGGTATTTCAGACATGCTTTCATTATAATGCTTGGAGATTCGTGGTTGCTCAGCTGAGAGCAACACTCGACCGCCATGCCGTGACCGATAATGAGTACAGAGCCATGGGCTCGTTACGCAATTAATAATGCCGAAATTCAAAGGGTATATGGGATTGTTGCTACATGCTAAACCAGGATACCGGTATTTAATTCAATGTATCGGGATTGTTGTCACATGCTCCATTCTAGGTTAATTAGTAAAGTGAAGAAGTATTCAACACTTATTAATGGCTTTATCTTTACAAGATGTTGGCGATAAATTCTTCAAGCTTTTACAATTTTAACCTTAAATGAAAATCCACCACAAAAACAGATACATCGAGATCGGAAATGAGACGGTAGTCATGTTTCAGAAGTTTTTCTTGCTAAGGATACTTATAATTCTTTGATCACATCCGGGGCCTTTACAACCCTCAATGCTCCACACGTAAAGAGTAGTATACTTCACTTATCAACAAATCAATGTCGACTTCAACATGAACATTATTCCATCATCACATTATTTAGCCTATCAAAGAAATCTTATTTTCTTTCTACGTAATCCACCTAAACTCAAGAGAGAGATTCTCAAGTTTCTTTTTCAATCTCGATAAACTTCAAGGGATTTTAAACCTAGGAAGGTTTAAAGACTCTTCTTCAACAAATTTTATCAAATCACCATGTAGGGAAATGTGAACCCCCCGGATCCGTGGCATTTATGGAGATATCACATTTTTTCCATAGAGCGATAGCTGCAAACACTCAATTATGTGTTCTTAGCGTGTTTGCCCGCTCCGATACCAATTGAAAAAAGGAGAGGGTACAACAACCACACCCAATTTCGTTTGGAAATCTCATGGACTAAACTCCAATATAATTCCGAGAGCACCAACTTAAAAGCAAGCTTCAATCAAGAAAAGATATCAAAGAGATTTATCTTTATTTCTCAATATATACATTCATCAACCAAGCGTATAAAATCTATAAGCCCGATTGATATGAGAAATGTCTTGATGGTACCAAAGACCAATGCCCAAGTGTCACCTGGGTTATATCCAACAAACAAGGCTCGGATTTATCAACCAATTGAACTATGCACAACCTCGTGATATTTCAATTATATAAACAAATATAATGCGAAAAGAAATAACATGTAGACACTGGGGAATTTTGTTAACGAGGAACCGAAAAATGCAAAAACCCCGCAGACCTAGTCCAACTTTGAACACCACACCGTATACACTAAGCCTACTACAAGCTAATTCGAACTGAATGTAAATGAGCCCTAACCAAGTCTCACACCGACAGGCTACGGCCGCTAAGCCTCTACGTCTCTAACCACGCCGTATTATGCGTATTTGATTCCCTTAGCTGATCTCACCCATCATTAATAGTTGATATGACCCAAAGTCAAAGACTTATAAAAAAAAAATTCCCCCACAGATATGTCTATTATTTATTCTGCTTTTTCTAGTTTTTAATAAAATCATGAATAGGAACCAATTGATAATCCTTTTTATACTCCCTAAGAAAGGTTCTTAAATATCAATCACCTCACAATAACCCAACTAATTAACATAAAAATTCTTTTAATCACAAGAGTCCGAGACGAAGAACTGCTTAGATTACTTTTTATATCTTACTATCTGGAGATAAACCAGCAAATCTTAGAGAAGATAGTACTTAACACGATAGAACAAGTATGATCGTAATACACAACTAGAAAGAAAATAGTTGGATCCTCGCTTCACCTAATCCCAAATGAAGTCTCAAGTTGTTAACCTATAATGGTTTTGGAAAACCTAAAGTTAAAGGAGAATCGACTCTAGTTTGCAACTAGGACACAGAAAGTGCAGCTTTAGCTTTTCCATTGGTAAATTCTCCTTATATAGTCTTTTAAATCAGGGTTGATTACAATCAAAGCTAAGATAGCTTAGTAACAAAGCATTCAATATTCACCGTTAGATGAAATCCTGATTTAAGATTCAAGCTAAGTCTGCTTAGAAATCAAGCAATTAATCCACCGTTAGATGGTCTTATCTTGTTACACACAAATGAAATATACTTATATTTAGATATGGATAACCGTACCTAAACGTGTATATTGAGTTTGCTCAATAATAGTTAACCGAAGTTAGCCACATGAACATTTTTGTCTTATACGCATTCATCTAACACTTCTAGATCAAATATGATGATCAATCAATCATGATAGATAATCAAATGAAGCTAATTGTGTTTCAAATAGAGTTTTTCAATTGTTCACTATCTCATTGAATATATATGAACAAATTGAAACAAAATCGGATTGATTCATAATCGTACAAAGTACTTATCCAAGAAACAATTCATGAACATTAAGCCATTGTTTGTAAAGTTAATTTGCATTCCTTAAATCATAAATGTTTTAGTTCATGAGTATGAGAATCATACATAACCGATTTTAGAACTTAGCCACCGTGGTTCGAAATTAGGTGTGCAAACGTAGCTCTGACCTTGGCTAGTCAAGCCGTCATAAAACCCTATCAAGAAATGAAATGGCCCTAATCTAACTCAAAAAACATTCACATATTAGGTACGCAAAACAAGGTTCCTGGACCTTCTCGTAAAACTGTTTCAGATACTAGGTACGCAAAAACAAGGTTTGCATACAAACCGCTCCTGACCAATTATCACAATACGCTTGCATACAAAATATACATATCGATTGTATCCGTAGACATGGTTGATTGTTCTAAACTCACATTTCAATCATTGAAATGTCCTTAGAAGATCGAATAATAATAGTCTCACACATACTATTAGCTTCAAGTAATTTTCAAGTGATTGAATGATCGCGATTTAAACTTCCCAAGTTAACATCAAATGACTGTGTTAGAGCATAGCTCGGTTGAACTCACCAATCATTTGTATGTCAAGTTTGGTTGTCATATTTTAGTGTGTCAAAACTCGTCTAAAGTCGCTTGATTATATACTAGAGTCAACTTCGTTGAGGTTAGACTAGAAAGTCTAGGAATGTTCGGATATTCATTGCAAATCTTTGGATTACTAATATGTGTGAAATGGTAACTGATCGTAATCTTTTATGTATCTTGGTATAACTAATCACAATTCCCCGACTTACATTTAGTATGGACTAGTTTTTATTAACTAGAGTAACCATCCTAAGTAATCACCATGAGATGGTATGATCGATATTTGTAATTGGTGTGACCGATTACAGAGTGTTGCATAATCGATCCTTGTAATTGGTAACCAGTCCTGGTAATTGGTGTAACCGATCCTAGAATCAAGACCGATCACAAGCAATACCATGGGAATATGGTAACGGTCCTGGTAATCGATGAATTTGATCCTGTAACTCATAACCTAGCCATGGTAACTTGTATGTTCCATCACAAGTATTTCCATATTGAGGTATAACCGATCCTAGTGACTAGTAACCGATCAACTCCATGTATGTGATTTGATATTTGATCAATCACACAGCTTATCTGAATACAGGGAACCAATTCAAAACTTGTTTAGAAGTGTGATAACCGATTCCAAGAATGTAAACCATGTAAATATGAATAAGGATTTACAAAGGAAAAGATGTCAAAATACTTTGAACACATACATAAGAACTCTTATCATTTATTGTTCAAAGATATTCCTTAGTACTCAAGGAGATCCTTGCACAAATAAATTAAGAATCTTTTTTAATTAAGGTCGTTTGTTTTATAAACATTAATTACCGCCAATTAATGTGCAAAAAATTTAGAAATAAAAAAGTTAGTAAATATGCATTTACTAATTAATTGGAGATTTTCTATTGAGAGATTTTGGAAATATTGGAAAAGCATTTATTGGAATTATGAAAACCAAATCTTGCCATTCATTGCATATCTTGAGAATATTTTCGATTTTGGAAATTCCTCGTGTCCAAACATCCGTATATAAATACCTAAGTTTGTATTTCTAGCAAACTATCCCAAGAGCCATGCAAATTCATTTCTTGTTATTTCCGGTGGAGTCGCTCATTCGGAGAGGAAAGTATCCCAATTAAGTGAAATTTACGATCAAGCCGCTTAAAGACTTCTCAGGATCAAGAAGTTTCACGAGTACCGCTATGGAAACTAGATAATGCGTTTATTAGTTTTCATTGATTTGATGGACTAATCTGTCATTAAACTTTGATTGCACCTAGTTTGTTTATTTTTGATAATCTTCTTCTCGACATAAGATTCAATAAACTAGATCAAGGATCTAAGGATCTTTTTAGAACTGCTTGTAGATATAAAGATATCTTGTGATAATCCATTGTTAATGACCGCTCATACAAGGATTGATCACAAGAAATTCAAGTGGTGTTGTGGTGTTATTATTGAAGATTAAAGAAGATTTGAAGATTTAAGAAGATTTCTTATTTGTTCTCATATCTTTGTGTGTGCACAAACCTCGATCACCTATCCAATCCAAAAATCAGATGAGCTCCGATTGATCACGGCGTGGAGATCCGCACACTTTATAGCTTCGCTCGAGGTCTATATCGATTGATTGCGAATCTAAACTAATCGCTGTAGTTATTGGATAGATTGATCTAACCGTGCAAATGAATTTATTAGATTCAACGTAAGAGCCTTTGCAGATGACTTGAGATATCTTATCTTGAAAGAATCGAAGGAGTTGTTACCAAATTGATTTGTTCATTTATCGCTTGGAATACGATCCAAAGGAATTACCTAAGGCATGCACTCATCGGTCGTGAAGCGAGATACCGAGGGAAACTAAGTGAACTAGGGGTAGTTTTTTGGTCCAACCAGATCGGTTATGTATATTTTGTATACTCCGCTTTTAATTTTCGCGAGTATTCACCTGACTATCCTGGTTTTCCTACATTTCCAGCTTCTGCTAACAAAATCTTGTCAGTGTCTTTACTTTTCTATTTCATAAAATATAATTGTTTATTATGATTAAATTAAAATACAAAACTTTAACTCCTCATTACTTGATAGTGATCCTATAGAGTTTGGTTAAGTCCGGAACCTATTATCAAGTAACATACTTTTGTCGATTATTTCGATCTTGTATCCATATCGTAATGCATGTTATCTTGTTGTTGCATTGTCCTGATCTCAGATCCATAGACAATCACACTAAGTGTGAACCGATTAGTTGTATTTTCTAATTCATCATATACGATCACTTTCTCAAAGAGGACTTATACTTGAAACAAAAATATTGTGGTGTATTTGGGTACCGCCTTTTCGATCAGTTTCACACAAATCATGTAAGATGTTCAAGGTAATTTTCACATGATCATATTTTGACTTAATATTTAGTTTCCAACTCAAGTAGAATCGTTTGTCGAACTCGCAGTTTTTGCCGCCATATCTCAAGCTTGTTTGTCAAGTTTAGTGTCAAAATCAGAAGTCTTGATTTCTAGTTAATTATAAACTATGTCTCCTGACATGATAGAATGTGTAGTTGAGCTTTTGACTTACGATGTTCATCGACTGTACACTAAAAACTACTATGGAGCTTGTGGAACTTCATCAAAAAAACTTGTGGAACTTCATCAACAAAAGGTATTGTGGAGACTTGAACTCATCTATCACTCAAGTCTATTCTATTCTTTCTTCTATTGGAGACAAAAATCGATAGCTATATAGATTTTAATTTATACACATTTGATATTTTGAGTTTAATCTAACTCACATATTTCTCAACATGCGGTTGGTAAGCCGCTTAACCAAGTTCATCTTTTATTCTCGACGAAAGTCAAAAGATGATCATGTAAAAATCGGCCGGTAACATCTTATACGAGATTTGTGTGAGACACTATTTGATGTAGACTCATAATGTTTCAGATTGATACAAGATAATTGCGCTATTTTAGTTTTCATTGATTTGATTAACTAACTAAGTTGTTGAACTTTGATTGCACCTAATTTGTTTATTCTAGAGAATCTTCTTCCGAGATATAAGATTCACTCAAACTAGATCGAGAAATGTAATGGGATCTTTAGAACTGTTTGTAGATCTAAAGACGTCTTGGATAATCCATTGTTAACAGACTCCGTTTTGTATGTGATTAATCACAAGAGATTCAAGCGGTGTTGTGCAGGTGTTTATTGAAGATTAAAGAAGATTTCAAGATAAAGAAGATTTCTGATTCAGATGAAATCACCTTTTTAGAGTTTGATTTGGTACATCCTTTTCTTTGTGTTGTTATGAGATCATCCCTTAAGATGTTGACACGTGGTGATTAAGTATTTTACCCTCACAGAAAGAGTACTATACTTGGATTGGTGAATCTGACAATGATTTAATCTACTTTCTCAATGACTCAAAAGTCGAATTTGCAAATCTTCAACTGCAAATAAATCATCTTATTGATGAACAAACTAAAATCCTTGAAAATCAAAAGGTTTTGATACGGAATCTTCAGAAGCTCATCGTGGATCACGTCAAAAGCTAGAAAACTTGCTTGCATAGTTGATCGAAAAGTAAATGTTCTAACTCATGAACATGGAATCTCCACGGTCAAAAGGATCAAGGATATAAGTGATACCTTTTATGATTGAGCTTTTCAAAGGTATGAAGTTATCAAAGAAACTTGATTTATTTTTGTCTAAGAAACTTCTTATGAAAATTTATTCTTGTGTTTTAAGAAGGATAACTAGGGTTTGGAATAGCAATTATTGTGAGTACACATAGCTATTGCCAACGATTTTCATCTTGCAATGTTTTTAGATTTATTTATTTAAATTCTAAGTTATTTGGAATATGATTTTGCAATATTTAAGATTTATTGGTTTTATGTATTGCAAAAATATTGTTATGGGATGTGTGTTTACGTCCGTGAACTATGATTGTCTCATATATGCTCAAAAGTTAATTCTATTATATGTATTTATGCAAATATTGATGGAAAATAGAATGAACTTGTAATCCATATGTATTGATAGTTTTGTCACTAAAATTGACAAAGAGGGAGATTGTTAGAGCACTGCTCGGTCGAACTCTCAAGCGTTGCTATCTCAAGCTTGTTTGTCAACTTTAGTTATCAAAACTATATGTCTTGATTTCTAGTCTACTTATAACTATGTCTCGTATTAGGATAGAATGTGTAGTTGAGCTTAGACTTCACGGCGTCCATCGATCAAGACGAAGAACTACTAAAGGGAGCTTGCGGAACTTCATCAACAAAAGGTATGTGGAGACTTGAATTCATCTATCACTCAGAAGTCTATTTCTATTCTATCTCCTATTGAGACAAAAGTCGTATGGCTATATAGACTTTAATTTATACACATTTGATATTTCGAGCTGAGTTTAACTCGCTTACATATTTCTCGAAATATGTGTTGGTAAGCTTTTGCTTTAAGCAAGTTCATCTTTTATTCTTGATGAAAGTCAAAAGATGATCATGTGAAAATCGCCTGGTAACATCTTATATGATTTGTGTGAGACAATCATTTGATGTAGACGCGGAATGTTTCGTATTGATCATTTGATCACTTGAAAATTGCTTTGAAGCTAATAGTTTGTGTGAGACAGCTATCGTCGTATTCTTAGAATGTTTCAATGATTAAAATGGGAGTTTAGAACAATTAACCATTGATTGGAAATAGAACAGTATGCGTACTTGTATGCTAACTGTTGCAAGTTATTCCAAGTCCAGAAATCTATTGTGCATACCCGTATGCGTACTGATTCAACATTTGAAGTTCGGGAAATATAGTATGCATACCCTTTGCAGACTAACTTCAACTGAGTTTGGTTGTGAATGACAGTATGCGTACTTGTTTGCATACTGACGGACACAGGCCAAGTCCGGGAACTTAAGTATGCGTACACGTTTGCATACTTGAGTGGGTTAAGTTCAAAAATCGGTTAAATATGTTTACATACTCATGAACGAATACATTTATATAATAAGGAATGCAATCTTTGCAAACCGTGGCTATAATGTTCATAAATTGATTCGAGTGAATCAAAACCGATTTTGCTTCAATTGTGTCTTGTATACTTCTATGAGAATATAAACAATTGAACAACTCTATAACTAGTTTCATTTGAGTCATTTGAACTAGTTGAGTTAAGATGAACAAGGTTGATATGAAAGTGTTCATATGGCTAACCCTTAACTATTGTTGAGCCAACTAAGTGTACACGTTAGTACGGTTACCTCATATCTAAATGAAAGTACTTTTCATTTGTGTGTGTAACAAGCCAAGACAATCTAACGGTTGAAAGATATCGGATTTGAATCTAATCGAGGTTTTCATCTAATGGTGAATATTGATTGATTTGTCCCAAAGTTATCAAACCCTGGTTTGAAGACTATATAAGGGAGAACTCTGCAAACTAGGAAACCTAATCCCCACACCTCATGTGTGATAATAGTTGTGACTAGAGTCGATTCTCCTTTAACCTAGGTTTTTCCTAAAACCATTATAGGTTAACGACTTAAATACTTCATTGAGATTCTGAAGCCAAACCCAACTATTTTCTCTGTAGTTTCGTGTTCTGATCTTACTTTGTTCTATCGTATTGAATAGTATCTTCCCTAAGATTTGCTCGAGATTTAATCTCCGATAGGTAAGATAAAAATTAGTCACAAACATCTTCGTCTCATCGTTTGTGATTTCACAATAACTTGTTTCACTACCATATGATTAAGTTATTGTGAGGTGATTGATATTACTTGGTTGTTCTTCGGGAATATAAGTTCGGTGTATCAATTGGTTTCTGTTCACCCCGATTTATCAAAATACGGATCAAAACTTGTACGTATTTCTGTGGGAGACAGATTTATCTATTCAATAGACTTTTCCGTGTGAGTCAGGTTTGTTTATCAAGTCTTCGACTTTGGGTCGTATCAACTCTTAGTTATGGGTGAGATCAGCTAAGGGAATCAAGTGCGTAGAGTTCTGCTGGGATTCAGAGACGTAAAGAACGCGATTGTACCTTGATTAGTGTGAGACTGGTTATGGCTCAACTACATTCCAGTCCAAAATTAACTTGTAGTAGGCTAGAGTATGTAGCGTCTTAATACCGTTTGGTGTTCAAATCTGGACTAGGTCCTGGGGTTTTTCTGCATTTGTGGTTTCCTCGTTAACAAAATTTCTGGTGTCTGTGTTATTTATTTTCCGCATTATATTTGTTTATATAATTGAAATATCACGGGTTGGCGTAGTTCAATCAATTAGATAATCCAACATTTGATTGTTGATATAAATTGATTGACACTTAAACATCGTCTTTGGTACCGTTCAAGTTGTTTCTCATAATAATCGGGCTTCATGGATTCTATCTGTTTGATTTGTTGATTACATTGAGAAACAGAGATATAACTCTTGGATATATTTACATTGATTGAGTCTGACTGTCTAGTTGATTCTCTTGGAATTATATTGGAGTTTGTCCATACAGATTGCCTAAACGAAATATTGGGTGTGGTTGTTAGACATCCGCTTTTTCACCAACAAATAAATTGTCTCCAACTAAACTCATCAAGAATACGACAACATAGCTAAAGAAAAAAGCTTTCAACTCGTATTTCGAGAAATAGATAAGCGACATAAACTCGGCTCGAAATATCAAATGTGGATAATGTAAAAGTTTATATAGCTATACGACTTAGTCTCATTAGAAGATAAAATAAAATATACTTCTGAGTGACATATAAGTTTTAGTCTCCACATACCTTTTTCCGATGAAGTTCCTCCAAGCTCTTCTCAGTAGATCTTCGTCTTCATTTGGTGAACGCCGTGAAGTCTAAAGCTCAACTAAACCTTCTATCCTAATCTGAGATATAGCTAAAAGTAGACTAGAAATCAAGTATATATTTTTGATCAACTAAACTTGAAAAACAAGCTTGAGATAGCAACGCATGCGAGTTTGTCCGAGTAGTGATCTAACATTTACCAATTTTATAATATAACCACTGTGTTCGCAACTGAGTATGCAAACCATAGTTTCGGACTTAGCCTAGTCTTGCCATTCGCAAACACTGTTCGCAAACCACGATTCCAGACTTTTCATAGTTAAACCCGTTCACAAACACAGTTCTCAAACAAGAGTTACAGACCTGAACTAGTACTCCACAGTTTGCATACTAGGTATGCATACTGTGTTGTATCCAGACATTGGTAGTACTTCTAAAACTCTCATTCAATCATTGAAACATCCTTAGAAGACAACAATGGTAATATTACACATACCACTAGCTTCAAGTGATTAATTAATCAATATGAAACATCCCAAGTTAACATCAAATGACTGTCTCACACAAATCATGTAAGATGTTCAAGTTAATTTTCACATGATCATCTTGACTTATAATATTCAGTTTCCAACAAATTAATTGTCCACAACTAAACTCGTCAAGTAGATAATGAACTTAAGCTAAAGCTAAAAAGCTTCAAACTTGTATTTCGAGAAATAGATAAACGAGATAAACTCGGCTCGAAATTTCAAATGTGTATAACACAAAGTCTATATAGATATGCGACTTAGTCTCATTAGAAGATATAATAGAATAGACTTCTGAGTGATAGATAAGTTTTAGTCTCCACATACCTTTTGTTGATGAAGTTCCTCCAAGCTCTTTAGTAGACCTTCTTCTTCAATTGGTGAACTCCGTGAACTCTAATGCTCAACTACACAATTCTATCCTAATCCGAGACATAGCCATAAGTAGACTAGAAATCAAGTATATATATAGTTTTGCTCAGCTCAACTTGACAAACAAGCTTGAGATAGAAACTCTTGCGAGTTCGACCGAGCAGTGCTCTAACACCTTTTCCACAAAGATATACTCCTAGTACGAACCCAACTACAACACCTGGATCGTCATTTGGTGGATTCAAAAATGATAAATGCAAGTCAATAGCAAAGTAGTCGAAATCGCTCTCCTCGGCCGAGTAATCGGCGAGTACTCGCTACAAGGTAAATGAGCGATGCGATTTCCGAGTACAAGGTCATTCCGATGAATAGCGATTAAGTCGGCCGAGAGTCCCAGTAATCACTGAGAGGCAAGTATTAGGCGAGTAGACCGAGTATTAGGCCGAGGAAACCGATTGTGTATAAATATTGGCCAAGTACTTGGCATAATTCATGACTCATGAGTATTATATATAAATCTCTAATAATTAGGGACCGAGTATGATGCCAAGTTTTGGCGATTTCCAAGTCCGAGCTCATTGCTCCTCGCAACAAGGTACCCCGCCGAGTAGGACCGAGGAACGTTTTCAATTACTTTGGTCAATAGCTGCGAAAACCCTATAGTTACTAAAAGGGGCTCTGGACCAAGCACACCCGCTATACCCTCATCGCAAGATTCCCAAATGAGAGATGCAGACAGTAAACTTGTTTATTATCTAAAAGAATCACGAATGACAGTCGCACCTCGTCAACAACAACAAAACGAAATTATGGAAAGGTTGCTAGAAACAACACAACAAAAAATTGAATATAATCGAGAGAGATATGAAAGGGAAATGATGCAAAGGGATATTTTTACTTTGGGTCACACAAAAGTGACCAAAGTTGCGTTTGGGTCACCAAATTTTGTTAATTAGAGTTTGGGGTCATAGGACCGTCATTGACCGTTACTAAAATTGAAAAGATGAGGGTACCCAAATACACCACAATCTTTTTATTTAAACTTATAAGTCCTCTACCGAATGTGATCGTCTATGGACAAAGTCGAGACAATACGACAATTCGGTTATCACTGCGTGTGATCATCTATGGATACGAGATCGAGACAATACAACAACAAAATAACTTGTATTATTGACTATGGATACAAGATCGAGACAATACAACAACGAAGTATGTTACTTGATAATAGGTTCGGTAATAACCAAACTCTATAGGATCACTATCAAGTATTTACGGAGTTAACATACAAGTGTATTTTACTTTATTATAATAAACAATTATACTGCGGAAATCAATGTAAAAGAGACAACAGGATTTTGTTAACAAGGAAACTGGAGATGCAGAAAAACCTCGGGACCTAGTCTAGTTTTGAATACTCTCAGAATTAAGCCGCTATACAAAATCTAATACCAACTTCGTATAGTTCATACTAAGAAGACTACCAATAGCTACTTAGTTCCCTCAGTATCCCTGCGCCTTCGACTTCTAGAGTCACGCACGTGAATAACAAGTCCTTTGGATTGTATTCCAAACAGCAAAATAAGAATATGTTTGGTAACCACTCTAATCAATCTTGCTAAAGATAACATGAGTTGTTGACAAAGTCTCTTCCGTTTAATCTAATAAACTCCTTTGTCGGGTTAGATCAATCTAACTTTAACTACCGAAATAGTCAAGTATAGACTCACACTCAATCAATATAAATCTCAAACAGAAATATAGAGAATGCCGATCTCACGCAAATAATCAATCAGATCTATCAAAGATAAATTGATTATAGTTGGATCCCAACCGATCAAGGTTTGTGCACACAATTCACAAGATACGAAAACTAATAAGAAATCTTCTTCGTCTTCAAATTTTCTTTAATCTTCAAATACCTGGAAAACACCACTTGAATATCTTGTGATCAATCACGCACATAACGAAGTCTGTTAACAATGGATTATCACAAGATTTCTTTAGATCTAACAACATTTATAAAGATCTCATCGATACTCTAATCTAGTTTGAGTGAATCTTATATAAGAAGAGAAGATTCTCAAGCATAAACAAGCTAGGTGCAATCAAAATTTCAACAACTGTTAGTCAATCAAATCAAATCGAAAACTAATAATATTGCAATTATCTAGTTTCCCACCAATGGTACTCGTAGAGCTTCTTGATCCCACATAAGTATTTAAACGAACGGTCGTAAGAGATTTCACCTAATTAGGATACTTTCCTCTCTGAATAGACGGCTCCACCAGAAACAACAAGAAATGAAGTTTGCCTGGCTCTTATGATAGTTTGATAGAAATGAAAACTTAGGTATTTATAGACCAAGGATGTTTGGACACCAAGGAATTTCCAAAACCGAAAATATTCTCAAGATATGCAATGAATGGAAAGTTTGGTTTTCCTAATTCCAATAAATGCTTTGTCCAATATTTCTGAAATCTCTCAATAGAGAATCTTCACTTAGTAAATGCACATTACTAATTTTTATTCTCTAGAGCTATGCATTAATTGCTAGTAATTAAAGCATATAAAACTAAAAACCTTATTTAAAAGATTCTTAATTTATTTTGGCACATGATCACCTTGAGTACCAAGGAATATCTTTGAACAATAAAGGATAAGAGTTACTGCTCGTGTTCAAAGTATGTTGACATCGTTTCGCTGCAAATCCTTATTTCATATTTACATGGATTTGTATTCTTGGAATCGGTTATACCACGCTTCCAAACAAGTTTAAAATTGGTTTTTCTGTATTCCAAGACTACGATGGTCATACCAAATCACAATGGTTAGTTGTGATCGGTCCTTCCAAGTCATATACATGGGTTCGGATCGGTTATACCAATCACTAGGATCGGTTATACCAAAATATGGTACCTACTTGTGATCGGTCACACCAGTCACTAGGATCGGTTACACCAGTTACACGGATCGGTTCGATCTCCACATGGTATCTACTTGTGATAAGTCACACCAGTTACCAGGACCGGCAAGTATCGGTCACACAACACTTATGATCGGTCACACCAATTACACGGATCAATCATACCATCACATGGTGATTACTTAGGATCGGTTACACCAATTACCAAGACCGGTCATACCAAATCATAAGTCTATGAATTGTGACCAGTTATACCAAGATACATAACCTTAGTTAAGATCGGTTCTACTAACTCACACATATTGGTCGTTCAAAGATATGCAATGAATATCCGGACCAATAAGCCTATTGATTTCCCTTTCGATTCATGAAACAAGTTCATGAATGTACTTCCTTTAAACAAATGTAAAACATTGTTAATTTCCTAGGATGAAATCTTCACCATAACCCATTCACATAATCATAACAATATATACAAGATTATGTCGATGTCATATCTACGAAGTTCAAAAGATAAGCGTTGTATTTCATAGTCGAATTCCTTAATCCTATGATCATGTCACATCACTAGAGTATTATATACAATATGTACAGTATATACAGCTTCGCAGTTATGTTTTCAATATAACACGACTTGAAAGATACGTTAGGAATGAAACAGTTCAAGTCAATATTACTAACCTCAAGTGGAAGGATGATGTCGTCGTTGTAGTTCGTTACTTCTTCACATTCTTCAGGTCTTCGGAGTAATACTTGTATGTCTTAACATTCCTAGACTTTCTAGTCTAACCTAAAGGAAGTTATCTCTAGTATATAATAAAGCGTCTCTAAATGAGTTTTGATACTAAAATATGACAACCAAACTTGACATACCAACACTTGGTGAGTTCAACCGAGCTATGCTCTAACAAAAATAGATTTTATTTTAATTAATTTATATGCAATTAATCTAAACCGTTAGATGAGAAGCTAAACAAACACATTTGGGGTACATCATATGCCTAGTAAAATGGGGTACATCATATGTGTTTGTTTAGATTCTCATCTAACGGTTTAGATTAATTGCATATAAATTGATTAAAATAAAATCTATTTTAGTTACAAATCAATGACTCATTCCTGTGACCCAAACTCTAATTAAAATTTTTGGTGACCCAACGTAACTTTGGTCACTTTTCTGTGACCAAAAATCAAAATATCCCTAATGCAAATGAATCTCAAATTGCTGGCTCCAAATGCAAAAATGTACTTTGGATTAAAACAGAAAGCCATATTAGCTAAGCAGTTGGAGTGGTAAGAACATAATCAGCTCCATTTTAATTAAAAGTTTGTTAGTTTTAAGTTATTGAGTTTGAATTTATATTTTAAATAGCTTAGTTTCATTGTTTTTTATTTAAGTAATGTCGTGTTTCAGTTCCAGTAATGTAGATCCATTTTTCTAAGTAACATTAATTTATATATTTCTTGTTCTCATAATTTGAATTTTAGTTTGAACTACTAACAACTACTTTCTAACGGCCACTTTCAGTGAGTATTATAATTTGTCATAAGCTTCCTCAACACAAACAATCCTAAAGAGAACACTTATTGAAAACTAGTATCACTTGTATTTCATATCATTTTTGTTTTTGAATATAACATGGTAATGGTTGGATGTACCATAGAAGAAGATCTTGCAATCACCGGAGCATTTGTAACTGCTGCCTATTGAAGATGTTCAAGAACTCTTCTCCACCCGAAAAATGGATGTTTGGTGTTAATTATCTTTGTACAAGCGTTTGGAAATGTTAATACCCGAACCGGATGACAAGTTCAACAACGAATTTCTGAATTCAAAGAGCGGTACACAAGTACGTTGACATCCAAAGAAGGATTCATGGTTACGCCCCACAACACATGACAATTGTGATTACTAATATTCGGAACTAAACGTTAATTCCTATCGGTTTTATTAGATTTGCACCCTAAGAGCATCTCTAACTATGGGTGTAAAAAATCCTACATGGAATTCTTATGTGATAAGCTAGGATTCCAAGAAAGAATGATCAAAAGAGCATACAACACAAATTATAGCAGAGAAACATATCAAAGAAAATTTCCATGGAGAAGCTTATAATAATTCATATGGGCTTGTCGTGTTGGGGAAAGTTGTTTTATATTTCCATTGGGCTTTGATACATGAGCTCAACACTTTTGTAATGGCGAGGTTGGAAAAATTGCACCCAAGTGAAGCGACTCCACCCTTGTAAGTTAAAGACTAGATAATGGAAAGCCAAACAACCTTGTTTAAACGTTAGTTCCTGCCGCTTTTATTGGGTTTGCACCCTAATAGCATCTCTAACGGAGGGTGTAAAAATCCAACGTGAAAGTTTTTTTTTTTTTTGATAGGGACGTGAAAGTTTTAGTAAGGGCATTATTTAGGAGAGTTTACACATGCAGTAAATATAATACCAATAACTAATAAACTATCCCAACGTTGTAAGATTTAACTCTTAGAATATCTTATATGATAAAATCATAACCATTTAATTTTACTTTAACTAAAAAAAATGACATAGATGTCATTCTGGAAGTGTAGTTAGGAATTTCCTTCGTACTTTTGTATTTAGTACTTTGTACTTTGTAGTAACTATTATTCGAGATAAATTTATTTTAAATGGGGCCTAAAATTCTATGTGTCATGAGAAAATAAGTGGTGAGAAAATAAAACTTGCATCAATGAAGCCTCGTTTGATTGGGGGCCAGAGATTTTAATTGGGAGCCTTGACATTTTACTTGCACCCCAAATTTTTCAGGGGCGTATTAAACCGATAGTGAAAATACTGTTTTACCCTTTACGAATTTTTTCTCTTTTTCAAATAACGACTCTAATTAACGACCCTTCAATGACAATAACGATTAATCTTTACACGACCCTTTAATGCATTTCGTCATTAATAACTATTCAATACTTGACTATTTTAGAATAACGATCGTTAGTAACGACACTTCAAAAACCATAACGACAGTTTAAGTGCGTCATATACAAAACAAAAACAATAACGACTCTTTCAAAGGGTCGAAAGGAATTGATCATGTATATGACGACTCTAAATTGTCGTACATTTCCGCCATTAATGAAGAAGATAAAGACTCTTTTATAGGAAATAATTATTTATTTAGAGTCGTCATTTGGGACATCGAAACATTAACGCATCGTTTAGAGTCGATCATCAAATAAAGAACGCCGTTTAGAAGAGTCAATGAAACACTTCAATGCCATGACGATTTTTCATACAAATCTGGGCCAAATTTTTTTTTTTTGAAAAAAGATAGTTAAACTCTAATTAAGTAAGATTATCACTAATTATTTAGGGGCATTTTAGCCATTTATAAAAGAAAATTTATAAGGGGTGACCAAAATTAGGTTGGGGTGACCTTTTTTGTCCTCTAATATAGGCCCCCCATTAAAATCCTTGCCCCCAATCAAATGAGGCAATGAAGATGCTCTAAAGGTGGTGTCCGGTAGTATTTCTGTGAAATTCTATAAACAAAGTACCAATCATCTCCGGTTCCTCAGTGTGGCATGCAAACATTGCAGCTCAACTAAGCTGGCATTATTGGCAGATAAACTAAAAAGATGAGATCCACGAGAACCAGTGAATCAATCTCCTTTCTCATCCACCAATGAAGTTATTGCGGACCCATGACAGTACAAGTGATCCAACACTCAAACCTGAAAACGATTTTACTTTTTTGGTGAAGGAGAAATGCTGGCTGGTCCTTTTCCTATGATCTAAGACTAAGTCTTATGTAGATTGGAGGTGCTTAGATATAACTTTTCCTAGCAAATTTAACACCTAAGCATGTGAAGTAGCGATATCCACGCTTTGCCCCTTTGTAGCTGTGAAAGATGGACAACTAAAAATCTTTAATTAGCACTCTCATAAGACAATATTTATGTCCCCAGGTGCTTCAGACTGATATCCACGCTTTGCCCTTGGCTGTGAAAGATGGACAACAAACTGTATCCAATTATGTCTCTGTATGTGGTGGGCCCAGCTCCCACAATGAGTATGCCACTTGTTCATTTTTCAGTTCAGTTTTCGCGTTCACAACTTCTGGACGCGGGATAGGTGGACAAACTTAAGGAATTATGTGGATGTCACGAATAGATATTTGAGACGCCAGCAAGCGGAAAGCATTGCCACGGTTTGTCCACACCTGACTCCCTTAAGGGCGTAACTTAAGGAGTATCCACGTACATATGGGGATAAAATCATCCATAATTTAAGGAGGTATCACATATTATGATGCACCATACCGATACGTCACCAATTTTAAAATATCCGTGCTTCATAGTCCATATATATATATATATGAATCTTCGCTAAAGAGTGCGAGTGAAAAATCAAAAAGATTTCCAAATTCTGAAATTGGAAACGCTTATAAACATTTGAGTTAGACAACCCGTTACATAATTTAGCGACGCTTATAAACGTTCAATAATTACTTCTTTTAAAAGATGAAAAAACCCCATCCGGTAATTTAGTGACTGGGTGAGGGAAAAAGAAAATACACATCCGGAGACTTAATGTCCAGATGGGATATCCGGTCATCCTATGATCCGCTCCATAGCTATCTCCACATATTTGGGGGATTCCCTCTCGACTTCACAAACATATGGATGTTGAAATGATTCATAGTAGCACCTTTTGGTCCATAAAATGTGGATCATCACAAATATATGAATGATTTTTTGCTCCACAAGAGTTGTCTCAATCCTAATAGCGTGTTTGGATAAAAATGTGCTTCGACTTCGCTTCTTCCCGAAGAAAAACTATTTTCTTCACGAAAAGTTAACTATTTGACTTCTATAAGTCGTTTTGAAATTTGACAGCCAAACTGACTTCTGACTTTTCGACTTTTAGTAGTCGAAAAGCTACTTCTGATGTGATATCCAAACATGCTATAAATAATCACAACGAAAGGACTGTAAAGTTTTCACATGCATTTTGAAGTATGAGGATTATATGCAATTTTGAGTTTGGTATAAAAAATGATTCAAAGTGAGTTTACAACATACTCCCTCCGTTCTGTAATAGTTGCCTCTTTGGTACTCCCTCCGTTTCAAAAAGAATGTCCTCTATTTCATTTTCGACAGTTTCAAAATTGTGTCCAACTTCTGTTTATAGTCATATATTTCCCATGAACTCTCTAATGTACCCTTAAATTTTTTATATTCACAAATTCATTTTTCAACCCGACACGATCTAAAATATTAAAAGAAATTTATATATTTGGAAACAAATATATCCTTCACTCCTTGGAAGAGAATATATATTTGGCTCCAAAATTAAATTCCTTAGATTTCGTACTTATAATCCTCCTAACAACTTTAGAGCAACCACGGTCGTACAGTATAACTAAAAATTTGGTCGAGAAACCAAGCGCATATCGAACGGACTAAAGACCAAATACCATACTAAAACCAAAAACCAAATTATATTTGGTCTGGATTTGTCTTTGGCCGGGCGAAGTTTAAAGGTTGCTCCTGGTGGAACCGAAGATTGAAGTTACGCGAATTTAAAAAAATGGGCGCAACTTTAAAGTTGCGCCCCACCAAATTTGGTTTTCCCACCGTAGCGTCGCATCACGGAGTAAACCCATTTTTTTCAATTTTTTTTGATTTTTAGTCTTTGGTTATAGTCTCCCCACTGCAGTTGCTCTTAGGTAGTTTTTATTGCTATCATTTTATTAAAATAAAATAGGTAAGTAACTAAGGGTAGTCAAGTAAAATATTATGGTCTTCTTAATATTTTGACAAAGTCAAAGCGGACAGTCTTTTTGAAACAGATGGAGTATTTAGTATTTACACAACTTTTAAGAAAATAAAGATAACGATACTTAAGTGTTTTTTTTTTCATCCAATTATATCATTCCAAATAATAAAATAGTAAAATTTAGAAATGAAAGTGATATAGAGTAGGTTTAAAACAGAGGGTAGTAAATTAAAAGTATCACAAAAATTAAAATTTTAAAAAATAATAATAAGATAATAAAAAGACAAAAAATAAGTAAATGTGAAAGGGATAACTTAAGCCTTTTTTGAAAT
>JAJJWW010008954.1:0-283375 GCA_023531295.1 Papaver armeniacum | reverse complement strand
TACAAGTTTTGTTCTGTCTTTTGATAAATCAAGGTGAACATGAACCAATTTATACACCAGACTTATATTCCCTAAGAACAACCAAGTAATATCAATCACCTCACAATAATATTAATCGTATGGTAGCGAAACAAAATATTATGGAATCACAAACGATGAGACGAATGTTTGTGACTACTTTTTATCTTGCCTTTCGGAGATTAAATCTCGAGCAAATCTTTAAAAAAGATAAGACTCAATACGATAGCAAACGGAAAGATCGTAACACGCAAACTGGCTGAGAAAATAGTTTGTCCAGCTTCACAATCCCAATGAAGTCTTCAAGTCGTTAACCTATAATGGTTTTAGAAAAACCTAGGTTAAAGAAGAATCGACTCTAGCGCAACTAGTATCACACGGAGGTGTGGGGATTAGGTTTCCAAGTTGCTAGAGTGCTCCTTATATAGTCTTCAAATTAGGGTTTGCAATCAATGTTACCTTGGTAACAAAGCATTATATATCAACGTTAGATAAAAACTGATTAGACTCAAGCTAATATCTTCAACCTGCTAGGTCGAACTTAGCTTGTTTTTACAAATGAAAAGTGACTTCATTTAGATATGGGTAAATCGTACTAAACATGTACACCTTGTTGGCTCAAAAATAGTTAACCGAAGTTAGCCATATGAACACTTTCATATCAACCTTATTCATCTTAACCATAACTAATTCAAATGACTCAAATGATACTAGTTCTAGAGTTGTTCACTTGTTTATATTCTCATAGAAGTATACAAGACACAATTGAAGCAAAATAGATTTTGATTCACTTGAATCAATTCATGAACATTATAGCCACAATTTGCAAAAGATGCATTCCTTAATATATAAATTTATTAGTTCATGAACAAAACCGATTTAAGAACATAACCTACTCAAGTACGCGAACAGCACGATACCTAAGTAGCCGACTAAGTTTCGATTCGCCAAGACGCTTAACGTGTACGCATACCACCGAGCTTAGTTAAATTCCGGAGCTTGAACTTACGCCAAGACGCGAACGGGTGAGCATATTGAGTTCTGACTTTCATTAACCAACCAATATGTATACGGGTATGCATACCATGGTTCCGGACTTGAATAACTTGCAACAGTTAGCATACAAGTACGCATACCGTGCTTATATCCAATCATGGTTAATTTGTTCTAAACTCTTATTTAAATCATTGAAACATTCTTAAGACGGGAATAGTCAGTTCACACAAACTATTAGCTTTGAAGCAATTTTCAAGTGATCGAATGATCAATACGAAACATTCCGAGTCTACATCAAATGACCCCTCACACATATCATGTAAGATATTCCAGTGCGATTTTCACATGATCATCTTTTGACTTTCACAAGAATATAAGATGAACTTGGTTAAAGCTTAAAGTTTACCAACACATATTTCGAGAAATATGTAAGCGATTTAAACTCACTCAAATATCAAATGTGTATAATCGAAGTCTATATAGATATACGACTTTTGTCTCAAATAGGAGATATAGTAGATAGACTTTTGAGTGATAGATGAGTTCAAGTATCCACATACCTTTTGTTGGTGAAGTACCAATCTCTCCTAGTAGTTCTTCGTCTTCAATCGATGAACGCGTGAAGTCTAAAGCTCAACTACACTTTCTATCCCTAATCGAGACTTACCTATAAGTAGACTAGAAAACAAGACTTATAGTTTTGGCAACTAAACTTGACAAACAAGCTTGAGATAGCAACACTTGGAATTTCGGCCTAAAAAGTGCTCAACAACAACCATCGGTGAGTCCTATGTGAAAAGTTTAACTAACCTAAATTGTTTTTTGCAGAACATCGTCTATCACAAATTGGAAATGGTCAAAACACTTCAATATCGGGCACTTGGATACCGCACCAAACCAAACCACTCGTTCATCTACCATTATCGAACATCAAGGTATCCAACCTATTAACACTCCATCAAACTCATTGAACCATGAGATCATATATACCATGTTCCCACCCACCATTGCACATCACATCACTAACATCCACCTACCACAAAACCCAAAACCAGACACCATTATTTGGCCATTCTCAAAACGGGGAGCATATACAACAAAAATAGGCTACTGTGTTCTAACAACCCCAAAATCAACAACCTCGAACACAACCAAAATTATCTACCTCAAAACCCAAAAAAACCAAAAAACCTATTATAACTAAAATACCTCAAGTAACAACAACACAACCAACCAACAACCAACAAATTCCAAACAACGGCAACCATTATCCATATCATCAACTACTATATTTTTCAAATCCATATCCGAATTTGAAATGCCCACTAAAAATAAGGCTTTTCTTATGGAAAGCCAACTTAGAAGGATTACCCACGTATTCAATACTCTAGAGAGAGACATATCACAAACACAAACCTATGTCCTCTATGTAACACCACAAACAGACATCACACTATCTTTTATTCCAATATCAACAAAGCTCAACTAGTTTGGCAACAAATCAACGCGGAAAAAAAACCAACATAACCTAACAAACCAAAGGATAAACACTTAACAACCACCCACAAGCTTACATGAAGTACTAAACCCGAAGTCATTAAACAAGATTAAGGCCCTCTTTCAAGCTTTACCTTATGACATCTCTCTCAAGTTGGAAAGGAAATGCAAAAGTTTACAGAAACAAAATCAATCACCAACTCAAATAACTCAAATAATACGGGTAATTTCAAGAATGCATATGTCCACAACAACACTTAATGTCAATTCTACCGCACCTACCACCATCACCATATCACCTACATAACCAAACATCAACAACTATAATGGTCAGATGAGAAGCATTAATGAGGATTGGATCAAGGTAAACACAAATGGAGAAGCAAAGGAAACCCGGATCAGACGAAGTAGGAATCATAGGCGAGATATTGCAGTAAAGACCGCTAGGAAGCACAACATCAACAACGACGGAAACATGGGGGTTACTCCTAGCAATAAGGATATCAATTCAACAACAATGGAGAAAGGTTTGGTTTGAAATGGATTCAAACGCAATAATCCAACTACTACAATAATCAAAATGACCAACCTTGGTACTTACAAACTATGCTTAAGGAAATCAAGGAACTCATGCCAAAATACCCCAAACAAAGCTACAACAGGCATACCATGAAGCAAATCAAGTAGCATATGAACTGGAAAATCAGGCAGTAAAGCACCAAGCACGACAACCAACTTCGGCATCAACAAATATTTGGCAAAACATATGCCCACCCTTCCTTCCAAATATTATACATTCTGACAAAAATTGGACTAATTAAATTCCCGAGAGATGTAACAAATATGTGAGTTAATGAATCGGTCAACCTTTTCAAAAAAAAAAAAAAAAAAATCCTTCCATGAGTTGCATTGATTTCGTAGCCACAATTATGAAAAGTTTTGCATCCTGGAGCTTTGTGCATATCAATTTTTTTTTATTTCATTCGGGGTGCTTATTTTTATACTTTAGTTCAACAATTATATTTTCTTTTTTCATTTACCATTAACTACTCAAAATTACGCCAATATCATTGTATTTCTTTTTTTTTTCTTCATCATATTTTCAAATTTGAACTCTATTTGCACAAGATTGCTACTAGGGGGTACATAATTGCTTGGGGGCTACCACATTACATATAAGACAAAGCAATTGTTTTCCTTTGGGTTGGTACACCGGCACCCAAGCAAATTGGTACCCCATTAACAACCTTGTATTTGCAAAGCTGATGTGATGGATTACTTAAGCCAGGTAAATGAGATACCAATTTATTTGTAAATTACTCTATTTGTGAATTACTCTTATATTTTTGAAACGGAGGTAGTAATTTATCATCCATGTAGCATAGAATTGCTACATGTAGGATACAATTTCATTGGAAAAGTTCTAATCGGGTTTACTCAGTCCATTTAAAAATTTTCTAATCATTATTTGTAAGTCCCTAATAGCATATTTGGATATCAGAAGGAAAAGTGCTCCTGCTTCTCTTAAAGACAGAAATCAGTCTCAACAGTCAAAAATTTGCTTCGCAAAAATATGATTTTTTCTTACTTATAATCATTTTAAAATCGTGTATCCAAATTAACTTCAGAAGTCGGAAATAAACTTGAAGTGTTATCTCCGCACTTTAACATATGGCATGCTCTTTTACCTAAACTAAATGCATCATTAGGAAGCACCCTCTAGTATAACGGTGAAACTTCTGCCAGATGGGAGCCAACTGTCCTATTCCAAAATGTGATTCTAAACAAATCAATAAGCAGTGTAGTCAATATCAAATTCTTGTCGGTGTCGATTGGGAAGGAGAAACTGTTACAATTTCGTATCAGGAAGATTGTCGTTGAAATCTTGTTGACATTTTGGTTTCAAAGTTTATTATATCAAAGGTTTCTATACATATCTCATCGAAAACACAAATATGTTTATATCATATCGAAAACACAAATATATTTATGCTCCATACTGATATATGAACCTACTTGTCTTTGATAAACCGTCCTAGCAAGTATATTTATGAATTGCCCTTGCAATAGGCGATTATTTCTCTGACATAACAATTATATTTACACATAAAAGTCATGTCAAATGCTATATTTGCTTTAGGTAAATTTTCTAAGCTACCCTCATATAAATGCTAAATTTCCTAGACCACCTAATCTTGGCTAATCAGTCTGGGTTTATCTCGTTCGACATTTCCAACCGAGTACCGTATTGGTGATATAACGTGTTTCGTCTCGGCTGAGTGCTGAAACCGGTATTTCAACCGATATCTGGCCATCTCGGCCGAGATTGACTATATTGCCAATGCGAAAACTCCTCCAAAACCGTTTTATTCCCAAAACAACCATCAAAAGAGAAATTGAAAGCCTTTTCAGGGAATGACGGGTCCCAAATGGAATGCCATGTGAGCCAGTAGAAAAGTTATATGGGATGCAGTTTTGGAGGAGTTATTTCCGAACGTTTTGTTTAGAATTTTTGAATAAATAAACACTTATGTAACAATTATATTTTTACTTTTATTAAAAAGAAAATCTGATGAACAACGAAATTTGTAAAGTATTCTAATTTATTTCCTTCACCACTGCCGTACTTGAAAAAGAAAAAGGAAAAAGAGAAAAATTGTAGTATGAATTTTCGATTACCTTGAGTAGCTATTTACATTCGTAAAACTTACGTTCATCGAGCAAGAAGAAAAACATCGAGATAAAATATTACTATAAAAGTAGCCTTCTGGCGCTTGTAAAGGCTATGCCTCTTTTCTCTTTAATATAAAACTTCTTGTTTCGAAAGAAAAAATATATTATAAAAGTAATTTTTTCTTGCAATTATACAATTTGTTTGACAAGGAGGAATTGCCATTTTCAATCTATATTGGGTTAGTTGAGTTCACGTCATTAACCGGCCCATGAAAATTTCAATGTTCTTACTTTTTTTGTTAAAATTAATAATCGTCAACTAAACTTGGTCTTTATCAAGAAATAAATGAAGAAATGATTAAAAACTACTAACGAACATCTAATATTCTAAGTTATTCTTAATCATTCACTTATCCTCCAATCGCTACACTTTGTACACTTATTCAATCTATGGAATAGGCATTTTCTTTCGATTAGAGTCCAGTGTACCTAATGTCCTTTGTACAAAACTACTCTTTTTTTTGTACTAAACTACTCAGTTGACATAAAAAGGACTAACATACATGGGTGTCCACTAAGTACGGATGCCTATATAAAGAGTACATTCCGTAGTGTAGTTCACATCAAAACTAAACTGCCCACACAAACAATTTACCATTTCTGAAAGCAGGGTGTTCAAATATACCTCTCAAACTATGGCTTTCTTTTTTCTCCTTCAGCTCCTGCAATTCCATTACTTTCTTGCTTATCAGCATCGCCTTAAGTTTGCTGATCACGGAACCAACAAGTACCCGAGCTGCAACTTATGGTTCTGTCGTTAAGTTTCGTGCCTCCTCATGGAAATATGCACATGCTACATTTTACGGCGATGAAACTGCTCGTGAAACAATGGGTATGTAAATCAGTCGTATTCTGATAAACAACATACATATTGAGTAAAACACAAATGGCGTTTATGATAAATAATGCACATATTGTGCAACCCCTATCTATGCAATTTCATCTAAATCTTATTTGTGCGTCTTTTGTCGTCAATATTGCAGGCGGAGCTTGTGGGTATGGGAACTTGTTTGACAGTGGATATGGGACTAACACTGCAGCATTGAGCACAACATTGTTTAACAATGGCTATGCATGTGGAAGTTGTTTCCAAATGAAGTGTGTTAATTCTAAATGGTGTTATGGAGGTTCCCCAGCTATAACTGTCACTGCTACAAATCTTTGCCCTCCTAACTGGGCCCAAGATAGTAACAACGGTGGATGGTGCAACCCGCCTAGGACCCATTTCGACTTGGCCAAACCTGCTTTCATGAAATTCGCACAATGGAAAGCCGGCATTGTCCTGTTACATACCGCAGGTACTTATATCTTGAATTCGAGCACATTGGTAAATGAGATTTACTCATTTTGCCTAATTATGGCATTTGTTTACTCAACATGGTTATATTACTGTTTTGTAGGGTACCGTGTGCGAAACCTGGAGGACTACGATTCAAGTTCCAAGGAAATGGGTATTGGTTATTAGTATATGTAATGAACGTAGCCGGAGGAGGAGATATATCAAACATGTGGGTGCGTGGTAGTAAATCAGGCAAATGGATCAGTATGAGTCATAATTGGGGAGCATCATACCAAGCATTTGCAGTTTTGGGAGGACAATCTCTTTCGTTCAGGGTTCAATCTTACAGTACTAAAGAAATCGTTACAGCTTCATATGTAGCACCTTCTAACTGGAATACTGGAATGACTTATAAGGCTAAGTCTTGGGAGAACTTTCACTAGTGAAAGTTGGTGCATGTGACAGGAAAAATAAGGATTTATCCCTTTAACTAGAGGGAGTTAGTTTTTGCGATTTTCAAGGTTCTTTTTGTGTCATTTTTTTTCTTTTTCATTTTGGTTTTATAAATTACCAAGAATGCCCCACGAATAGTCGACCTTATTCTAATGACTGATTGTTCGGTTGTGAGCTTGGCGAGCTGCCATACTAATGAAACAAGATTGTTTTTGTATACGCATTCTCTCTGTTGCCCAATTTTCTCTTTAATTCTCTTAGAATTTTTGTGGTGTGATCAAATTTTGCAGGCAAATTGGATTAATAGGGAATAGATGTTTTCTAGGAAAATGCAAATTTTATTAAAAGATGTCACCGGAACTGACAACTCACATTAACAAAGAGTGCTAATAATTAGCAATATATCGCCAACTACAGGCTCCCAAGGGAATCAAAGAGTAGCCACCAAAGATCTTAGTAGGCAAAGCAAGCTAAAATGACTCACTTAACAAAAATAGTACCTTGGGTCAATATTTCTTCTTTTATTACCACCAGACTGAAAGTGGAATAAAACCCAAAGGATTCTCGTTCTCCTTCGTATCCTTACTCTTTCTATTTGGCCACTAGTATGGAACCCGTGCTACGCACCGAACGATGGCTCTTGGCCTCCATTTGGTGAGGCGGGGCTTCCCCACACCCGTCCCAAAAAGGGGTCCAAAAATCGATTATCATTTGGTGGATAAAAGTTAGAACCAAATCCACCAACTATATATTGTTTAAACTATTGAGATTACAAAATCCTCTTCAAAAAATATTTTTGAAAACTTATACAAACATTTTAAATTAGTAGTTTCTTGACATTGCCAACATCAATATTATTGGTAGTAAATGAAAAATCATTCTCACTATATAATTGTATAAAAAAACATTATATTGATATAAAATATATTGCTCATTGCCAAGCATATGAAGTTCTTATCGTCGAAGAAGATGTAGTTAAAGAAATACATTGATATACTCTTCCGCAGATAATCATCTATTTGTGTTCGGAATCAAGAAGTCAACTCAACAGCTCTTCCACGTTCCAACTTATTGTAGTTAGGCGAATACCCTTACTCACTACATAGGTACGATATCGATATTAAAGAAACGATTTTATTTTTTTTTACAATGTAATTGTACAAAATAGATTGTTAACTTTGAATATTGTAAAAATATGAAGTGCTTCTGTCAAAGATGGTGTAATCAAACATATTCATGTATTGTTTAAAATGTTGGAGATTAAAGAAATCTCATTATAGAAAATACTTTTGAAAAACTATACGAACCTTTGAAATCACTAAGTAGTGGCAACATCAGTACTATTAGTAGTTAAATGAAAACATTGATATCTGATATTAGATACACTGGAAAATAATAGGATATTAGTATAAAATAGATTGCCAACTCTAAATAGTGCAAAGCATATGGAGTACTTCTCGACAAAGAATATGTAATCGAAGAAATGCACAAATATATTTTCCTTCAGAAATCATATATTGGCATTTATACTCAAGCGGCCAACTCAATTGCTCTTCTATGATCCAACTTCTTGTAGTTAAATGAAAAATGACACTCACTATATAGGTATCGATTTATGGTATTAAAGACACTAACAACAAAAAACGATATTAACATCAAATAGATTGTCAGCTTTGAATAATGAAAAAACATATGAAGTGCTTCCCGTCAAAGAAGATGTAATCAAGGAAATGCACTGATATATCTTTCTTTAGAAATCACATGCTTTCTTTAACAATCAAGCGTCCAACTCAACTACTTTTCCATCCTCTAACTTCTTTTATTAAAATGAAAAATCACACTCTTTATATAGTCATATCAATATCTGACATTAGAGACACTTTACAAATACAATATCTCGTTGTAAGAATGCGAAATAAATTCTTAGCCTTCCAATTAAGATTTTGGCTATTCAGCGGCCACTCATAAAAAACAATGGGAGTCGTTTTTCCAATGGGTAATAACCACACACCCAATCTGCACCTCATGTCTCCTTACAAACCATATACCACCAAGTTCCAATGGGTAAAAAAAAAAAAGTTCCATGGGCGTGATGGGAGTATCCCCCATTTATTTATGTTGACTTCACCCGCTCTCGGCCTAACGGGAGTTTCATTTAGTAGTTGGTATTTTTAAATTAACAATGGGAACCAAATTCACCAATTTTAACTATTAAGTGTTGGAGATCAAAAAAATCGTCCAAATCAAAATAAATTTAAAAAATAAACATTTCCTTTTAATTGAAATTGTCTGATATATTTGAATAAGATAAAACATAAACTCGACATGATAATATCATCGGAACCTACTATAAATATTTTTTTAATAATCACATCCAAGTTTTGAACTTTATCCTCCACTTCATTATCATTTTCATTTAACTCAAGTAATAGAGGTATGTTGTCATCGCCGTCAATTTGTTTACCAAGTCTCTCTTAGACAATATCTAGAGGTGTTCTTTGCCTGAAGTAGACATTGTTTCTACAATTTGGTCCCGATAGATATTATTGTTAGATTTCCAAAAAACGTTAAAAGATTATGTGTACTATAGGGGGAGTTGGGCATATATCTTCTTAATATATGTTGATACTTAAACTTAATTTCGGTTTCAGTTTATGGATAGTCATGAATTATAGAATGATCCCGTGCACTACAGGTTAAATGATTTTGAGTGAAGATATCCATTACAAATATGTATAAGCTTTGTAATGTGAAGTTAAACATCATGTAAAGCATTCCAATAGAGAAAAATATAATATAAAGAAACTTGTGAAAAAATCATCTCCTTTGTTCTGTATAAGAATGACACGCTTCTAAATTGATTATTTTCATCTTAAGGTTGCAGCTGTTTTACCTGTAAGTGCACCTTAGCTGTACTAATAGGATTGATCTAATTGAATTAGCAAACCTAAGAGAATGTCTAATGTGAATGCAGTTTGGAAAAATCATTGATTGAAATTCCAACTTATATAGTTATGATATGAGCTGTCACTTCAACCATAAACCGTCCAACAATGTAAATGAGCATATACTGCACAAAAACCTGTTTGAAAGCATATTATAAGTGAATAAAAAACACATCCATCACTCGCTATTGGTTATTTATTTCATGCAAGGAATCATCCAGCTGACCATAGAAATCCATCAAACTTTAAAAGGAATAAAGACCTGTAAAGGTTCCCATTCATGGAGTCTCAAACAAAGAAAAGCTTCCACTAATTTCACTATGTTGTCCCAATTTGTATAAATATACACCCATTCAAATTTGGAGTTTTAACGATTCCCAGTTGAGTTTAAAGATCACTTATGTACACTTTGAAACTAAGGATTTTCTATCTTATGGTACGTAAATAAAAAAAACTTTATTTTGATTATCTAAGAGCTAAGTCATTATTAATACTCCTATTAAATCGTTATCGTAAAAGGTTACTGATATTGCAATATTGTTTGATCTTTATCAATTATGATTAAAGCACACGCGAAAGTCAACATAATTTAATAGGGTAAAAACTAATAAGAGAAAATAAAGAAAGTGATCCTACTTATAATATGAATGTCAAGTTCATGCAAGTAATTAAAGCATGTGCCACGACACGGTCAGACCTCGAAGAAGGAAGCACCCCTTTATCAACAACATTACAAAGTGAAATGAGATCCACAAAAAAGAAATGATAAAATTGAAAAAAAAAATGCAATGCTAACGTTTTCTAAATAAAGTTACACTATTAATTTTTATTGAAATATGTTACATGCCTTCCAAATTCCATTAATACCTACTTATATTGACGTAATCCTCCTCCTTTATTGTGCTCATGTACTGATCTATGAATGAAAAAGTATATATTTTTGAGAATGTACTTTCACTTTTCGCATAATTCACACATATATTTACCTATTTAAAATTTAAAATAGCTGATAATTATAAAAATTATATGGCGTCACATTATGCAGACAACGAAAAAGCATACGGTGCGCCTTATCCATAAAGAAAACAACACACTTAGCATTTAGACATCCTCCCCTACAAAATAAAAATTAGTAAAATGGATATAAGACGAAAATCCATAACCCTGTGAAAATAAGCAAAAAAGAAATGAACAAACCCCAATTCCCAAAAACAATTGGTCCAAAAATTATGATAAGGAACCAAACCCTTATTTATGTCTTGTTTGAATTGAGAAACTATTACCGACAAAACTAGGGAAAACAGTTAGAAAATGAGTGAATAAGTAAAAAATAAGAACATTCTCGAGAAACTAAAAGAACATCAAAAAATCCAGATAAAACATAGAAAAGGAGTTTAACAAATTGATAAAGAAGAAAAATAAGACATGATAGAATGATTTTACAGTAAACTTTTCCGCCAAAAAACGACGTCGGGATCTCCAACCACATCCGTAATGAAAGAATAAAAACCATAAACATTAGTGGTACAAATCACCATAAAACTTAAAAGAAGGGAAGACCAATTTTGCCTACATATAAACATTATATATTTTTAAATTTTGTATTTGCTTGTTATAAAGAAAAAATTATTTAGTTCTACTTATACTTTTACACACTTGACTAATGCAATTGTTGTAATTACTTTTTATAAGTCAATTCATTACTTTTATTATAAACTGTTCCCGAAGAAAACAACAACCTAGGATTGCAAATAAATTGGTCTTCATATATTTAAATTGATAAAGAAAAAATTTTGCCTGAGAAAATAACAACCTAAGAAGACCAATTTTGCCTACATATAAACATCATATATTTAAATTTGTACTTGCTTGTTATAAAGAAAAAATTGATAAGAGAAAGAAAAAAACAACAACCTAGGAATACAAATAAATTGTGACACTTGAATAAGCGTACATACCATCGGAATCAACTACCATTGCTCCTCCTTTGTTGTGATTTTCTTCAAAAGTCATAGTCGATATCTTCTGTGCGTTACTTCTTTTTTTTTAACTAAAACGAAAGCACGTGGTTTATGTAGGAATGAAGATTGATTTGCATCCTTTATATAAATGATGGAAACTTGGTTCTAAAGAAAATCTTTAAAACTATTATGGAATTAATTACAGTTATATGGCGTGCTATAAAGAAAATAGGGATGAAAAATGATTTGCATCCTTTATTAACCATTGGCTTTGTTTTTATTAGTAAATTATCGGTATTAATGGAACTTGTTGGATTGTGTTGAGGTAAATAATTAGATTTTCTTTATATATTAATGAAAATTGTTAACATAAATATAAATATTAATTAATATAGTATTTTTTATATATTGTTAGTTTTTCCTTTTTTAGATATTTATCATCAATACTAAAAATTAATATAGTTATTTATATATATTTTTTCCTTTTAAAAGATTCAAAAATATAAATCTTTTTTATTCCGTAAATATGTTGATTTTTTTATAATTGATTATTTTTCTAAATTGTAGATATTTTATAATAATTACACGATTTTTTTATTTTATGGATCTTTTACAATAATTACATGAAATTATAAAAGGTTATTTTATGTACATGAAATTATAAAAGATTATTTTAATCCATAAATTGTTTTTTTTTTATTTTAATCATAAATGTTGGATCTTTTACAATAAAATTATAATGTAGTATTTTCTTAATTGCTTGGATCTTTTTTACAATAACTAAATGAAGTTATAAAAGATTATTTTATTCCATAAATATGTTTAATTGATTTTTTTTATTTTAATCATAAATGTCCGTTAATTAATATAGTAGTTTTTTTATTTTTTGGATTTTCAAAATAAATACACGAATTAATATAATGCAATTTTTCTAAACAATGAAGGCCGTTCGCGTGTGTCCCACCAATACACCACACATTGCCCATTAGGATCAACGAACCATATATACCCAAATTTCATCTCGAAATACGAATGGTTTCTCAATTAGCCAATGAGAGCGCGAGGTTATGCTCACCAGCCAATAGGAGGGAGGGTATGCAGCACCAGTGCTACTTTTATTCTGGAGTGAGGGATGGTATTGAGTTTTTAGGTTGTTGATTACCAGAAAACACCCAATTATAATAAAAAAAAATCTTAGAATTAGTTCCAAACCTTTGAAGTCTCAGAACAATAAAGAAAAAGATGCATATTAGTATGTTGGGCAACATTACAAAACATACATCTATCTGAAGTTGATTTTCTAGCTCTGACCAAGTAAAACAAAGTAGGGCCTCTCTTATATAACAAAGAGTCAAACTGTGACAAACCTTTACAAAAAATTGTGTTTGGTAATTTTTTTTCAAATTCTTTTGAGAAGCACATCCATTAGGACTGCTTTTAAAAGCTAGTTAACAAGGATGTATTGGATCAGGATTTATATGGATAAAAATAGATACTAGTTTTATCTGAATCTAGTGGATTTATATGTTTCTTAAAAGAATCTTAGATTCTTAAAAATTTATAATTCGGGATTAAATTAGGATTAATTTAGATGTATAAAAATTAAAGTAGATTACCAAATCGTAGTACAGTTAAAAAAAACCAAGGTCATCATGTTTCCCTTTCAAAAACTCATATTCGTAAGTTGAGGTGGTGGTGTGTGGAGGTAGTGGTGGTTGTTGGTGATGATCGGTGCTGGTAAGCGATGGTGATTGTTGTTGGTGGTGGTGTAGGTGCTGCTTGGTGGTGGGTGGTGGAAAAACATAGCATGCTATGATAATAAAAGAACACCAGGAAACAAAATATTTGTAAGAATCCATTAAACTCTTGTGGTTTGGGTTGAGATTAATACAACATGAGATAATACCTAAATGCAATATTTTTTTTTAGAGCACTAATCGGTTGAATCCACAAGTTTTGCTATCTCAAGCTTGTTGTCAATGTTAGTTGATCAAAACTATATCTTGATCTATAGTCTACTAAGTCAACTCTCGGACTAGGTATAAAAGTTGATAGTTGAGTATCAGACATCACACTCAAAGACATGAAGATCGACAAATATATTTGGAAAACTTCATCAACAAGGCATATGAAGAATGAACCATTCTATTTACTCACGTGCATCACCATTCTATCTATTTGAGACTATGTCATATGACTTCTAGTAGATTTATTGCAAAGAAGAAATTTCTAGTCAAGCTTGTCTTGCTAAACATCTCGAAACATGCTTAAAGAATTGGATGTTCAAAGGTCCTTAACAACTTTAGTTCAAACAATATATTGTTCATGAATTAATTTTGTGGATCAATTGAAAATTTCTTAAGCGGTGATTTTATCATTTGAGAATGTTTCAAACATCAAAAGAGAGAAACTCAGAACTTATGATATTTCGGCTCAGGATTGGTTGGCAAACCATTTCTAAAACCGCAAGTTCATAACGGGACAGCTCACCCGGTTTACAAATTGTGGTGATCTGAATATTGGTGAAAAAGGCTAATAGTTAGCGAACTCAATTCACGAACTATGTCCGTCTGTGTTCTCGATCCGAGTAGGGTTGGTGAACCCAGTTCACGAACCGCACACTGACTCGTGAACTATGCCTTACGGTTAACGGACCATTTCACTAACGGTCCCAGTAAAACTTTAGTAGATGCTCAAAGACTTATTTTTAAAATACGTTTAACATTGCTATGAATCTCATAAACACCTTTATACATCATTGATCACTAAAACACTTGTGTATGTGGATCATGATTAAAATTTTAAGTATTTTAGTGAACATCAAATTGCTTATAGTTCATAAGGCATATTTGCTAGAGAACGATCATGATACACGGTCCTTTAACCTGACCATTGTGTCGATCTTCTATGTAACTTTCAAGAATAATTCTCACATGCTTACTTGAAACCCTAATTAGAGTTTCACTTAAACTAAGAAAGTGTTTGCTTGATTCTCAGTTTATCATAGCTTGAATTCTAAGCAACACTGAGTCCTACACATCTATAAATAGAGATGCTCTTTCAATTGGGAAATTTAATCCCTAACACATTGTATCCTAGTTGATAGCTAGAGTCTTCCTCTATTGACCTAGGTTTCCTATGAGAAACATAATTAGGTATAAGACTTAAAGACCTCATTTGGGGATTCATGAAGCCAGGTCCGAGCATATTTACCTTGAAAGTTCGTGAATCTTGATTTTGCATTTTCTGTTATCGAGGTTTTCGTACAGGTAAGATAGATAGAAATTACAAAGTTCTCTTCGTCTCAGACTTTGTGATTCATAAAGATAGATATCTGAAACTTCTCTAAATTGATTATCTCAATATTGTTTTTGAGAGTAGGTTAAAGATCCAGGCTTCTCAGCTAACTGAGTGTAAGCGTTCCGGGTTGTGAGGTTTGGTAGCTTTGTTTATTGAAAATATATATCCAAGCCTTAATTTTTGATATAAAAGGAAATCAAATAGGCTTATCTGTTGGAGTCAGATTGGTATCAAAAGTCTTCACTAAGTAAGTCTTAGGCTGTAAATGACGTCATCTAAGGTAATCAGTTGTGTAGAGCCTTGCAAGGTTCAATAGACGTAAGGAGCGCGACTGTCTGTCCGTTGTCCGATAGTAGGATAATGTCTCTAGCGGCTTAATGCAGTTTGGTGTTCAAATCTGGACGAGGTCCTGGGATTTTTATACTATTGCGGTTTCCTCGTTAACAAAACTTCTGGTGTTTTGTGTTTTCCCTTTCCGCATTAAATAGGGTTAATAATATATGATAATAGTTGCACCCATACAAAATTCTTTGTTAAATAAATATAATGATTAAAAATATAATTAATTATAATTAGAGTATAATTAAAACTAATTTTTGACAGAGGTAACTAAACTTGACAAGCAACTCGGGCGACTGACTCGGCGAAAAAATTTTCAACGTCATCTTCGTTTCTCGTAATCAGATCCATTAATTTCAGGTAAAAAATCATTACAAATAATTCTTCATCAATTTTATCATGATTAGTAACTCTTAATTCAGGTGGTTCATGGATTCTTGTCCTAAAAATACTTGTAATATTGAAGCAACTATGTCTGAAAAGTTAGGTTTTAGTAAAGAAACAAATTCACAGATAATTCCTTCAATCGAATTACCTGATGATCTATTCGAAGATTGTTTGAATCCTTGGAAATTCTCACTTATAGGAAGATTACTTTTACAAAACATTAAGTTTGTTGATGCTATTACTATTCTTCGCAAACAATGGAAATTAGTTGGAGATTGTAAACTAATTCCATTGGTAAGGGGTTTTTTCACAATTAATCTAGATAATGAGATTGATCGTCAATACATCAAAGAAGGAAAATGGGAAGTATCAAATCAAGTTCTGCAAGTTCGAAATTGGATATCTAATTTTCGCCCAGAAAGTCAAAGAACTTCTAGAGCTACAATATGGGTAAGATTTCCAAGGCTAGGTCTTGAATTTTGGAGTGAGAAGATTTTATTTGCAATCTGTAGAGAATTTGGAAATCCTATCAAGCTAGATGAAGCAACAGCTAAATGTGAAGTTGGTTATTATGAAAATGTTCTTGTTGATGTATATTTTGCTAAAACTATTCCAAATAAAATTTGGATTGGTACCAAATATGGAGGTTTCTTTCAAAGTATATCAATTCCAGTATGTCCAAAATTTTGCTCTACTTGCAAGATAGTTGGTCATTTGGTCACTGAATGCAGAGTAGAGAAAAACAAGGCTAATCCAGTGGACAAGCCTCAAAATCCTATCAAGACTACATCAATTCCTCAGCAACAAACTCCCCATATCAAGACAGTTAACACTCAACAACAAATTCCAAAGGCTATCAATAATCATATTCCTTTTGATATCTATGACAGGTCAGAGTGTGAAGGTGAAGATTCTATAGTTAATGCAATTCATGAAACACCAATTATTAATGTAACCACTGAAACCAAAATAATAGACAAAGGAAGATTTAGTGCACTGGAATGTGAAGAAGGTGAAATAAATGTTGAATCTGTTATCATGAAAATTCCCAAAATTCTGGAAATTGCTGAAGCAAATAGTTCACTTAATAGCACTATCAAATTTTTGGATGGGAAGACAGGTCAAGTTTCAAATGAAGCAGTTAATATTACTTCATGGTCCAAGATAGTAGAAAAAGAAATGGTATCCAACACTGCTTCTTCACCTGCTTCTCAAAATCCAATTACTCCAGAAAAGGTAACTAAACCTGCTCCTACCAACAATAAATACAACTTCGGGAAAAATCAAGGAAAAGGGGGTTCTAAGAACCCTCCTCCTGTTAAATAAAGATCTTATTTTAGAATATCCGGGGCCTGAAAAGACCTAGGGCTCAGGATAAACTAAGGTCTTTAGTGAATCAGTTTAATCCCTCATTAGTTTAGATAACAAAACCAAAGATTAAGTGTACTGCTTCTTTCTGCAATAAATTGAATCTTCCAGGAATGAAATATATGGTAATTCATAATTCTTTCTCAAATAATAAAGGTAACATATAGTTATTTTGGAATAAAGGTATTTCTACTCCTCATGTAATATCCATGTCTAGTCAAATGATAACAGTCAACATTGGTGATGTTTTGGTTTCTGGTATTCATGCTCATGTGAAAAAGACTCAAAGAAGATTCTTATGGTCAGAGATGGAAATAATTAGTGATTTAAAAAACCATGGATTGCTTTAGGAGATTTTAATGATGTTATCTCACAAGATGAAAAAATTGGTGGTAAACCTCCAAATAGGGCTTCAATGTTGGACTTTTCAAACTGCTTAGATAGGTGTGAATTAATTCAAGATCCTAAAACAGGATTGCAGTTCTCATGATCTAACTGTCAACAAGGAAGAAACAGAATACTCTGCACGCTTGATAGAGCAGTTTTTAACCAACAATGGTTTGATTTACATGGAGATTGGGGATACAAGGTTGGATTGAGAATTGTATCAGATCATGCACCACTTTTGGGAGGATGTGCTAACATTCCCAAGCCAATTAATAGTCCAAGAAAATTTCAGAAAATGTGGATATATCATCCAACCTTTTTGTCTATGGTAAAAGAATACTGGTCAAATACTATTATTGGAGATCCTGCTTTCATATTTATGCAAAAGCTAAAAAATTTGAAGAAAGTACTTAATGACTGGAACTGGAGTGTTTTTTGGAATGTTCAAGTTAAAATAAAGGAAGCAGAGGAAAAAGTTCAAGCTGCAATGAAATTTTCTGATAGTCATCCTCACGATGAAGATGCATTCACTAATTTAGTGGAGGCTCAAAATGAACATGCTAACAGGGAGGTGCAAGCCAATACTTTTCTAAGGAAAAAGTCAAGAGAAAAATGGGTACAAGAAGGAGCAGCTAACACCAACTATTTTCATACCAAAATGAAGTTGAGGCAAGCAAAGAATTTAATTAGTGAACTTGATGATGGCAATGGAAACATTATCTTTGACCAATCAAAAATTGCTAAAGCTCTGGTCCAACATTTTCAGCAAAAATTTGCATATCAAGAAGTTAATATTGTTGATGATCTATTGAATGTCATTCCTGCAGCTGTTACTGATTCTGATCAAGCAATGCTGAATGCTCTTCCTGATGCTGAGGAGATTAAAAGAATTATATTTGAAAAGGATCCAGATAGCTCTCCTGGTCCTGACAGTTACTCTGGCATCTTTTACAGAACTTGCTGGGAAATAATTCATGAAGATTTAGTAGCAACAATTCAATTTTGTTGGAAAAGAAGATTCATCCCAAATGGACTTAATTCTAATTTCTTGGTACTTCTACCCAAATGTCAAGGAGAAAAGAAAGCAAGTCAATTCAGGCCCATTGTATTAAGCAATGTTCTGTTCAAAATTTTCACTAAAATTATTACAACAAGAATGAATATTCTGATGGTGAAACTAATATCTCCATAGCAAGCTGCATACATCAAAGGTAGGAGCATTCATGAACAAGTTTTATTAGCTTTTGAAATGGTCAATGAGATGAAGAAAAAAAGAAGAGGAGGTAATGTTGCTCTCAAATTAGACATTTCACAAGCTTATGACTCAGTAGGTTGGAGGTTTTTATTTCAAGTTCTGCAAAAATATGGTTTTTCTACTTCATGGTGTGATTGGTTGTTAACATTATTTGAGTCAGCTAAATGTTAGTTATGATCAATGGTGGTCCTTCAGTTTTTTTCTCAATGGGTAGAGGTTTAAAACAGGGAGACCCATTGTCCCCAATCCTTTTTGTGTTGATGGAGGATGTGAAGTAGAAATATCTCTCACTTGATGTCTCGAGGGTAAAATACTTCCAATGGTGATTAAGAATGGAATTCATCCAACTCACCTATTTTTTGCAGATGATGTCTTCATCTTTTGTAATGGTGCCAAGAAAAGTTTAGACAACTTATTCTCCTTACTAGACAAATATCAAGCCGCCTCGGAGTCACCGATAAATAAAGATAAAAGCAAATATTTTATAGATGGTGTTACTTCAACCAGAAGCGGCAGATTGGTGATATGATCAATATGGAATTATCCAAATTCCCCCTGACAAATACTTAGGTGTATTACTAGCTCCGGGAAGAATAACATCTCGCAATGGTCCTGCCAAATGGTTGAGTTAATCTTAAAAAACTAGCTACATGGAAGGGGAAGATGTTATCTTTTGCAGATAGACTTGTGCTTATCAAATCAGTATTATGCAGTGTTCCTTTATATAATATAAAATAAATATGGCCATCTATAAGTGGCCTTCCTCTATTATCAAGATATGTGAAAGACTAATAAGAAATTTCTTATGGTCTGGAGACAGTGAATCTAGAAAGTATAAAACTTTGTCATGGAAAAAAGTATGCACTCCTTACAATGAGGGTGGTCTTGGAATAAGAAGATTAGAAATTGTTAATAAAGCACTCTTGATGAAGATAATGTGGAAGATATTGAACTCCATGGAGGAATGGGCATTATTATTTGCAGCTAAATTTAAAAATAAAAATGGACAATGGACAATGGTTTGAAAATTGGAGACAATTATCTATTGGGGCTGGTTTGAAATGGGCTTGGAATTCTTTAAAAGAAGACATAAGGTGGTGCTTGGGTGATGGAACAAATATCTCAGTCTAGTTTGATACATGGTTTGGCACACATCCTCTTATCAATGACCTGGGTGATACAAATTTGTGAAGAACAATATACAAATGAAAGTTGCAGAACTGCTAAATGGAAAAATATGGAGCATTCCTATAGAACTGCAATCTGTACTGAATATGGAAAGAATACCAGATATAGGTGAAGGCACTGATACAATGGTATGGTGTGGAAATGCAAGTGGGAAATTCAGTACAACAATGGTCATGGAAAAAATAAGACTAAAAGAACAAACTCCGGATGGGCATCGCTTTATGGAAACACTTTTTACATCCAAATATTGCTTGCAATGTTTGGAAACTTCTGCAAGGTATATAGACTGATGATGAAACAATGAGGAAGCATGGCTATGAAATGGCATATAGATGATGTGGTCTCAGATTGAAGAGCAGGATAGTATGAAGCATACATTATGGAAGTGCAACTTCAGTGTGCAAATTTGGGACTGGCTGTGTGCCATTTTTAACTTTCCCCACCATCATCATTTAGTGATATCTCAGAAAGTCGCTAGAAATCGTAGTCCCTTGATGAAAGAAATTTGGGTCACAAATGCATGTGCTACAATAAGAGAGTTATGGTTCCAAAGAAATACAATATTTTTGAAGAAGGAAGGCCTAATATAAACAGATTTAAGTGCAAAATCTATCAAGTGGTGCATGAAGGAGGAGGTAGAATGAAAGGTAATAGATGTGTACAAAATTATGATTATCAGATTATATCATTCTTCAAACTGGTTACCAGGTATATTAAATTTACTTCCATCAAAGAATGTTTTTGGCATCCTCCTAAAGAAAATTACATACTCTTCAGCTGTGATGGTGCTTCTTTTGGCAACCCTGGAAATGCAGGATTTGGAATAGATTTACTGGACCTTATAGTTTATAGTTTATCAAACGTCCTGCTGATTTATTTTCACAACACAATACAACAACTCAAAACACAACATAAAATCGCTTTTATAAAACTCACAAACTTGCTGGTCAAAGGAACCTTAGGATTCCGTAGCTACTTATATGGAAAAAAATAGAAAGCCTCTCCCATGGGATAATAAAATTAAACCCTTTTTATGGCTAGGAAATTAATCTTAAGACCCAGGAGCAAGGTCAATACACCCCTCTAATTTAGAGAAAAACCCAAACTCATAACATTTCAAAATCGGGATGGCGAAGTAATTTAAGGTCTCAAGCATTTTCAATTAGATTGAACATTTTTAAGTCGTCCAACCCTTAAAAGCACTTGCAATGGTAGTAGTTAACCAAAGTCAAAAAGCGATACTTAGGTGGTAAATTAGGTTATGTCTTAACTGAAACCGAAAACAATGTCTTTGTCCCATGCAAGTTGGGGAAGGCCAGAGATGAACGTCAATACAGGCCACCGACTCATCATGTTTATCGGTTCATCTCATCAATATATGACAGATTTTATGGCGGCTCTCCCGGCTCGACATAACCTATTTCTTTTATCTTGACCAAGATAATGTAGTGTAGATGATACAAAGGAGGACCGAAGATCCTTGGCGCTTTCCGCGCCTGGTTTGTTTTGGTACAAGGGTTGTAGTTACCATGGGCTGATGTATTCACAACTACAATGGTTGACATCTTTACTTTATCTTGCATGGGATGTAAGGATACGGAGGAAAATACCCTTCTCACAATCATGTTACGGCTTAATCATCTTTCGAATTTTATCCTTATTTCTAATGTAGGCACTAGTTTTTCGCCTTTTATGAGTTAACAAATTTTTATAGGGGAAATGATCGTTTGGTCCTATTTTATGTGGTCCCAAGTTAATTTGGTCCACCAACAAAAGGGAGTTCTATTTGGTCATTATTTATTAAAGAATATTAAAGTATCTAAAATACCTTTTCTCTGTTCCTCACGTGCTTGTTTGTTTTTGTTTTCTATCTTTTAATTTTATCTCTCTTCTTAACATTAATAAATAAATAAACTTAAAAATGAAATAACTCTCAAAATATAAGTCGAAAATTAATAAATTTTTTATATTCGGAAAGATCTCATCGAGATAGTAGTTCATACCCATTATACTATGTTTCAAAATTTTAACTTTTTCGGTATAATAGTAGTTCATATCCAAGAATGAACACTATTTTAGAACATGGTAGTTCATTCTACTTCTAGCAGTTCATTTCGTAGAATGAACTCGTTTATGCTAGCAATTTGTTTTGTAGAATGAACTCATAAAAGTACTTCATTATTAAGAATGAAGTCACAATAGTAGTTCATTATTAGAGCGAACCTCAGTGAAATTCAGTATTCCGTGAAAAGGTACATTGATAGTCGAACTCTGCAACAAGGTAGCAACCATGTGCGAGTCTGACTCAGTGTGACCCGGTGAGTTTACAAAACGGATTTATCCCAACCATACCCTTCTTAGTCGAGTTAGTTCAAGTGTTTACTATTCAGGGTTAGGTTAGGTTATATAGATGGACTAAGAATTGGAAAAAGATAGAGCTGATGCTGTGTGAAATGGATATGGGTTCAATTTGTGGTTGAGAATGTGGTTGATGATGCTACAGATAGAGAGAGTCCAAAGAGGGTTTGATTGTTTGGTTGTAGTTGATGGATTTCTGGTGAGGATGAGAATATATATAGTTCTTGAGCTGAGAAGAGAATAGGTACCGCAGGGTGTATGTTGTAGGTGGATATGGAACAGGTAGGGTATATGGTCACAATGACTGTTTTGGTATGAGGAAGTGATGCTGGTGGATGAGGATGATCTACTGGTGATGATGGTAGAATGGAAGTGACAAGGATGTAATCTGGTGTTGGTAGATGGTTCAAATGGTGAGAAGGGTTTGCTGCTGGTATGAGTGATGTGTTGATTGAAAGAGCATTTACAACAACATGCACATTAATTGCCCATTTCCCACAACTGAAGTATATTCTCTGTACTGTTCATCAAAAGAGTATGCGACACACTTTTGGATCCCATATGGTACCTCTTATCACATCTAACACCCAATTCATCAGTTGGTTGTTACCATTGGCCACTGTTGCTACAGCTGCTCCTCCTTGAAAATCCATATGCGCAATAGTTTGTACTGCTCGTAAATTAGCGTCTTCAGAAAACCTACATAAAGTAGAAGCAAATACTTCTAAAGCTCCCATTTTAACTAGAGACTGAACCAATATGGCACCTTGTTTGGCTTGGCAAGGAACTGAAAACTCCACATGAGTGCATGTATGTATAAAATAAAGCGCAAGGGCTCCAGTTTAGACCTTGATACTGCGAGAACACCACTCTTCTGTGCTGCTTCCAACTCGCATTGTTTGTGCAAGAGATTCATCCAGATGTTTAACATGTATGTTGTACGACTCCCAACTTCTTCCAGTAATCAAATATAGGCTTCGAGAATTTTTCTAGATTTTCATAGACCCACAATCTCTGTTTGGCACGAGTAAGAGCCACATACAGTTGCTTTAATTTTAATTCAGAGCAAAGAATCTTGTGCTTAGTGGTAGGATTAGAAGAGATGATATACCTACAATTATACTGCAAGTGCACAATGCCTTATTGTGTATAGTGCAAATACAGGTCGATCCACACGGACAAGGTGAATGCAAAGTTAAAATTTAAAGCCTTACTTTACTAGTTCAAATCAAAGATTTTGTCTAAACAATTAGATGTTGGCAAAGAGAATTCACTGGAGAACATAATGCAATTTAAATGAAAGGTTAAACACTTGATAAGAGAGCACTAGAGCTATCAATTCCACCACTTAACCTACACAAGATAATTTAGTTATTGAAACTGTTCTTATCCCTTGTAACGGATCAGCGGTGAAGATACAAGTCTTTTGCCTTTCCAAAAGGGTTTCAAAGATAGATAGTTCAATCACAACTAAAAGATCAATTCCTAGTATTAGTTGTCTTATTACATCACAACTAATCACAAATTAAAAACATACAGTGAAGCATGAGTTGATGCAACAACAAATAATTGATCTAACAACCTAGGATGCAAGACATGCTAGGTGAAAGTTATAAGTTGCAACATAAAGACTAAACCAAATCCTTTTCAATTAAGCTCTACAAGAACAATTTCATTAACATAAAACACTAGTAGTAAGCTAAGGATTTCATCAAAGCTCTAGCTAAGAAAATTAGAACATAGCTAGTATAGAAACAGATGAAGTTTTTGATATTAATAACAATATAAGCACTTCTCCTTTCAACTGAGTTCTACCAATTCACAAACATAAAAATAGAGACAGAGACAAGGACTGAGAACTGATTTCTACTCCTCCCCCTTCTTCCTTGCCTCCTCCCTTTTACACAAAATAACAACCCCTATTTATACAACAATTCTTCCCCAAAATCCTCTCAACACAACCCCCCAAATACACAATATAAAATTAAGGGTTTCAGTTTTTGAAACTCACCACTTTTCAAGACTCTTCCTTCAACAACCGTTACTGCATTTATCCTGGTCTATTTGACTGATGATGATGATGATGTAGAGGTCTAAAAATTCAGACGTAGCTTTCATGCCCGACCTTGTCTTTGACTAACTCAATTTGTGACTAAACTTCATTATAAACAGCCACCCTAGTTTCATCGATTGCATGCTGATGTTGAGATGTTTGCAGAAAATCAGATCTCTAGCTTATCCTATGAGTCAAAGCCTAGGGTTTTGTTGAATCGAGTGTAAAGAAAGGTATAGAAAATGAGCAAGTGGTCTGATAAGGGAAAGATGGTGATGGAGGTATGGGTTTGATATATTTGACAAGGATTTGGTTCTCGATGGGATTGATAGAGTTAGGGTTGTCTGGCTCTTAGATGAAAGAGAGGGTGCGTCTTCACAGGGAAAATGGAAAAGAAACAACCTCTTGTTTCTCACGTGAAGAGCATAGGGTTAGGCTTTGGTAGAGTTATCAAGGGCATGTTTGGTTGCTTACTTAATATCACACCTTTCCTTGGATATTCATTGTGCTAGCTTCTTTCCCATTTAATCTTCACTTGAGTCAGTAGCCAGACCAACTTCTTATACTTTGTCGACACTCGCCCCCAGTCTTTGGTTCACCATTTAGTGGAAGTACCTACACCACAACACAAGAAAATGAGATTATTCCGAAAAAGTTACCCTCTAATGAATAAAAGCGCAAAATACAAGATTTGATATAAAATGAGATATTATAACACTTGGGATGTAATAAAAGATAACAAAATGATCTAAAAACATGCATTATTGGGCACCGATCACACCCCCAAACCTGCATTTTACTCGTCCTCGAGCAGACAAAAAGCTAAGAAAAGTTCTAGGACAAAATATAAGCTCAGATTCCATGAAATGTGACCTGTGCAATTCAGCTTTAGCTCACAACAAATGGATATGTCAATCTAGATTTCAAATGCACAATTCTAGCACTGAAACAACTAAAGACATGTGATAAGAGTGTAAAGTGTATCTACACATGTTTATAGAATGACCAGAAGTTATGACTTCCAATCGCTAAGAGATAGTTTTTAGGCTAAGAACCGAATTCAAATCCAAGCTAGCTGTCCGGCTTTACGAGAATTGTGAATGTTCACCTGAGGAGTTGGTGATGTTTCAGTTTACCCGCGTTGTACATCGATGGATACAACCTCCATTGCTTTATTACACGACAATTTACAACACATAACAAAACAGAACATTGATTGCATATTTACATAAACTACTCTCATTTGAAGCAAGAGAGACACTTTAACATTTTATAATAACAGACAATGGATGATTCTTTTACATAGATGATTTTTTTGTTTTTTTTTTTTAGTATAACTTTTCTTATAACTGATTTTCAACTGAATTTGCAATAACAAGAGATACAAACATGACACAACTTTACTCAAAAGCTCAAAAATACATTACATGACACTTTTAGCAAGAGGTAGCCCTTTTCGATGCACCCGGTCAAATTCAGTGGTTGCTTTTCTTAACATATCCTCCACCTTCTATCCCAGCCAGCCAAAGAACAAGCTAGTCAAGTCTCATTCAGTATTCTAGATGATTGGCACCTACTTAACTGATAAAACACCTGCCCGAGGCTATACATGCATTGGTAGATCGTACATGTGCAAGTTTCTTATCAACATGTGAATTGTGCTAGATCAGGGGTGCCTTATCATCTAGGCTAATAATCCTAAGATTTTATATCATGCATAGGTATCACAGATCAAGGTAAGTGAGCTCAATTTTTAATTTTTTAATTTTTTAATTTTTTTTTTTAATTTTTTTCTTTCTAAAATGTTAACCATTCACAAGATTCAAACATATTAAATTGCTACAGATTAAGTTCATGTGATATCTACTCAATACCCCCAAACCTTTGTTAAACAGTGTCCTCAATGTTTCTATGGATACACAAATTATAACATGCCATGAAGTTCATGAAGATAAAGAAAGGTTAGAGAGTACCGGATCCAAAAAGTGTTGCCAAACTAGATGATTGAGCAACGATGTAGATATCACAAACAAAACATAGATTATATACATCAAACACTAGTTTGGAAAACTGAAAACAAAAGAAAGCAAGGAGAGACAAAGGAATTCTAAACCTGTGGTATGTATAAGGGGTGAACCAGTTCAGTCCACATAGATGGGATCTGCCAGGTTGGTTGTTTCAATTTCAGGTGGAATTGGTTCAAGGAATGGATTCAATCTCTGCCCATTGACCTTGAAGATATTCTTTGTTGCTACGTCTTCGAGTTCTACATCTCCATGAGGAAATATTGTTTTCACCAAGAACAGGCCTGTCCATCTAGAACGCAATTTACCTGGAAAAAGATGCAAACGTGAGTTGTACAACAGAACTTTCTGGCCAGGTGTGAATGACTTGCGCAAAATGCGCTTGTCATGGAACACCTTCATTTTATATTTGTACATCTTTGCACTGTCATAAGCATCATTTCTCAGTTCTTCCAATTCATTCAGATGGAGTTTCCGTTGAGTACCTGCCTTATCAAGAGAAAAGTTAAGTTTCTTTATAGCCCAATATGCACGATGTTCGAGTTCAACAGGTAAATGGAAAGGTTTTCCATACACAAGTTTGTAAGGAGACATGCCAATAGGAGTTTTATATGCTGTTCGATAGGCCCATAAAGAATCATTCAATCTCAAGGACCAATCTTTCCTAGACGGGTTAACCGTCTTTTCAAGAATATGCTTAATCTTCATATTAGAAATCTCTACTTGGCCACTGGTTTGTGGATGGTATGGGGTTGCGACTTTATGAGTTATGCCATACTTGCGAACTAATGACTCAAAAGACCTATTGCAAAAGTGTGAACCACCGTCACTGATGATAGCTCTAGGGGTGCCAAAACAAGAAAATATGTTTTCTTTTAAAAATGAAAGTACCACCTTGTGGTCATTTGTTTTGGTTGAAATTGCTTCTACCCACTTAGAAACATAATCAACTGCGACAAGGATATACAATTTACCTTCAAAATTAGGAAATGGTCCCATGAAGTCAATTCCCCACACATCAAACAGTTCAACAATCAAAATAGGGTGCAATGGCATCATTTTTCTTTTAGAAATACTTCCTAGTTTCTGACAACGTTCACAGGCAATACAATAAGCATGACAGTCTTTGAACAACGATGGCCAATAAAACCCACTCTGCAAAACTTTTGCAGCAGTCTTCTTGGCACTGAAATGGCCTCCACATGCTTGGTCATGACAGAAAGATATCAGGTAAGTAAACCAATGCACTGAAATGGTCTCAACATTTTGTTCACTGTTGGGGACACATTTCCTAATGATTTGGTCCGGGAAGTACTTAAACAGGTATGGGTCATCCCAAAAGAAGTATTTAACTTCAACCAAGAACTTAGAACGGTCTTGTCTAGACCAATGCAAAGGCATTCTTCCCGTAACAAGATAGTTCACAATGGCAGCAAACCAAGGAAACTCAGATACAAGCATTAATTGTTCATCGGGAAAAGACTCTCTAATATGCAAGGAATCATCAAAATACTCAACATTTAATCTAGACAAATGATCAAAGAACAACATTTTCCCGAACCTTTCTTATCTCGAATTTTGAGATCAAATTCTCGCAATAACAATATCCATCGGATGAGACGAGCTTTAGCATCTTTCTTAGAAAGAAGAAATTTCGAGCAAAGATGATCGGTGTATATGATGACTTTAGATCATATCAAGTATGACCTAAACTTGTCCAATGCAAAAACAACAGCAAGCAATTCTTTCTCAGTAGTTGAGTAGTTAAGTTGAGCATCATTAAGAGTTTTGCTAGCATAGTATATCACATATGGAAGTCTATCAACACGCTATCCTAAAACAGCACCAACAACAAAATCGGACGCTTCACACATGATTTCAAATGGCAATTTCCAGTCAGGTGGTCGGACTATAGGGGCTGAAATTAGAAGAGTTTTGAGTTCTTCCCATGCACGCACACAAGCATCATCAAAAACAAAAGCAACATCTTTACCAAGTAGATTACAAAGTGGTCTAGAGATTTTACTGAAGTCTTTAATGAATCTACGATAGAATCCAGCATGGCCTAGAAATGATATAACCTCCCTCACAGAGCGAGGTTGCGGCAAGTGCTGAATAAGGTCAACTTTAGCTTTGTCGACTTCAATGCCTTTTTCAAAGATGATATGTCCTAGAACTATGCCCGAGTCTACCATGAAATGACACTTTTCCCAGTTCAACACCAGATTTTTATCTTTACATCTAATCATCACAAGAGTGAGATGTCTCAAACATTCATCAAAAGAAGATCCAAACAAAGAGAAATCATCCATAAAAGTCTCAAGGAAATCATCTATCATGTCAGAAAAAATGCTCATCATACAACGTTGAAATGTGGCGGGTGCATTACACAACCCAAAAGGCATGCGACGATAAGCAAATGTACCATAAGGGTATGTAAATGTAGTCTTTTCCCCGGTCCTCGGGTGCTATGTGAATCTGTTTGTAACTGAGAATAGCCGTCCAGAAACTGTAATAACTATGCCTAGATAACTTTTCTAACATTTGATCTATGAAAGGGAGAGGGAAATGATCTTTCCTTGTAAATCGCATTCAGCTTCCTATAATCAATTCAAACTCGCCACCCCGTGGTTACTCGAGTAGGAACTAACTCATCTTTGTCGGTTTGAACAACATTAATTCCCCGACTTTTTCGGACAACCCGAATGGGACTAACCCATTTGCTATCTGAAATCGGGTATATGATACCCGCATCAAGAAGTTTAAGGATCTCACCTCTAATAACTTCTTTCATGTTAGGATTTAGTCGCCTCTGCATTTCCCTAGATGTTTTAGCATTATCTTCAAGGTTTATGTGATGCATACAAACTGTGGGACTAATACCCTTAATATCTGAGATTGTCCATCCCAAGGCTTCTTTATGCTCTCTAAGTACGTCTAAAAGCTTACTCTCCTGTTCTACATCTAAAGCAGACGAAATGATTACAGGCAAAGTATTAGAAGAACCCAGAAATGCATATTTAAGAGTGTCAGGCAATGGTTTCAGTTCGAGCTTTGGTGGCTCAACAAGAGACGGGACAGACTTGGATTCTGTAGTTGCAGGAAATCCCACACTACACCCCTCACAAGAATCCACACAATCAAATCATTTTGAGATGAACAATTATAAGTTTTATTGATTGAATTCCAGAAATGTTACAAGATGAAAGGGAGATGAACCAAAGAATTACAATCACTCTAAACTTTCTCTCTCTTAATGACTTGCTCAACACTACTAAAAAGATCCCTCTCTTGTAGGCCTATTCGGCTCTTTATATAGGACATTACATAGTGGATGACAGCTAAGCTGTCCTTTATTTTCGCATATATTGCGAAGTATCGCAAATGTACAAATGTCAAATCTCGCGACACTCCTCGATCTCGCTACATCTTCACATCTTTCTCATGTTTTGGCTGTCGTCATCCATTACGTCGTTTTTACTTCCATCCCGCGATGTCTTCGCAGTGTGTCGTTTATGGACTTCGCGAGAATCTTGGTGTTGCGATATTCTGATCCTACATCTTGCCTCTTCTCATGTCTTCTCTGCGAAGAAGAGAACGTCATGAGAATTAGTATTTTCAAAATGCCGCGGCCGTTCATTTCTTTCCTTTATTTTTCTCGCCGACAAGCTTCCGTAAATCCAAAGATAACCGCTACACGTGTTACATATTCCCCTTTTACTCTAGGCACATTAAATGCTAACCGGTCATCCTTTTCTTGTCTATTTAAGAAGAGATCTATCAAGGATATCTTTCTTTTCTTTTACTTCATCTTCTTCATCTCTCGCATTCTCTCGTGAATTTTTTATCATCTCGCAACTTTTTGTTTGTTGTTCATCTTGTCAGAAATCTTCCCCTCGCTACTATTCTTATGGAGCCATCAAGGTTTGTAGATCATACTGCACGTGATCCATTTGAACTCTTCTACTGAGATTACTTTATTTGATTTTGTTCATCTCTGATTAGTTCCCTTATTGTTTCTGTTTTAGTAAGAACGTCCATGTTACCAAATTCACAGTCCAAAATCCTAAAATATCAAAGGGTTCGCAACCAAAATCCATTGCACACAAGAGAAAGCCTGCGAATAGCAAGGTATTAAGAAACATTTACTCTTCTAATAACAATATTGTTGCCTTTGTTTCTTATTTAACTTGTGATTCGCAGGATGACAAAAACGCGATAGATCCCCCAAAAGATCTCGTCGTTCTAAAAATGTTGAAACTTCATTTCTTTTCCTATATTTAAGCTTACAACTCCTCCTGCGATATCATCGCAAGATAAATATACCCTTGCTGTCTGCGAAAATGTCGTTGCTGATCCTCCTTCTATGTCTGAGTTTTCCATAGATGAAGTTCCTCATGATAGTCCTGTTGTGAACGAACCATTTTATTCTCCTAATATTGATGCCTATGCCTTTCCCCCAGTCATTAACCTTCATCAGATTCCATCTTCACATGACATTCCTGCGACGAAAGACGATTTAACTCTCCCCTCTTCTGCCGTCACTACCTCTTCATCCGAGTCTATCCCTCTTACTAAGGAAAATTTGGAGGGAATGGACGTGGCTTTCAAAGTTTTATCAAATATCATGAATGACGTCAAGAAGACCTCCTTCGATCCTATCAAGTCTAATGTCTGCGAGATTTTGAGTAAGTACTTTGGTTCTGACAGAATTTCGCAAACATCTTTAGAGCAAGAAGCTAAAATTTTGAAGAACAATCTCCAAGCCATGACTGCAAAGTGTGACACTCTCCGTCTTGAGAATCAAAAACTTCAAAATGTCTTACTGGATCGTGATAATCTTCGCAAGAAGAACGAAGAATTAAAAGGTATCGCTCCCCTCCCCTTTCTCAATTTTTTTTTTCTTAATCTTCAAGCCCTTGTTCGCCCTTCAAGCTTTGAACCAATAGCGAAAAATGGAGATATATCAATTGAAATCTGTTGTTGAAGAAACTCGAATGGATAGAGACGTTTGGATGGAGCAATATAACCAATTAGATAATCTTCATACATATTCTGTTGATCAAATAGATAATCTTTCTAAAGAAAATGCCGACTTAGTTCGAAGTGGCTCATTAAGTAGCGAATTATCTCGCCTCTCTTACTCTTTAACTATAGCTAATTTGGAGTTGGAAACTTTATCGATGAAAATGGAACTCTTTCTCAAGAGAAGCGAGCTCATTAAACAAGGTGGCGATTTCCTCGCAACAACTTGACGTTGTCAAAAAATATGTAAAGAACAAGAACGATCTCTCTGTTCACTGAGAAGTAAACTCAAGAAATTATCATTGAGAGGGATAAACTTATCCAAGGTAGAATAACTTTAAGTGTAAAAACAAGCCAACTCAAGGATCAATATTCCAAGTTAGAAGAATCCCACTCTTCTCTTGCGAAGGAAAACGCCTTACTTGTTTCTAACGAAAAGAGCTTGCGATCTCGACTGAAGGGTTTGGTTGGAGATAATTTTGACAGTGCCATGAATCATTTGGAGAATAGTTGTTTGGCTTTAACCCAATTTCTTATCTCGCAAAAGGAAGGTAGTCATGATATTTGACTACCTTAGTCAATTTGTTTTCTTGAATTTATTGTATTTTCCTTGCGAATTCAAGAAAAAAAAATCTGAATTATTCTCTATACTTTTTATTTTTGCAGAATCCGAGAAAAATCTTCAATCCTCTATTTCCACTTTGAAGTCTGACTATGCCAAAATTCGCAAAGAAAATGGACTGCTCGCTGCTTCTCTTGCTCGCTCTCGCGATCGGGCAGAAAGAAGATTCGACTATCTCACTTACTCTAAAGATATAGAGAGTAGGAATCATCAGAAAGCACTCCTTCGCCAATTTCACCTCAAAGCTGAAGTTCTTGTGAATGATGTCTTATTGTCCAAATCTCTTGATCCTGTATCTCTCGAACCACTAGAAGTAAGTGATGATGAAGTTCCTAACCCTCCTGATAGTGATTATGATTATGAAAGTGGCGAAGATTCCGCAAATGAAGAGGTGATTCCACCTAATGAAGTTGTCAATAAGAATTTAGTTGAAGGAGGATCTGGCGAGAATGCAAGAACTGGCGAAAGTGCGGAAGTTGGTGAAGCTAATAAAATTGTTGAAGAACATGCAGTATCTCCTTCTGGCGAAAAAATTGATATTGAGAATTGAACTTCTCTTGTAATTTTACTTCTTGCATTGTTACCTCTTTATGTACTTCATTAACCTTTGAGATGTATTTACTCGTTTATTATTCTTCTTTTTTGCATGGAAGACAATCTTTGATGTTTAACAATTCCCATCTTGTTTTCTATTATCTTTTTTGCGATGAAAGATCTCTGTCATCTATATTCAAATTGTTTATGTGAACTTTTTCACTGCAACAAGATCGCAGGACGTCCTTACATTTTCATGTGATGACCCATTGATCTTGCCTTATCATTTCTCTTGTGTGGTCTTATTTTGCCTTCCTAGTTAAAGGTCTTATTTTTCCACCTCTCATTATTGCGACAAAATCGCAGGACGTCTTTACACTTTCATGTAATGACCCATTGATCTTGTCTTATCATTTCTTTAGTATTATTGCCTCTGCAGGATATTTTTCTTGCGACAATATGACAGGCCTAAATATCCTTGCGAACATAAATCCCCATGACATTGCCGTCTTTGCGACGAAATCGCAGGACGTCTTTACATTTGCATGTAAGGACCCATTGATCTCGTCTTATCCACTCTTTTGTATTTTTGCCTCTTCAGGATAGTTGCATAAATATGACAAGCCTTAATACTCCCGTGAGTAAGAAACCTCATGACATTTACGTCTTTTTTGACACTATCAGCTTCCTAATAGAGGGTGCCGCCCTTATCTTCCCCCTGGTTGCCCCTTCAAGGAGGCGTACTTCTGCCATACAAGGCTAGCTCCTCCCATCCGGTCTTAACAACAACCAATTATTTTCGTAGCCTCTTATCCCTTTTGCTTATGGTTACGAGACTGCGCCCTAAGTGGAGTTTTTTTCGGGCCGAGTGCAGCATAAGCCGAGACTTGCCAAGAATGGCCGAGACACTTCAAATGCCCCAGGCACCCTTGGCTCAACCGTGTACCTCGGCGCCTTGGTCAAATGCTGACTCCTTAGAAGAGACCCTCGGTCGTCCAACCTAAGTCATAAGCTTAGATTGAAAATCCAAGGTACCTCTCCTGGATGGGTTTTATTACCCCCAATCTCCATGACTCAGGTTCCAGGGGCGGTGTAACCTTTTCCCTTAGCCAAGTTACAGATACCCCCTTACATGACGCACTTTAGGTACTTTGCCTTGATAGGTGTAGAATACACCGTATTTAATATCTAGTATTTATGCTTTCTTTGCGAGTTTTCTTGTAAATTATGTATCTTATGTGTGCTTTTTGAGTTTATTAGGTGCAATGGAGTCATTTGGAGCAAAAAGACCCAGTGGAACTCGTTCAAATACAAGATTTCTACTTTTCATTGTGTAGAGGACGAGAAGATGAAGACAATGCCGAAAGAATGGAGGCATTCCGAGTTCGTATGAAGAAGTTATGGGCAAAAGAACTCGGAAGACTAAAAGGGCTCACTGGTCATTTTTAAAGGCAGTGCTATTGGGATCCCCTCGTTTGTTAAGGGGCATCCAGATTGTTAAGGGACTGCCATTTTCAAAGGAAGTGCTAAAGGGAGTCGAGTTTTGTTCACTGGGGGCTGCCAGATTCAAATAATGTTAAGGGCACCCACTTATTATCTCTGGGCACTTCTTCTTCATTATTTGTAAAATAGAACCATGCAAGTTCAGGGAGATGGAATGAGGCAGCGATTAAGAGGAGGTTGCCGTGGCTGTTGGTTGATCGCTGCAGATGGTGATAAACATAGAGATGGTTGCGGTCGAGCTTGGCTGAGGCATGAAATGGCACATGCAATGAGATGGAAGTGTTGCTCGAGTTTCCTGGGAAGGTAGCATTGGCAGAAAAGGGAGGAAGAACGAAATGGACAGAGAATGGGGATTTGCTGCGGTCGATGATGGTTATGGCTTGAAGAACAGGGAACGGTGAAGGAAGTTGAGATGCTGATGCTGGCAGTAAGGCTGTTCGAGTTGGGATTGATGGAGCTCGATAGGGAAGTCCCTGTGGTGATGATGAAGCTCTCTGAATGGAGAAGCTAGAGTCAGTGTACGAGAGAAAGATGGGACAGTGGTAGTGCTGTGGCTGGTGATGTTCTCTGCCATTGGCAACGAATGCGATGGAAAGTGAACTCGAGTTTTGAGAAGAACTTGAGCTTTGCTGGGATTGATGGAGTTAGGCACTGCTGAGTTGTTGACGTTGCCAGAGAAGTTCTGGGAGACGCTGCTGCCATAGAAGAGGTACTGAGCTCGAGTGAGAAACTTGAGTCTGTAGGAGATAGCTTGGTGGTGTTGCTGCCATTAATGGAAATTGAAGATAATGGTTCTCGAGTCTGTGGTGGAGATAAAGAGAAGAGGGAAGCTCGAATTGTTGGCTGGTATTTTGAAACGAGGTAGAGAATTCAGGGAAGAGTGTCAGCTGGTGATGAGATTTCTGCAAACAGAGATGACGTCGATAGTAGTTGCTAGGTCGATGCCACTAGCGATAGTGACTGGCTAAGAGCTCACGGTGTTGATGGAGCAGCGAGAGGGAAGAGTTCGAGTTTAAGGGACTGCTGCCATTAAGGGCAGCGATAGTGATGATCAAGATGGCGATGGTTCTGAGTGATTCTCGAACACGAATGGATCAATGGGCTGTTGTAGCAGTTAGATGAGATGGGTCGTGTTTGGAATGGAGTTTTAAACATCAGTGGTATATTTGCAGCCATTATCGGCCATCGATGGAGAGGGTCTGCTGGCAGAGATGATGGCAATAAGGATTAGTGAGAGCTGATCAGGCTATTGAAGAACAGGGAATACATCATGCATATGGGTCTAGGAAATAGACAGGTTTGATGGCATATGGGTAAGCGATGATGCTCACAATGACCAGAGATTAATGGAGAGAATGGTGTTGGCTGTGAAGCTCGAGCTGGTGGATGCTGCTCACGTGATCGAGTAAAGGGTTATGTTGAGCTTGGACTCTCGGAGTCAGTAACTAGAGGTCGAACGTGACGGTGACGGAGATGATGAAGGAGGTCACGGTGGTGCTGTGGTTCATGGCAATGACGAGACGCTATTATCATGGCAATTTTCTGGTTGTGAGAAGAACTGGGTTAAAAACTGTTGTGCAGAACTGGGTTAAAAACTGACGGGTTTGAGAAGAACTGTTGAGTTTGGTGTTTTGAGACTCTGGTTGTGACCGTTCATGGTAATGACGAGCTCGACATGAGGTGACTGGTGGTGGATTGATGGAGCTGATTTCAGCTGTGGTTTGATGGCAGTGAAGAGGATGGTGCTTGAAGTAAGGATGCTGCTACAATAGATGGCAGTGAGAACGGAGAAGGTTGACTCGAACTTTGCTGTGATGATAATGAAGATTAGAAGACGATTGAGGAACCTGTAGTTGATGGTGGTTATGGCAGTCGAGTTGACGATGAGTAATAACAGAGAAGTGAAGATGATGATCGATGCCGTAGAGATGGACGGAGCTTGAGCTTTGCTGTAGATAACGAAGACTGATGGTTAATGGTTGGTGGTTGTCCGACGTTTTTGAGATTTCACGGTTGGATATGGGACCGAGTTTGAGAGAAGTCGGGAGTTGGTAATCGGGTTCGAGATGCATGCGGGGACGAGAGGGAAAGATGGAATTGAATAGTGGGCTGGGTTTCCATAGCTGCTGCACGAGCTCAATGGGCAGTGCATAAGCGTTTTCTTAATTTGCATGGCCAAGACATGGACGTGAACGATATTTAGAAGTTTCGGCAGGATTTCGAACGGGGCTCGATGCACGGGACACAATTCTTAAGGAGGTGCAATTTCCTATTTTTACTGGGTTTCCTAGTTTCTTCAAGAGGAGGTTACAAAACTCCATATATAGAGAAGCCTAGGCACAAATAGAAGATATCTTATATCTACACAACGTTTTATTATTATCTCTTCTACTTAATTCTAGGGTTTTTAGCCATAAAGTTTTTTCTCTTTCTTCTTGTGATGAACTCCTTGAATATGAGTACCTAAGTTTATTATTGGTTATGGAATAGTTGGATTTCACAAAGCATGATTCTTTGATTCAATATATTAGTTTTGTCTCATAATTATCGTTTGCAATTCTCTGGAAATATTGTTTTATGATTGATTAATTGTTTTGTCAAGTTGCAAATTGGTAGAACTTCTAATCACATCTATTGCTAGTTTAGGGTTTATTATACGCAAAAGTGATATTCCTTGGATACAAGTAGCATAATATGATTATAGTTTGTAGTGATATATTCTTATGATCATATGTGAATCGTAACCTTTGTTAAATTGAATTAGTGCGCTTTCCACGTTCAATTGCTTTGATTGGCCTGATTTCATAGAACTTAACGCATCTAGGGAATTAAACTTGATTAGTGCTTTTACACGTTAGGTTGTTCCTTTAGGTAGAATTCATATTCGCATCTTTTAATGTGTTTGTTGATGACATGAGGAGATTTGCGGGATATTCTTGCGATCAAGGTATTCTAGGGTCTTTGATAAAAGTTGAGATTAAAATATCAATTCTAATTATTGTGTTGAAAACATGTTTGTGAATGAAAACGAAATCCATGACCAATATCTTCTCATCCGTGATTATTTGTTTACTTTTTATTGTTTTGCTTTTATTTTACTTTCGTTTAAAAAATCACAAAACTACCGGTGTTAAATATAGGGAACCTAAACAATTCGACAACCTAGACCTCTCTGTGGGATCGATCCTTTCTTGCCCTTGCTATATTTATATTTTGAGTAGTAAGAAAGTGTAATTATATTTGTGTCGCTAACGACAGCGATCATGCCTCTTACGAAATTTTATTCGCGAACTAGGGTGTACGCCATGAAGGTTCGTCCCATTCTGAGTATTTTGTCAATTTTGCTTTATATGTAATAGGTACCCCCTAATATGACCCACTTTAGGTTCTTTTTCCTCTTGCGAAATTGTGTTCGCGAACTAGGGTGTTCGTCATAGTAAGTTCTCCACTTTCTGATTATTTTGTTAATTCTTCTGTATATGTAAGCTCTTTTGTAATTTCGCTGATCGTTGAACATTTTTTGTCGTTTTCTGTATGAAATATTCACATGTTTTTCGAGAATAAAAATGAAATATTTAATTCTTTTTGCCTCAATCATGTACCATTCCGCAGTCTACTTCTTTACCATAATTTTTATGGGTAATATCTCTTTAAGTATAGCCTATTCCATGGTTTATCAAGTCTGTGTCCCACATCTCTCCCCTCAGGGTCCATCAATCTATATGACCATGTTCCAACTATTTCCTTGATGATATAAGGTCCATCCCATTTTTTCGCAAGTTTTCCACCACTTTCTCGCTGATATATCGGCGTTTCTCGCAAAGACCAAATCGCTCAGTTAATTCACGTGTTTTAACACGTTTATTATATTCTCTGCTAATCTTCGCTGTAATTTTCCATATGCTGCAAAGCCCTTTCTCTTTTTTCTTCTAATTCATCCAATTTAGTTAGAATAATACCCACACTAAGATTTTTCTCCCAAGCTTCTTGATAGACACATTTTTGTGTCTAAATTGTCTCGATTCTATATATTAATAGTGCTCATTTTTGTACTTATTATGGTGTTTTATGTGTGTGTAGGTATTTTTGGCCAATAAATTTTTTTGGGAAAATCGGCTCGAAAAGTGGTATTTGCGCTGGGGAGAAAATTATTATTCGGACCCCTCAAATGGATAAGGGGCACACAAATCTGTAAGGGCACTCCACTGTTATTTGCACCCCAGATGTGCTATTTACGCCCAATGGCTAAAGGGAGTCCAGCGCTGGATAAGGGGAGGTCATCCTCTTTGTTTAAATATTTGATTTTGGCGGGAAAGTAGGAGCTGTTCCTGGCAGATTTAGGGTCGAGATTTGGACATGATTTAATGAGATTCAATCGATGATTCTCATGGATTGGACCTATTATAGATATACAATGTTGTTATGGGTGTTTTTATGGGGCCGGATTTGGCTATATTCTCGGCTTGAAGCAAAACAGGGAGTTTCGTATATACTCTGGATATTTTGGTTTTATAAATAGAAGTTCGAGAGGATTTTACGCTTGGAATTAGATGAATCGAGTCTTGATTATGTCTGAAGGAGTTTGAAGAGTTGGGATAGCTTAGCGGAGATGCGTGAAGTGAAGATAAACAAGGAAAATCCGTGACTTTTGCGGGAAGAAAAGACCAGATTTCTTGGAGAGTTGATTACCCTGTTTGGTATATATAGGTGCTGGGAGGTTCAAAGAAGGACGACGGATACTTTGGGGGAGCTTTAGAACACAACAGAGATCAACAGGAGGAGTTGCAGGAAATCGAGTTCTGCTGGTGTAGCTGAAGAACACGAAGAACAAAGGGCCATCAAGGACAGTCGTTTAAGGGGTCTTAAAATCAACGACAAAGCAACAGTGCTTACAACGTTTAGAATAGTTTCCATTGTAACGCCGATACACTGTTGCAAATCGGGTCGTGTTATCACTTTTCATCCTTTTAATCATCTTTTGAGCCATAAACACATATTTTGAGATCATGATTAATATGTGGAGCTAAACCCCATTGCTGAGGCGATAGAGGAAGCTATTTTTCCAACAAAAAGTGGTATATTTTATTTTATTTATTTATTTGCAATTATTATATGATTATTTGCCTTGATTGAAAATTGTTTGAATGATTTTTGTTAAACAATTGTGATTTCTTTTGATAGAGCATACTTGGACCTAGGTTTTTGATGTTCTATGCTTCGGATTTACACTTGTTATTTTGAGAATCTACTTGTTGCAATAGTTTAGAATCAAATTGAACGAGAAAATCGCATGAATATAAATATTGGATTAAATCACTTTGAAATTGGAAAATAGTGGAATCTTAGCCTCAGTGTTCTTTTAATACTGATAACATCTTTGTCAGAGTTTGCTATAATTTTTAGTGAGTTTTCTATTTTTGTTTTTAATTTAAGTCTAAAAATCCTTCACAAGTTCGAGAGAACGACATCTTTCTTACCACTTTTCTACAACAACATAAAACCACATCAATTTTTGGCGCCGCCGACGCGGACTTGTTTTTAGGGTTTTAGATTTGTTTTTCTTTTTCTTTTTTCTTTTTTTATTATTTTTGTTCTTTTTTACGTTTTTGGGTATTTATCTTTTGTCTACAGGTTCTGGATCATAAAGAAAATTGAGCGAAGGAGTTTGGTGATTTCGTAAAGACTTGGAGCGAAAGATTAAAGCGAAAAGAAGACGATTTTTTTTTAGATATTTTGTTTTTAGGGTTTGTTTATTTTTAGAAAAAAAAAAAGAAAAAAAAATTGTATTAGGGTTTATTATTTTTGTAGTTTTTTTCTTTTCTTTTTGGACATTGGACATTCTGGACATTATTTTTAAACCCTAAAGAAGGGTGGTCTTAAATATAAACTGTTTGCAGAGAAGGAGGACAATTACGATATTGTCTCTGCACCTTGGGTTCGTACACTGACATAGGAGTCAGTGGCCCGAGTCGACTACAACCGATTCATCCCCCGTCTGGAACGGGAGGTAAGATTCTGAACACTCGCGAATCCCCATCGCTGACTTACATCGGACTCCTTCGTTTGCATATATGCTGAGGACTTGAATACGGTTGTTTTAATTTTCTAGTAAAGGCCAAGGCTTGGCCATACAAGATAAGGGTTCGGATTTCATCACCGTTCTCTTCTTGCCCGCCTTAGGAACACGTAACCTACGCGAACCTAAGCCTTAAAATTTTGACTAGAACAAGACCGATAGGGTAACGAGCTTAATAGGAAAGTCATTCGAAAAATATTGGTTACTCTTTTTGAAGCACTCTTCAAGTTCATGAAGGTTTACGTGGAGTTGAATGCGTGATCGCGCCGCATTGTAATTCCGGTGAGGCCTTGGGTATCAAAGCTCCACCGAGATTCCCTCACCTCTATTCAACTTACTCTGACTCGGATTGATTCCAGAGGGGTTTGCTTAAATTGTAACGAATTCCTTTTCGAAGGATTAGAAGCTGGTCTAGAAACAATCTAAGTGGAGCCATCATGCTTTTTGTTTGCTAGAAATCTCTAGGTTTGTTTTGGTTGAGTCGGCCTTGATTTGTGATTGCATAGAATCCCCTTCCTTATTCTTTTGCATGCCGGAATGTAAAAGAGACGCCCTAGGTAGATTTGTTAAAGAGAAACCTAGTAGTTCTAAGCGTCTCGATTACCTCAATTTAGAAAGTCCGATTTTTGAAGAGTCCGTTTTTGAACGTCAGTTTGAGGAGACAATCCCTAATATTCCAATAGTGCCAGAAATGGCAACTTCAAAAGCTTTGTTGAACCCTACTAGGACTACTCGTCCCTCGTGTATTAGGTTAGCTGAAACAGAAGCAACTTATGAACTTAAACCTGGGACCTTACAGCTGCTCCCAATCTTCTTAGGGAAAGAAAATGAAAACCCCTATTTCCATGTTAGGGACTTTGAGGAAATTTATAGTACCCTAAAGATTAGAAACCTTGATGATGATGCTTTGAAACTCAGGTTATTCCCTTTTTCCTTGAAAGATAAAGCCAAATCGTGGCTATATAGTTTGGCTTCTGGTTCAATTGAAACATATGAACAACTTACATCGCCTTTTTGAACAAGTTTTTCCTAGGCACAAAACATCGTCTATTAGGACGCAAATTTGCACGTTTTCTCAACAGAGGGAGAATCCTTGTATAGGTATTTGGAAAGGTTCAATGATCTATTAGCCCAATGTCCTCATCATGGTCTAGAAAAGGTTAGGTTAGTTCGGATCCTTTATGAGGGTTTAGATTATTCCACTACGACCACAATAGAATCTATGTGTGTACGTGGGTTTGAAAACCAAATGCTTGATGAGGCGATGACATATTTGCATGAAATCGCCGAAAAGACCCAAAGAATGGGAAAATAGTAGGGAACCCAAGAAAACAATTCTTCTAGGAAGAGGAAACGTTAATAGGCTAGAAGGAGGCTTTGAATCGATGCAAAATTGCAAAGAATAGCTAAAAGGTTAGAAGCTTTAGAATTGGGTCACACTAGTGGTAGAGTGGAGCCTTTTTGGGAAGGCCGTAACTATCAAGAGCAAGCCAATGCTCTTTATAATAACAACACTAGATTTGATAACCGTCAAAAGTTTGACCCATATTCAAAACCTATAATCTCGGTTGGAGAAACCATCCAAACCTCTCATGGTCTAAGGGCCGTAACCAAGGTCGGCTTAGTAATTCGAATGCTCCCCTGGTTTTGGCTATACTAAGAATCCTTCGGGAGTAGCTCGCTTTCAAAATCACCCGATAAGAAAATTTTAAGTCTAGAAGAAACTCTTGCCTCATTTATTCAAACACCAAAAGATTCACCAATCACTTTCACAAAGCGTAGAAGCTAGTAACAGGATAGGGCAAGAAAATAGTCAAGCTATTGCCGATTTAAAAACGCAGGTTAGTCTGATAAATGAGTCCTTGAGAGAAAAAGGTAGGTTCCCTAGTCAAACACAACCCAACCCTAGAGGAGTTCATGAAGTAGGTGAAAACCATCACATCGGTTGAATTCAATTAGAACCCTTAGGAGTGGTAGAGTAGTAGACCATCGTGTAACCATGCCCGATAGTGAGCATACTGTAGTTCACCCCTCAGGACCATCCATAGCTGAGGGGACTGATAAAATCTCTGATGATGCCAATTCGGTTCCTGAGAGGCCCTATTTTATGCCTAAAGCCCCATTTCCACAGCTATTGGTACCAACAAAGAATGAATCCAACTTTAATGACATAATAAAGGTTTTTAAGAAAGTTACCATAAACCTTCCGTTACTAGAAGCAATTAGGCAACTTCCGGCTTATGCCAAATTCCATAAGGATATGTGTACGTGAAAGCGCAAGCTTAGTGTCCCTAAAAAAGCCTTTTTAGATAGTCATGTAAGTTCGATCATTCAGAACAACACAACTCCTAAATATAAAGACCCAGGTGCCCCTACCATTGCTTGCACGATAGGAAAACATCGGGTAGATAAAGCTTTACTTGACTTAGGAGCTAGTGTGAATTTACCGCCGTACCATGTGTACTTACAAACTAGGACTTGGTGAATTGAAACCTACCAAGATAACACTGCAGTTAATTTGATAGGTCTCATTAAAGTTCCTCGTGGTGTGATAGAAGATGTTCTTATTGAGGTCGACAAGTTTATTTATCCTATGGATTTCGTGGTCTTAGATACCCAACCTGTCCCCGACCCAGAGAACCAGATACCTGTGATTTTAGGTCGCCCATTTTTAGCTACGTCTAATGCGATCATAAACTGTCGAAATGGTATTATGAATCTATCTTTTGGTAATATGACTATTGATTTGAATATTTTTAATGTCAATAAGCTACATTCTGAGCTAGATGACACATGCATTGAAGAGGTGAACATGATAGGAACCTTAGTTCAGGAGTCATTACCAAACACCTTATCGGAAGATCCATTAGAGAGTTGTCTAGCCCATTTTAGCATGGATTTTTAAGATGATAGCAACATTGAACAAGTAAATGCTCTGTTGGATTCTATTCCTATGTTAGATACCGATAAATGGAAAGCTAGGTTCGAACCATTACTAGCTACCGAATCTACCTTAAGCCCTTGTTTCAAGAGCCTAGAGATCCTCCTAAGTTGGACCCTAATTATGCATTTTTAGGCCCATCCGAGATTTTGCCTATAGCTTCCGATTTGGATAGTGATCATGAGAGTAGGCCGGCGACCGTACTTCAAGACAATAAGGAAACTTTAGGGTTGCCCATAGAGGATATGAAACATATAAGTCCTACAGTTTGTGTTCCTCAGATGCATTTAGAGGATGAACTACTTGATTATAAATTAGAGAAATCAATTGACCTTTTTCAGGAACCTAATGGTCTAGAAATTATGAATATTGTGACTAGTCTATCTAGAGACACCGAAAATTCTAAGTTTGGGGGTAGTAATCGTCAAGTATCCATATCTGAAGTCCCTAACTTGGGACTCGAGCCTAGTGTGTCTGAGGTAATACCTGAATCTCTTCCGACTCCACAACCCGATCCTCCTGATACTATCCAGGAGGAAATCCAGCTATTTGAGACTCGTTATTTGGGTAAATCCGTTTATCAAGACACTCATATGAAGCCCAAGTGGGCACCACAGAAAAAATTCCAGGTTGTCTTGCGGAAAACCTTGGATGAGGATGTGCTATGTCTGCTCATTTTTCGATTTGGTGCAGTTGTCTCATAATTGTGGCAGTTTTAATTGATTTTGATGATCCACAGTTGTTTCGACTATTGATATACGATTTGAAAGGGTAATTAGCCATTTTATGGGTACGTAATGTCTGGCTAAAGACGTTAAACTTAGCACTTCTTGGGAGGTAACCCAATATTCATGCGACACGGTAATATCTTTCCTTAACTCTTTTTGCTTCAAATGGTAACAATTTCTCCTTGTTCATGCTTTTAATTTTATCTTTAGAACATTGAGGACAATGTTAGATTTAAGTTTGGGGTATGGGAGAAACTTTTAGTTGCATTGATAAACTCCAAGAGCCTAGAAATTTATGCTTATTAAGGATGGCACTAACCAATCTAAGTGGATGGAAGCATTTTGGTTGTAGGAGTTGAGGAACCAATCTGATTATATGGAAACATCTAAAGAGTCTATTCATAAAAGCACGGAGCTCAGGTGTTAGAATTAAAGAAAAAACACGGTAGTAGTTTCGCCATATCTCGTTGAATCCTTTTCACTTCTATTTTTATTTTGTTTTCTTTAAATTATGTTTGTCTAAGTGATTAGGTGGGGCTCACGATTCAAGTTGTTACCACTGCTAGGGTGAAATAGAGTGATTGAGATACCAAAAAAAAAAAAAAAAAAAAAAAAAAAAAAGTGAAAAAAAAAATTGAAAAAAAAAAAAAAAAAAGAAAAAGAAATTGAGACCAGACCATCAGACCAACCGGAATAAATTCAATAAAGTCGACCACTGGAACCCTTGTATATGCCAGTTGTGTTGACCTAGAGTTAGGATTATCGACACTTGGTTCCCTTGTATATGCCAAGTGTGTTGATATTAGTCGACTAGTATCTCAGTCCATTAGGATAGGTTCGTTTTGGCAAAGTGGCCTTGAGACGAATATGAGAAACACCATTCAACTTAGTCAACATCAAAACCATCTACGTTTTCTATATCCATTTCTTACTCTATCCATGTGATTGGTCGACTCCGGTTATGATGTCCAGAAACTATCTGAGTAGAGCTCTGTGACTTATATATGAATTTTAGTATGCTGAGTGCAAACTCGTGTCAAAGAATTGAATTTCGCATCGTGGTACTTCCTCATGTAGTCAATAAGTATGCCAACCAAGGAGATTCTTTATTGCCTTCCAAAGTTCTGCGTAGATAGTTAGGGTCTGAGTAAAAGGTTTTGTGGGTACACCTCTCAAACCCTCCCGAGACTATAAATCGGCCACTAGGGCCACCTAGGGGTTTAAAGGCTTATTGCATACGCTAAATGCAATCGACGATGCTCGCGACAATGAGTTAGGATTTTATTTTATTTTTGCTCGAGGACTAGCAAATAATAGGTTTGGGGGTATTTGATAGACACATTTTTGTGTCTAAATTGTCTCGATTCTATATATTAATAGTGCTCATTTTTGTACTTATTATGGTGTTTTATGTGTGTGTAGGTATTTTTGGCCAATAAACATTTTTGGAAAAATCGGCTCAAAAAGTGGTATTTGCGCTCGTGGGAGAAAATTATTATTCGGACCCCTCAAATGGATAAGGGCACACAACTGTGAAGGGGCACTCCACTGTTATTTGCACCCCAGATGTGCTATTTACGCCCAGTGTCTAAAGGGAGTCCAACGCTGGATAAGGGGAGGTCATCCTCTTTGTTTGAATATTTGATTTTGGCGGGAAAGTAGGAGCTGTTCCTGGCAGATTTAGGGTCGAGATTTGGACGTGATTTAATGAGATTCAATCGATGATTCTCATGGATTGGACCTATTATAGATATACAATGTTGTTATGGGTGTTTTTATGGGTCGGATTTGGCTATATTCTCGGCTTGAAGCAAAACAGGAGTTTCGTATATACTCGGATATTTTGGTTTTATAAATAGAAGTTCGAGAGGATTTTACGCTTGGAATTAGATGAATCGAGTCTTGATTATGTCCTGAAGGAGTTTGAAGAGTTGGGATAGCTTAGCGGAGACGCGTGAAGTGAAGATAAACAAGGAAAATCCGTGACTTTTGCGGGAAGAAAAGACCAGATTTCTTGGAGAGTTGATTACCCTGTTTGGTATATATAGGTGCTGGGAGGTTCAAAGAAGGACGACTTGATACTTTGGGGGAGCTTTAGAACATAGCAGAGATCAACGGGAGGAGTTGCAGAAATCGAGTTATCGCTGGTGTAACAAGAAGAACACGAAGAACAAAGGGCCATCAAGGACAATCGTTTAAGGGGTCTTAAAATCAACGACAAAGCAACAGTGCTTACAACAGTTCTGAATGAGTTCCATTGTAACGCCGATACACCGTTAAAAATCGGTTGTTTTATCACTTTTCATCCTTTTAATCATCTTTTGAGCCATAAACACATATTTTGAGATCATGATTAATATGAGGAGCTAAACCCCATTCTTGAGGCGATAGAGGAAGCTATTTTTCCAACAAAAAGTGGTATATTTTATTTTATTTATTTATTTGCAATTATTATATGATTATTTGCCTTGATTGAAAATTGTTTGAATGATTTTTGTTAAACAATTGTGATTTGTTTTGATAGAGCATACTTGGACCTAGGTTTTTGATGTTCTATGCTTCGGATTTACACTTGTTATTTTGAGAATCTACTTGTTGCAATAGTTTAGAATCAAATTGAACGAGAAAATTGCATGAATATAAATATTGGATTAAATCACTTTGAAATTGGAAAATAGTGGAATCTTAGCCTCAGTGTTCTTTTAATACTGATAACATCTTTGTCAGAGTTTGCTATAATTTTCAGTGAGTTTTCTATTTTTGTTTTGAATTTAAGTCTAAAAATCCTTCACAAGTTCGAGAGAACGACATCTTTCTTACCACTTTTCTACAACAACATAAAACCACATCACTTCTCTCTTTGTTGTTGGGATAATAACTTCTGCTGGTAGCACAGCCTCCACCCCATATGTTAAATAGAAAGGTGACATTCCCGTGGCTTCTTGTCTGGTTGTGTTGTAAGCCCATACTGCATTATGTACCTGTTCGCACCATGCTTTATTGTACCCTTCTAATTTCTTCTTCAATATATTTGCGATTGTCTTATTTGTTGCTTCTGCCTGCCCATTTGCCTGAGGGTATAATGGAGTTGACTTTCCACATTTTATCTTAAATGTATTAAGTAATAATTCTATATTATGTCCCTCGAACTGCTTCCCATTATCAGATACCAATTAAAGTGGATTCCAAATCTACATATGATATTCTCAAATATGAATGTAAAAATATCTTTGTCGCGAATGTGTTGTACCGCCTTTACTTCGCCCATTTTGTGAAATAGTCTGTAGCAACAATCGTAAATCTTCTTTGTCCTCCACTGGTAAAACGGTCCAACAATATCTAAGCCCCATTTTCCAAAGGGCCACACATTTGTTGAAGATGTTAATAGTGCTCAGTGCATGTATTTTCTTTCCATGACTTTGGAAATCTTCGCAACGTCTTGATACACGTTTCGCGTCTTCATGCATATACGACCATTAATAGCCTTGTATTTTCGCTCTGTATGCCAAAGATCTTCCGCCGTGATTGCCAAAGATCCCCACTATGCAACATCTTTAACACTCTTTCTCCTTCTTCTCGTGTCAAACACCCGAGTGAAGGTCCATTAAAAGATCTCCGTATAATATCCCATCTCTTAATTCATAATTTGTAGCACGGCTTTTTAATTTGTGTGCCTCCAACCTATTTCTCGGTGTTTCTCCTCTCATCAAATATGCATGAAGTTCGGCTCTCCAATCTTCAATAACAGGTGTTTGTTCCTCATCTTCTATGATCATCACGTTTACCTCTCCTTCTTCTTCTTCCTTATTGATCGATGGCGATAAAAGTGTCTCAGATCTTTATGCATATCGCAGCTTGGATCCGTCATCATACTTGAGATAAAATCAAAAGCATCTGCATGAGTTTATTATCTTTTCTTGATATGTGTCTCCATTTTATTTTTGGGATTTTCGCTGACAATTCTCCAACAAGTTTCTTGTATTTCTTTAAAGATGGTTCGTTTGTAGTGTATTGTCCGTTTATTTGTCGAATGACTAGCTGCGAGTCACTGGTGATTTGCACAGTTTCCAACTGCATTTCTATTACAAATTTCAAAGCATGTATTACATCTTCATATTTCATTTCATTATTGGTGGATGTAAATTCCAATCTGAAGGAGAAAGCCATTTTAGTGCCCTCTGGCGAAATCAAAACAATTCCAATTCCGTTACCTTCTTCATTTGATGATCCATCCACCAGCACATCCCATCTATCTGGCTCTGTCAGTAGGTCCTTTGGGTTTCCATACTCTTCTTCTATATCCATCATTTCTTCCACTGCTTCATCTTCTTCTAAAGGAAATTCTGCTAAAAATTCCGCGATAATTTGTGATTTGGGTGAAGAGAGTATTTCTTTTGAATAATTTTTCTCTGCGGCATTGAAAGTTTTACTGATATAGTAGATTGGTTTCTCAATTCCTGCATCTACTCGTAACAACACAACACTTAATGCGTGCGATGTTGTCGCAAGATATAGTAATAGTTCTTCTCCTGGTTCTGCTTTTTGCAAAATAGATATATGCATCAGATAATCTTTTATTCCTTGCAGGGCTTTCTCGCATTCATCCGTCCATTTAAATTTTTTCCCCATTTTGAGTATGTTGAAAAAGTGTTTGCATTTATCTGATGATCGCGAAACGAACCTCCCTAGTGAAGCTAAGAGTCCGTTTAACTTCTGTACATCTTTTATTGTTGCATTGAGTTGGCATGTCGCGGGAACTGCTTGCACCTTCGCCGGATCAACTTGTATACCCTTTTTTGATACAATGTAGCCTAAAATTTTTCCTGACGCAACCCCAAAAATGCACTTCTCTGGATTTACTTTGATGTTAAACTGTCTCATTTGTTCAAAAATTTCTCTCAGATCTTGGACATAATCTTTTGCTTCTTTACTTTTTATTAACATATCATCCATATACACCTCTAGTGTCTTATGTATCCACCCGCAAACACCTTCTCTACCATTCTTTGGTATGTTGCTCCAAAGATTTCGCAAACCAAATGGCATTTTTGTATAACAATATAATCCTCTTGGGGCGAAAAAAAGCAATCTGTGTTCTTGATCTTCTTCAAAGTGAGAGGGATTTGATTATATCCTTTGTATCCATCTAGAGAAGATATTCTATCATTTCCTCGCTGCCGACTCTACCAATTGTGGGATATCCTGGTAGTGGAAAACTATCTTTGGACAAGCTTTATTTAGATCGGTGAAATCTATACAAATTCTTATCCCTTTATTCTTCTTTGGAACTACTACCATGTTTGCTATCCACTCCGGATATTTAGCTTGTCTTATAATTCCTGCATCAAGCATCTTCTTCAGTTCTTCTTCTATTTGGGGATGATATGATAGACACATTTTTGTGTCTGATTTAATCTCAATTGTATATTTTGTTAGTGCTCGATTTTGTATTTATTATGGCTTTTTGTGTCATTGTAGGTGTTTTTGGAGAAATAAGCTTTTGCGGCGAAATTGGCTCGAAAAGTGGTTTTTGCGCTCGTGGGAGAAAATTACTATTCGGACCCTCATTTGGATAAGGGGCACTTCAATTACTAAGGGGTACACACTAATTGTTATTTACACTCCAGGACACCCAAGTGTTAAAGGCACCCCGACAGCTTGGATAAGGGGCATCCATCATCTTCCCCATTTGAAATCAAATTGGCGGGAAAAGAAGAGCAAACTGGCCCGCGATTTAGGGATTAAATTTTCGGCATCTTTTAGGAGATTCAATCGGGTATATTCATTGGGATTGATCTCGTTAGGCCTAAACAGCTTGGTATTCGTGTTGGACTCGGAAAACTTGGGCTTGATCATCACCTCTACGCAAAACAGGTATACAAGTATCACGGATTTGCTTGGATCTTATTTTTGGAAGTTACGTGGACTCGGAAGAATATTTCCTTCCTCGTTCGATTCTATTCTATCATGAGATGCAATTTTGAACGATTAAAACTCTATTTGACGCTGAGAGAAGATTAAGGAGGAATTATCGTAACTTGTCAAAGGGGAAAGAAAGGAGAGATATACTCGGGATTTCGTCTCGTGGTGTATAAAAAGAAGCATGGAAGCCGAGAAAGGGGGTCGGGACTTTGGGTGTTGAAACGGAGGGTTTGGAGGAGCTGCAGAGCTCGATTTATCATCAGTAGGGAAGAAGGGAAGAAGAACAGGGAACAAAGACATAAACACAAATCGCGAGAATCCGTGGCCTTAGCTTTCAAATTCAATTCACTTTGTCACAATTTCTCAGAATAATTATTCAAACTTTGTAACAATGAATCTGATCGTTTCTTTTTTTGTAATGTTGAGTTTTGTAACAATTACATCTGTTACAAACTCGCTGCTTTATACTCTTGCTTCAATAAAAACACCTCTTGAGCCATGTTTCTATCTTTTGAGTGTGTTTTCGACATGAGGAGCTAAACCCCAACACTGGGACGACGGAGGAAACCTTATTTCACAATTGTTTGGTAACTATATTTGATTCTCTATGACTTTTGCATTGATTTAATTGATTTATGATTTTTCTTGATTAGTTGTGATTTTGTCTCGATAGCGTATGCTTAGTTTAAGAACTCTTGATGCGCTATGCTTATGATTTACATATAATTCTTTATAAAATCTACTTTCGGCAAAGAAAAGAGTCAACTAAAGAGCTAGAATTGTTATGAGTCATTATATAAACCAATTGAATGTGATTAATGGTGGAATCCGAAGTCCTAGTATCTCTCGATATCGTGACAAACTTGTGAATATATTTTCTTTGTTTTTAATATTTTCTTAAATCGAATCTTTACAAGTCTGAGTGAACGACAACCTTTATTACCACTTTACTACAACTTGTTAATATCATATCAATTTTTGGCGCCGCCGACGCGGACTTGTATTTAGATTTGTTTTAGGTTTATTTTTATTTTTATTATTTTTGTTCTTTTTTACGCCTTTGGTATTTTTCGATTCTTTTCAGATTTGGAGCGAAGCTACGAGGAAAGAAAAAGTGCTATAAAAGGAAAGCATCGCCAAATAAGGAAAGAAAAGAGGAGTCCAAGGAGTGAAGAAGAAGATTTTGTATATAATTATTTTGTTTTATTTTTAGAACCGTAAATAGGGTTGTATTTTTGTAATTTTTCTTTTATTTTTGGACACTTTTGGACTTTATTTTGGACTTGGACATTATTATTTTTAAACCCTAAGGAAGGGTTAAGGTTAAATATAAAATCGTTTGTAGGAAGGACGATATTCACGATCTTGTCTCGGCCCCTCGGGTTCGTACAATCGACATAGGAGTCGGTGGCCCGAGTCGACTTCAACGGTTCATCGCCCGTCTCGGTACGGGAGAGGTAAGACTCTATCCACCCACGAATCCCTGTCGGTGGGTTTTAATTTTGTGTGACAACTCACACCCTCGCAAATAGAATGTCGAACTGGTATTACAATAGCCAATACAATGAATATCCGACTGAGTTTCAAAATGGACGTTACTACTTTGACCATAATGTGAATAGTGGTTGGGAACATCAGCCTTTTCAAGGTTATGGCTCATACCATGATGAGCCCAATTACTATCCATACACCCACCGGTCATACGAGCAAAATTCCTCTCTACTAGAGTCCGCGTGTAAGTTAGCTGAGTCAACACAAAAGTTACTTGAGTCAACACGTAGTTCATATGCAATGAATAACTTAGTTTTGGACGAAAGCACTGCAACGTGTGAACCTTCTTTCCTAGATGAAATCAGGAAGTCATGTGAGTCGACTCAGAAAAATGTTGTTAGAGGCCCGTGAAAGAATCGCCAAGATAGTCTTAATTTCCAATATAGTGTTTCCAATAGTACCTTTGAAAATGAAGATAGTTATTTGCATAATCAAGATGACGAGGTTAGAATCGGTAACACTACTTTAGATGAGGTTCGACCATTTTCATGTTATTACAATGATGATTATGATGAGGATAGTGTTGATGAAGAATTTGAAATGAGTAGGCATAGTGATCAGGAATTTGTTATTCCAATTGAGCTTAACAACGATAATATTATTTCTAGTTCGAATCCAAATAATTTTAATAATTATTCACCTATTCAAAAGGACGAGGATTTGACTAGAGAGACCACCGTTTTAGACGATGTAGTTTTTCCTAATGATTACGAAGCCGATTATGGTTTAGAGGAACGGGTATATTTTGAGTCTAGCGATTTAGAAACAACAGACTTAGAAAAAGAAAATGAACTCGTAGAGATGAGTGAGGATGAACCCGACTTAGAAGAATCAATTGACCATTTTCAGGAATCAGATGACCTTGAAATTAGGGAAGTTGTGACTAGTCTATCTAGAGACACTGAAAACTCTAAGTTTGGGGGTGATTATCATTCTCCATGTGCCTTAACTCTTAGAAAGGTCCCTCACTTGGGACTTGACATATGTGCCTCAACCATTTTAAAATATTATCTTCATACACGTTTTCCTGAACCTAAGCGATTTTAATTGTACTCTTCAATCTTCAATCTTGATCTCCCTGTTTCTAGCACATATGTAGTTGCAGGATTTCCCACACTACACCCCTCACTCAAATCTGTTTAATCAATCCATTTGAAGGTGAACAATGATGTGTTTTATTAATTATTTTCTTGAAAGATTTACAAAGAAATGTAGAACAGAGCTAAAGAAATTACAATCACTCTTAATTTTCTCTCTCCTAATGACTTGCTTAACAATTCGAAAAGACCTCCCCTACAACAGACTTACTCGACCCTTTATATAGGGTATTACATAGTGGATGACAGCTATACTGTCCCTTATTTTCGGAAACGTCTCGCGAATGTACAACTGTTTGCCTTCGCGACACTCTTAAATCTCGCCAAGTCTTCACACTTTCCTCATGTTCTAACCGTCGTCATCTATTACGTCATTTATTTACCTCCTAGACTCCTTCGCGATGCGGTTGTTTATTGATCTCGCGAAATATTGTTGTCGCGACATTACTGGTCCTACATATGTTAAAAAAGGACCAAACGTAAAGTTGACTAGGTCAACTGACCAAACTAACTCTAATATACAAAGAAACCTCCATATATTGATACTCTATATATTAATAATCTCTATATATTAATAAAAAATCATGGTCCCAACTTGGGCCAGTTATAAATAGTAATAACCTCCACATTTTAATATTAATGTTTTTTTTCAGTCCCGCCTTAAGGAATTTATCTCCATATATTAATAATTGACACTATATTAGAGAAACGGGGAATATATGGCTAGCCCAATTTTGGAATTTTTTATATTAGTAGTCCATCATTAAGATACCCTATATTAGAAACCCAAAATTAGTTTTAGAACTACTAGTTTTACTATAATAACCTTTTATTTAAACTATGATATGATTTTAAAAAAAAATAACTATAATAAAAACGTGATTTCATAACCAATTTCCTAAAATAACTCCACCAAATTTTATGTTAAAGTGAATTCCTAAAATTACTCCACCTTTTACCACGCCTTCTCTTTTTTCTCTTCCTAAAATTACTCCACCTAAAATTAACTCACGCAGCTCCTTAAAATTCTCGTTGCAACTTGCAACTAGTATCAAGATTTTAAGGCTTAAATAAGTTTATGTACATTTTTAAAATAACTTAATTAACCAAAAGTGAAGAAAATAAGCAAAAACACAATTTTTCACTCAAACATTGGTGAGAAAGGGATGAAAAATTTAGTGCAACTAAAATTCTCCCTGTTAAAATAGATGAAAAAAAAATTATCACTCAAATTTACCACATGAGGAACATGCGACCATTGGATTTTTCACATGTAAATAAAATGAAAATTTGATCTTTCACCGGAGTGAGCGGGTGAAATTATATTTTTCACTTGATAAGAAAGGAAAATTGTGATTTTCACCAAAATAAGTTCATGGGTGGTTGATGAAAACTCCAGTTTTCACTTATAAAACTCCACTTATCACCCTACCGATTCGTGAAAATCATAATTATCCTCAATTTAATAACCTAAATTTCTTGTACAAAAAAATCAAGAATCGGTTATGATTTTCCATGGTTACCTTCGTTCTCTCCTTTACTAATCACGGTGAAGATTTACCTATGTTAGCCTTTGTGGAGTTTATGCAGAAAAAATACTAAAGCTAAGAAAAGATTTATAGCTAAACACAGAGAAAAACGTAGATCGATGAAATCTCAAATTATTTCACGAAGAAAATTAATAACATTGATTAGCAATGATGGGTTTTTAGTGTTACATGATTTGGATGAAGATAATAATTATATCTTCCGGAATTAAGGGAAACAAATTAATGGTAAATATTTTTTTACCATAAGTAATGCCTAACTAATTGACCAAATTAATGGTAGATATTTTTACCATAAATAACGACCATAACGGTTATAGAAAAAAAATAAAAAATTTTGTTAGTAATACTTAACTAATTAAGGTTAGTTTAGTCCAGCCGAAAATGTAAAAATGTAACTTAAATCTAAAACTATTAATCTTAACCGTAGATTTTATAATTTGGGCTATACATATATACCATCTTAATGATGGGTTTGTAAAAGAGAGAGGAACCCAACTTGGGTTCCTTAGAAATTTCCACATTAGAGAAATATAGATCTTGTTACATTAAAATTTATGTTGAAATAAAATACTAATCTATATAGTTATATTAAAAAAAATAGGTAATTTTTTGGATTGTCACCGCAAGTTCGTAGATAGATACATGTACTTGTATATTTGACTATAAATAAGTATATTTACATTATATAAAGATTTTTTTTACATTTTCTAGGTACCTCCCTATAATAATAACCTCCATATATTAATAAATTTGTGAATCCCTAAGTGTATTAATATTTGGAGGTTTTAGTGTATTATTATTATGACTAAATAGTATTTCCTACATTTTTATAGCTATCACCACCTTAATACTAGTTGATATTTCCTATGTCCATAAATAAATGACCTATTCATTTTTAAATTTTGTCATACTAATAGATGACCTATATCATTAAATAACAGGATAATTCTAAATGTACTATTTTAATTGATTATTGTTAGTATAAGAAATAGGGGAACTTTTTTTTTGTAGCCCGTTTCATTTTATTTTTATATATGAAACCCACCATTAAATTTCTATATACGAAGAACCCATATTCTTTTTATAAGTAGGAAGTCAATTACATAAATAACCTTTTAATGAGGAAATTAATTAGGTAATGCTTTAATATAAAACAATTTGTAACAAATTCTTCCCTAAATAATTCATTTTGACTTTAATTCCTTTCTTATATATCTCCCTAATTAAACGACGTTCGTTTCTTCTCTCTGAAAAACTCGTCTAATAACCGATTTTACCCGTTTATTTGTTCGTGCTCATAATTAACTTTTATTACAACCAACCAAACAAACTCAATTATCACCATCGAAGTTTTAGGAAATTTCCGGTTTTCAAGGGAAGTTTGGTGGACTTTTTTGTTTTCACACATAGATATTTGGTGAAAATTCTAGTTTTCAATGAAAACTTTAATTTTAATTCTCAATAATGTAGTGCGGTTGGTGAAAATTATAATTCTTAATAAAAATTCTAATTTTCATCAATTGGTAATCACAATTATCACGTTTAGCTATCAGTGTGACTCGTAGTTTTCATGTATAATCACAATTAGGAGTCCACCAGCTTTTAATCTCATGGCATGTGGCATATCATTCCTAATTTCTTGCGAGCTTATAATTGTGTTCATTCCTAATTCCTTGCAAGTATATTAGGCATGAAAACTAGGGCAAGCACGGGACCCGCAGTAGATATTGTTAATGCATATACGTGGCAAATCTTAATTATCCTCCTTATCCAACCCCAACTAATACGTGAGTAGCAAACTGTAAAATGCATGCAAATATAAGTAAGGTCCGCATATCAAGCCAACAGTTATGCCCATAATTGTTTTCACGGTAGATTAGCGACTCATTTATTTTGCTATTCTCTGTAAGAGATAAAGGTTAATTTAGTCATGCCGAAAGTTTAAGAATCTAAAATCCATCTAAAATTTATAATCTTAGCCATACATCTTATCTTTTGGGCTAGACATATAAGTCATCTTATTGATGGGCTTATGGAAGAGAGAGGGTTCAAACTTGGGTTTGTCAGAAATTTCCACATAAGAAATATGTATAATTTAATAACCATGATTGTACTCGTTACGTATGTGTTTTAAAATATTTTTCAATGGTATAAAATTTATGAATATCCATAGTATAGTTTGAGTAATAAACCATTTTTTAATTTTATTAGTTGTTATTCATAAGAATATAATTGTAAAAGAAATTTAAAAATGCTCCCTCCTCCTTGTCTTAAAAATTGTGTGAATTTAAACAAGTTCATCTATTTAGGGATGGAGAGAGTATTATATTTCCCAAGCATTCACAACTTAACATTGATAATTCTAGTTTGAACATTGATAGTTTGTTTAGATGACATGAAACGAGCTTTCGACGATTTTTTTTTGAAGCATGTTGATAAGAACTGAGAATCGGTCCCGTGATATAAGAATTTTCAGTTGACTCGATATTTGCCAACGACCAAAGTCTACCTCGCGCCCTCGCGGCTTTAAAGTTGTTGACCTGATAATACCCAAAATAAGAGTCAATCATTGGCATGAAAAAATGTAAAATACTAGTATAAAAAACTATAAGAAAGAGAATGATTCTTTGCATTTGGGAATGCAAAGATTCATGGATTTTTGAATTTCTGTCTCTACAAATGAAAGAATCATTCTCTTTCTTATAGTTTTTACACTTTCCCATGCCAATAATTGGCTCCATGCACAAGATAACAAAACCCCAAAAATGTTCTATCCGGTTAAAATGTTTTCAGATGTCATTATTCCTTCCACAAAGAACATTTACACCGGAAAAGACAATTTAGTCGTCTTCACGTCTTCAACCAACCCAAAGTGGGCGTTTTTCTTGTCCATTACTAATATGTAATTGTCAACTACAGTTGGTTTATCAAAATGAAAATACTATACAAAACAATTGGAATAAGAAAATTTAATCGGTTTTGGCCGTCTTAGTTATCACCAATATACGTAACTATGTCCCCACGTACCAAAATTGTACCAAATTATTCACAAAGGACCAGCAGTATACGTGGGTATCACTAAGGCAAATAATAACTTACCTTCACGTATGTTTAATTAAAGTCAGACCAAAATGTATACATCGGAGCGGTATATAAAGACCATATTTGTAAGTCAATTCACATCAAAACTACTTCTTCGTTATAGGATCCTGAAGTTTTGCAACATCTCTTACTCGAAACTAAGCATGGCTTTCTCCTTCTCCTTCCAGTGCTTCCACTCGAGGAACTTGATCAATTTTTTGTCTATCATCGTCGTCTTCATTTTGATGACCATGGAATCAACAGTTACCCTAGCTGCATCTTATGGTTCAGTCGCTCACTTTCGTCCCACCACTTGGAAACATGCACATGTTACATATTACGGTGATGGAACTGCAAGTGGAACAATGGGTAGGAAACTGAGTCATATTTTGCTTGTCTTGTCTGTAAATCACAGCAATAACATATTTATACGTTTTTTTTCAACATTGCAGGTGGAGCTTGTGGGTTTGAGAACTTGTTTAACAGTGGATATGGGAGTAATACGGCAGCATTGAGCCCGGTTTTGTTTAACAATGGCTTTGCTTGTGGAACTTGTTATCAGATAAAGTGTATTGATTCCAAATGGTGCTACAAAGATACCCCATATATAACTGTTACTGGCACAGATCGTGGCCCTCCAAGCTGGGCAAGCGCAAGCGATAATGGTGCCCATTTCGACTTGAACAAACCCGCTTTTATGAAATTCGCACAATTGACAGGAGGCATTCTCCCCGTTATATACCGCAGGTACACTTATACGGGCACATTAGTATTTGAAATCTTAGCAATTCACCGTTGCATATTTCATATAACATTGGTTCACTTAACAAGGTTATGTTACTGTTTTGTAGAGTGCCATGTATGAAACGGGGAGGAATCCGGTTCAAGCTCCAAGGAAATGGATACTGGTTATTAGTATTCGTAATGAACGTTGGTGGAGGAGGAGATATATCAAAAATGTGGGTGCGTGGAAGTAAATCAGGCAGATGGATCAGTATGACCCATAACTGGGGTGTATCACACCAAGCATTTGCAGAATTGGGAGGACAATCTCTTTCGTTTAGGCTTCAATCTTATAGTACTAAAAAAAATCATTACAGCTTCATATGTAACACCTTCTAACTGGAACACAGGAATGACTTACAAGTCTTCCGTAAATTTTCACTAGTGAAAAAGATGGTGCATATGAAATGGAAAAAAAGAATCTCCCTTTAACAGGAGGAGTTAGTTTTCAAGGTTTTTAAATCACAGAAGAATGCCCCACGGACAGTCGACCTTATTTTTACTACCGACTGTTCCCGTTGTGAGCATGGTGAGTTGCTGTACTAGTGTAATGGAATTGTTATTGTATTTGCATTAACATTATGTACGTTAAATATTTAAAAATTTGAACCAAGGTCCAACACATGTATGACAAACCCGCCTTTCCAGTGCAGTGAAGATTTGTACTGTAAAAGATCCAAACACAATGAAGGGAAAACGTAAATTTCGTAAACACATGACAACAATGTGAGTCAAGAACTGCGAACTTTGGCCAACACCAGATTATTGTTCACTCGTTCTTGACTAATGACAACAAGGGTTTACCCGAGAAGAAAGCGTCTAAGTTGGCTATTAACAGTTCATGTAGAGCTGATAATGATTCTAAAGTTACCACTTCTTTATGTGGAGATAGTACAACATTATCTAATTCTAAAAAGCTCTGTAGGAACATAAGAGGTTCATTTTCAAATACATCTAAACCAGCACCCGCTAGATCTCCTTGAACCAAACACCTCACAAGCTCTTTCTCGTCGATTAAGCAGATCATTCCTTTTTTTCCCAAGTGCCAATGTTAACACATAGTCCGGTACGTGTGTAGTATCACACACGATACCCTGTCGACCAAGATGGTCAGTCCATTGTATATTAGGAAATCTGTTTTCTTTAGGAAATACGATACCTTGCTGAACAAGGAAATCGTGTATATATATTGTAATATGTTCAATACGGTTTTTATGAAAGTTGATCAATAAAAGTTGTTATCTTCTGTTTCTCTGTTTGACATCTTCTTCTAGTTTATTCTTTGTTCTAAACCTAAGTAGTTCTAGCTTGGTATCAGATAGGTTTTTAGATCCTCAAAAACCATGTCTACCGAATCGTCAACTATCAGTGCTGTGATCAATTCAACTATAGCTTCTACACAATCTTCTGTGATGTCTTCTCTTCAGTTTTCTCAACCTCATCATATCATTACTGTTAAATTAGATGAAAATAACTATTCTTTGTGGCGAGCTCAGTTTTTGCCGTATCTTCAAGCTTACGATCTCGATGGTTACGTTACTGGTACAAAACCTTGCCCAGCATCTCCTGTTGATAATGCAGCTCCTACTCCGGCGTTTCTTTCATGGTTAATGAAGAGATAAAATCCTGGTAAGTTGGTTGTTTTCCTCCCTACACCTACAAGTTTTTCGCCATGTTCACCGTCTTACAACTTCGAAAGCAATATGGGACTCTCTTGAAGCTCTATATGCCTCTAAATCTCGATGCTCAAATTCATCATCTTCACCGTGAGCTACGTGCTCTTAAGAAAGGTTCAAAGACATGCGCGACTATATCAATCATGCTCGAGACTTGGTGGATAATCTTGCGGCTACCAATACAATGGTTACCGACAAAGAATTTCGTCACTGTCTTCTTGCCGGCCTTGACAGTTCGTATGATGCTATTGTTACATCCTTGACTACCACGATGAGTTCCCTCACAATGGAAGATTTTCTCACTTTTCTTCTTACTTTTGAGTTACGTATGGAGCATCAAGAACGAGCGCCGCATGCACAAACTGCAGCCAATGTTGTTTTCAATCCAGGGAGCGTCATCGAATTCCTCTCGTTTCTCAATCCTGGCCATACTCGGTTTGTCTCTAGCTTCAAGGCCCAATTCTCGCGGTGACCACCTATGGAGCGCCCTCTTCCAGGCCCAACTATGGAGCGTCCTCTTCCAGGCCCAACTATGGCGCGTCCTCTTCCAGGCCCAACTATGGAGCAAACAACAGATCTTACAATAACAACTCTCGTTTTTCAACCTCTTCCTTATCAACCGACCGGTCTGAGCTTCTGTTGATGGGTGAAAACTACTCCTGCAGAATTTGGTAATTTGGGGTGTGGATGAGGAATGAGTCTAAACCTTCAACAAATGCACTGCGCGGTGAGTGCTTGTAGATTCGAGAGATCAATCCTGCAAGTCCGGCCTAAACCAAGAAATGGCCGTTCCGCACTTGTTTCGGTCACAAAATGAAGGAGATGGGGTTGATCTTAGGAGGGAAGCGAAGAAGGTGTTGAGATTGTCAGAAGGTGTTGGCTTGCTTATGACTTGTAACGAAATATGAGCAAGCTTACGTTCGATGCAAGCAAGCCGAGTGTTTGAATACGGTTTGTATTAACACTTGGTTTCTGTCGTCTGAACTTGTGTTGTTCTGTTCCTTCTTTGAAATAGGGCTGAGAACCTATTTATACAAGTCATTGAGCCTCATTCACGTTTCGTGGGAAGTGGAGGTAGTGGAATGATGGAGTAGTGGAGTTGTGTGTCGGTGATACACGACCAGTCTTGCCCACTTCTCATCTCTAACCGTCCATGACTTCTGACACGTTCTGTGATGGCGCGTTGCACGCCGCACGCCGTAAACCGCTGGACCAATACCCCGTATGTATCCCCCGGTTGTGACATGATTGATGTCTGAATGTGGATCGTGATCCACGAAAGGTAACATGTAATGCTGAATTGAATGCTTGTGTTATTCGGAAAGTCGATACTTAGAAGTATCGTGTGTATTTTATGCGATTCTTGCATTACGGTGTGGTAAAGTGATGGGTAATGACTCCTCACTAACAAATAACTCCCGACTGTGGGTTGTATAACCAAAAGCGGTGAAGCTCGGACGGATGAGATGATGTTTGAGACACTCATCTGGCGAATCGTTGATGAAATTAGGGTTTTTAAAGAGGTGCGCAAGCATCACTCTTCGAAAGCTTGGTCGAAACCAAGCATGGGAAGGATTTTGGAGAGGACCGACCATACATGCGTGTTGACGGCATGATGGTGTGGCGCCCGTATTCCCGTTCCCCTCATGAAAGCGCGATCTCGGCCACTCAAATTTGACCAAGAAGAGGAGTGTCAGAGATATTTTGCGATAAGAGTTTGATACCGCAAGAAGCCGCGCGCCATACTCTCTTCGAGCGCGTTTTCCAAGACGACCTAGTCATCGGTCTTGGCCTGGTTGGTTTGGCGTGAAGATGGTAGTCGATGTTCACGCCCATGTCTCAATCGCGTCTCATGAAGATGCAATCTAGGCCACTCAATTCTGACCGTCAAAGAGGAGTGGTTGAGACGGCTTGCGGCGTAAATCCTTGCCGCAAAGGAGTTGGAAACCGCATGACATCCCAAGTTTGGGCGTGCGTTCCAAGACAACCCATCTTGGTCGGTCTTGGTCGATCATACTGCCGTGTAGGTGGTAGGTTGTGTTCACACCTATACCTGATTATCCCATGAAATGTGATCTAAGCCATTCAAATCATCCCGGTGAAGTTGAGCTGTGAGAGATCGGTTAGGATTTGGGAGGTGTGTCCGCATCTAGTTTGGGCGTGCGTTTTGGGTTGGCCTGAATGATGTGCTGGCCTGGCCGCGTGAGGAGGTAGATGGGTCACGGTGGTGTCTTTGGTGTGACCGACCCTTGCTCAATCTAATACCGTGACCCTCATTCGTGCCGGAGAAGATGGACGCGCGTGATGGTTTGAACTCTAATTTTGGCTTTCAAAGCCGCGCGACCATGCTTTTCAAGTGGACGAATGTGTTGTAACCAACCATGGTTGGTTTTGACAAATCGGTCAAGTGTGTGTGACGGTCACATGGTGATTGTGTCGACATGCTCGGGCCTTTTGAGTCTATATCTACACCCTCCATCTATACCCGCGAAGACGGATGGTTGAGACCGGTTTTGCGGCACATGTAATATCCGCAAACCACTCACTTAGGGTTTTCCGCCCATAATGCTTGGTATGGACGGTTTCTTGGCAAGCAAGGCCAATGGTCGACCATGGGTCGGCCGTGTGTATTCCATCCGCTGGGGGGATGGAATTGATGCTGTAACATCAATCATGCTTGTGGAGTTGGATGACTGCGATCGATCATATCACGGCAAGCTAAGGCCGTGTATATTCCATACCGGCTAGGGGTGATGGAATTGATCTGTGGTCATCCAATCATGCTTGTGGAGTTGGATGACCGCGATCGAATCATATCCGGCAATAAGGCCGTGTGTATTCCATACCTGCTTGGGGGTGATGGAATTGATCTGTGGTCATCCAATCAAGCTTGCGGAGTTGGATGACTTGCTTGATCAGATCATATCCTGAGACCGATACGGTCAAGTGGGATGCTCAATCGGGCTAGTATAACACACCGAGAGGGCTCAATCGGGCTAGTATAACACACCGAGGGCTCAATCGGGCTAGTATAACACACGAGAGGGTCGGGCTAGTATAACACAGAATCGGCACATACGGGTATTTCGTACATGGATTCATTATAGTGCTTGGAGGTCGTGTTACTGCGCAAGAGTAACACTCGATCGTCATGCCACACCGATAATGGGCACGGAAATACAAGGCTGATATGAAATTCACGGAAGGGATTGTTCTTTGCATGCTCCAACCGGAGGAATTTCATGTATTCACGAATGGGATTGTTGCTACATGCTCCATTCTTGGTGAATTAAGTGAGGAGTATCAGTCACTTATAAATGGCTTTATCTTTACAAGATGTCGGCGCATGATTTTTACGGTTTTTACAAATCTAACCTTGAATGAAAATCCACCATCAACATTAAGTCCCCTGCCTAGCACATAATGGTTACACTATTGTGTGGTAGGCATGAGATGTGGCGTTAAAAGATAAAACTTATGAGACAAAGTTAGATGTTACCGGGGGAGGCCTGTGAGTCCCGTCCTTCGAGCATGTCACGTTCAAGAAACGTACGGAAAGTGTTCCCTAGCATGATGTCGGTCTTGCCTGCTTCGATCGACCTTGCGACTGGCACAGGCTGTGCGCACGCTTCGTTCATCGTGGGGATGTGCCCTAATCGGCCCGACCAAGTGCGCATGCTTCGTTCGTGGGGTTCTGCGCGCTGTTTGATCGAACGTGGGCTTGTTGTGTCTTCTTCGGTTGAAAGTAGGTCCACTTTGTGTACATGCTTCAAACGTCGGCCATGTGCCCCGACCGAAACCAGCCCGGCAACTGTGTGCGCTGAGACTTGAGACTTGAGCAATACGGTCTTGAAACTTATAACGGACCGAAATCGACACTTCGAGACATACTTGAACGATGTTTGGACCGGCCATTGTGTGCTCCGATGTGAGTTGTGTCTTGCCGTGTGTGACTACACTTCTCATGTGCTTTCATACAAGTTCTAACTCCGTCTTTTATTTCATTCTTGGTAGAAAAGAACTCCGTTGAGATGTCTTACGGAGATAATCGGCACCAAATCGGGGAAGTGTTGAAGCTTCAAAGATATGCCGAACATTGATGATGAGTTGTTCACCGCGCCTTTTCAACTATAGGAAAATATACATTCAGAAGATAACTCTTCTCCTATCGACTTTTAGGTTTTTCATGCTCCGCCGGGCCCTCATGAAGGATGGATGAGACGTATGTTGAGCAATGAGTACATCAAAGATAACTTGGCCGGAGCGCGGTTATTGATGCGACTTGAGTGTTGAAACGTCTCGAGAGGATGTTAAAGTGGTTTCGATGCGACCGTTGAGGTGGGTCCCGAGAGAGTGTTGAAGAGGGATTAAAGCGAACGTGGGTCCCTGAGAGCGTGCGGCGGCTCTTGAATAGACCATTGAAGCAGCCTCTTTGGAGGGAGCGTTGAAGTGGCTTCCTCTTGATTCCCGAGTCACCCTTGCGAATCCATGATTCTTGATTTGACCATCTTTCTCATGTTGAAGAAGTCCTTGGCCGACGGTGGAAGGAACTTCATGCTTTGAGCCTCGGTCCCCAAGCGTGGTTTACATGGTTTGTCAAGTCCAGTGGTCGTTGTCGAGCCAGATATAGAATATCTTGGACATTGCTTCATCATTGTGGGAGTCGTGCATGTGAATACCGGAGTTGGAGTTGACGGACGCGCGAGATGTTGTATCCCGGTGGTTTTTCCTCTTCTTCGCCAGGGGAACTGCTTACGAAGGCTGAAGGTTGTATGTCGCTTTGTTGGTGAGATATATGCCCCTACGAACATTATGAGGCTCTTCGGCATACCGGTTCTTTCTATCGGGGCATATGTTGTTGTAGATGAGCGTTCAACGGCTCCATAGGATGACCAAAACGCGGATTCTCCAACATAGCATGATAGACATGTACCACTTGTCTGATAAAAGTGACTCGCCGGATCGTTCTCGGTATGACGCGTGGACATCGTTATCTTCTTGAGGCCGCTCTCTTGAGGTATCGGCTCCGGTGGAAGATTGGACGTGATAGACGTTGATACGTTGCACCGGCATTCTTTAAACCAAATGGCGGTATGGTATAATAAAACTTCCGAGAGGAGTTGAAAAGATATCTTACTTGCATCATGCTCGTTTATCTTTATCAGCCGCTACATCCATCCATGGAGGAGAACATGCCATGTCCGCTGGTTGCATCCGGTCTCACGCTGAATTACCTCGAGATTGTCTAACCGGCTTGGATCGGAGATTGTATGAATGATTACACGGGTCGAGCGATGGAGATAGGCCTAGGAGATTCCTTGTCGCCGAGCTCATCGGTTGTGGGAGTTGGTTCCCTCTTGCAGCAGTTTGTGGAGCATCTAGCACTTGCTCTGTGGTTCGCTGTTGTAGCATTCCATTAGGTGGAGGGGCGGGTAACGGTCTCCTCGCTGATAATGGCGGTGCCGGTATACCGTTTTCCTTTCAGTCACGACTCGCCATAAAAGTTCGTTTCCTCCTCGTGTGAACGTGGGTTGTGGCTTCACGGTATGGAGAGAAGAATGCTTCGTCGGCAAAGATGCATCGTGGGTACTAGCCCTCAATGATGCAAGTCGGTCTTCTTCTACTAGATTGACGCCCACATGGGGAGTGGGATGCAACGAACTTGTGCGATTCTTTCCACCACTTCTCCGTATGTCTTTGGTTTTGGTTTAGTCATTGTGGTAGGCTTCCGTGCGACCTTGCACAGGAGAGCCTTGGATGTCTGAGAATCTTGAGAGTAATGAAGACGATCCCGTGTAGATAAGGGTCGTCTTGAACTTCGAATCCTTGATGCGTGCGGTGACATGTAGGTCACGGTCGTGACCTTCCTCTCGGTTGATAGCGGAAACGTCTCCGCGCGCCGATTCTTCGAGAGATGTGAAAGTTTGCATAAACTTTCCACTAGAGAAAACCGCTTCCCGATCCACCGGCCTCTCGGTTCATAGTGAAACTATTGACTCTGAGGAAGATCGTTGTGGGATCCGGTCCCAATGTAGGAGCCTCCATGGCGGGACCGCTCATATCGATGTCGCTTCTTTGATCGGGTCCATGTAGGTCCGTGCCATTGAAGTACCTTCTCCTGTGTGTTTAATTCATTCCTTGTTGGCTCCAGGGGCTGTTGCCGGGTCATGTGGAAATCGATCGATTAATGTCTTAAGAAAAGTGAGTACCTCTTTCCGAGTTGCGGCCATATCCGTTTGAGTCTTGACAAGAACTTCTGCTTTTCCATCAAGTCCGCAATAATGGGAGATGGTCCTCCTCTCGCCCCTCCGGTTCCTCGTCTGATGAAGGAGTGGAAGTTGTTGCTCGGTGACTACCAGGTGTTACACTTGATGAGATGCGGGATTTGCGCCTGCTCCGCTCGGTGATGGGAGGTATTGTAATAGCATTCTTGAGTGATCGAATTGAACGTTCCCATCCTCTCGTCGTGCTCACGTGTTCCTTGATTGATCTCTCCTTCCTCAAGCATTTCTTCACCGTCGACAAGGGTCTTGAGATATAAATCTTCCAGCGAGGGATCCGTAAGCTGCGAGGCTCCATTTCTTTATCCGGTAGACGTTGTGGTACTCCGGATAAGTCTTTTCTTCGTGGAGTTGCCTCGAGTCTTCGTTGTCGGCTGGACCATGTTGTTCGTATCTCCCCGAGTCCCCCGTGATCACGCGCTCTTTCGCATCTCCACTAGTAAAGGTGTGACTCCGACTAAGGATCCGGCGTTTTTGCACCGTTTGAGTGGCACGCCGCCGACCCTTCGGTATTGTGCTTTGCTATATCATTCAAAGGCGAAACGTCTCGCTCGTCGCTTCGGTGATACCGCTTGATTCGCCAAGACATCCTCTAACATTCAGTATGCTTCCCATGATATCTCGAACCACCAGGACTCACGGGTGAAGATACATCGTGACACGAAAACCGAAGAATTGAGAATTCGATTTTTGTAACAGAGAGATCAATCTCCCACTTGTGGTCGCCAATTGTTGATGGGTGAAAACTACTCCTGAGAATTTGGTAATTTGGGGTGTGGATGAGGAATGAGTCTAAACCTTCAACAAATGCACTTGCGCGGTGAGTGCTTGTAGATTCGAGAGATCAATGCGTGCAAGTCCCGCCTAAACCAAGAAATGGCCGTTCCCCAAACTTGTTTCGGTCACAAAATGAAGGAGATGGGGTTGATCTTAGGGAGGGAAGCGAAGAAGGTGTTGAGATTGTGAAGGTGTTGGCTTGCTTATGACTTGTATGAGGAAATATGAGCAAGCTTACGTTCGATGCAAACGAGGCTCGAGTGTTTGAATACGGTTTGTATTAACACTTGGTTTTACGTAAATACGAACTTGTGTTGTTCTCCGTTATTCCTTGTCTTTGAAATAGGGCGGAGAACCTATTTATACTAAGTCATTGAGCCTCATTCACGTTTCTGTGGGAAGTGGAGGTAGTGGAATGATGGAGTAGTGGAGTTGTGTGTCGGTGATACACGACCGGTCTTGCCCACTTCTCTGTTCATCTCCCTAACCGTCCATGACTTCCCGACACGTTCTTGTGATGGCGCGTTGCACTGCCGCACCTGTAAAACCGCTGGACCAATACCCCGCATATGTATCCCCCAGTTTGTGACATGATTGATGTCTGGAATGTGTGGATCGTGGATCCACGAAAGGTAGCATGTAATGCTGAATTGAATAATTGTGTTATTCAGGAAGTCGATACTTGTGAAGTATCGTGTGTATTTTATGCGATTCTTTGCATTACGGTGTGGTAAAGTGATGGGTAATGACTCCTCACTAACCAAATAACTCTGACCGGGGTTGTATAACCAAGTCTGGTGAAGTCGGACGGATGAGATGATGTTTGAGACACTCATCTCGCGACCGTTGATGAAATTAGGGTTTTTAAAGAGGTGCGCAAGCATCACTCTTCGCCTTGGTCGAAACCAAGCATGGGAAGGATTTTGGAGAGGGCCAGACCATACATGCGTGTTGACGGCATGATGGTGTAGGCGCACTGTATTAGTTCCCTCATGAAAGCGCGATTCGGGCCACTCAGTTTGGCCCAGGCAAGAGGAGTGGTCGAGATATTTTTGCGATAAGAGTTTGATACCGCAAGAAGCGCGCGCCATACTCTCTTCCGGCGCGTTTTCCAAGACGACCCTAGCTTGGTCGGTCTTGGCCGGATGGTTTGGCGTGAAGATGGTAGGCTGATGTTCACGCCCATGTCTCACCGTCTCATGAAGATGCAATCTAGGCCACTCAATTTGACCGTCAAAGAGGAGTGGTTGAGATCGGTTTGCGTTGCGAAATCCCTTGCCGCAAAGGAGTTGGAAACCGCATGACATCCCAAGTTTGGGCGTGCGTTCCAAGACAACCCATCTTGGTCGGTCTTGGTCGATCATACCACCGTGTAGGTGGTAGGTTGGTGTTCACACCTATACTGATTATCCCATAAAAACGTGATCTAAGCCATTCAAATCATCCGGTGAAGTTGAGCGGTCGAGATCGATTTAGGATTTGGGAGGTGTAACCGCACGAGTTTGGGCGTGCGTTTTGGGTTGGCCGGGAATGATGTGCTTTGGTCGACCGTGAGGAGGTAGATGGGCCCACGGTGGTCATGCTTTGGTGTGACCGACCCTTGCTCACTCTAATCCGTGACCCTCCATTCGTGCGGAGAAGATGGACGCGCGTGATGGCTTGGAACTCTAATTTTGGCTTTCAAAGCCGCGCGACCATGCTTTTTCAAGTGGACGAATGTGTTGTAACCAACCATGGTTGGTTTTGACCCGGCCCAGTCAAGTGTGTGGCGGTCACATGGTGATTGTGTCGACATGCTCAGGGCCTTTTGAGTCTATATCTACACCCTCCATCTATACCTGCGAAGATGGATGGTTGAAACCGTTTTGCGGCACATGTAATATGCCGCAAACCCTAATTTAGGGTTTTCCGCCCATAATGCTTGGTATGGACGGTTTCTTGGCAAGCAAGGCCAATGGTCGACCATGCGGGGTCGGCGTGTGTATTCCATACCGCTTGGGGGTGATGGAATTGATCGTGGTCATCCAATCATGCTTGTGGAGTTGGATGATCGCGATCGATCATATCCGGCAAGCTAAGGCCGTGTATATTCCATACACCTTGGGGGTGATGGAATTGATGCGTGGTCATCCAATCATGCTTGTGGAGTTGGATGAGCTTGCGATCGAATCATATCACGGCAAGCTAAGGCCGTGTGTATTCCATACACCTTTGGGGTGATGGAATTGATCGTGGTCATCTAATCATGCTTGTGGAGTTGGATGATGCGATCGGATCATATCCGGAGACCGATACGAGTCAAGTCCTGATGCTCAATCGGGCTAGTATAACACACCGAGAGGGGGCTCAATCGGGCTAGTATAACACACCGAGAGGGCTCAATCGGGCTAGTATAACACACCGAGAGGGCTCGGGCTAGTATAACACAGAGAATCGGCTGTGACGGGTATTTAGTACATGGATTCATTATAGTGCTTGGAGGTTCGTGTTACTCGTAAGAGTAACACTGGTCGTCATGCCACACCGATAATGAGTACAAGAAATACAAGGCCGATATGAAATTCACAGAAGGCATTGTTGCCGCATGCTCCAACCTCGGAGGAATTTCATGTATTCACGAGAATGGGATTGTTGCTACATGCTCCATTCTTGGTGAATTAAGTGAGGGAGTATCCGTCACTTATAAATGGCTTTATCTTTTACAAGATGTCACGCATGATTTTTCCGGGGTTTTTTACAAATCTAACCTTGAATGAAAATCCACCATCAACAGACTTCCCCATCGGCTTTTGTGGTCGCCCTAATCCACGGCACCGTGATTGTTGGAATCGTTTTGATCGAAGTTTTGTCCTCCTAAATCGTCAACCACCTCGCTTCCGCACCGCGCGCTATACTGCGCATACTTTGGTTTGCTTCCAACTCCTTCATGGACTCCGATAGTGGTGCCACGGATCATATAATCTAATGATCTCTCTCGTCTTCAATTTTCAACCGAGTATACCGGACCCGATCAAATTCGGATGGGTAATGGTTCTTCTATTCCAATTTCTAATATTGGATCTTCGATTTGGGAACTCCCGATCGTAAGTTGCAGCTTCGTAATGTCCTCTATGCACCCAAAATTTCTCATAATCTCTTGTCGGTTTCTCGTTTCACCGCCGATAACAATGTTTTATTTGAATTTCATCCGTCTTTTTGTCTTGTGAAGGATCCGTGTGCTGGAAGGTTCTTATTCGCGGCCGTAGGAGGGGTGGTCTCTATCAACTCGATGGTTCGTCTAAATTTCCTAAAGCTTGCATAGGAGAGCGTGCTTCCTTACAAGATTGGCACTCTAGATTAGGACATCCAATGATGCGTACGAGTTCATAAAGTCGTTTCTCGGTTTTCACTTCCGGTTTCTAGTCAAACGTTAAGTTTTGTTCATCTTGTCATGAGCATAGGAGTCATAAGTTACCTTTCAGTCCTAGTAAAACTATTTATCTGAATCATTTAGATTTAATTGTCTCCGATGTGTGGGGACCTTCTCATATCTTATCTAATGAAGGATACAAATATTATATCATATTTATTGATGTGTTTAGTCGTTTTACTTGGATGTTTCCTATGTCTCAAAAATCTGATGTTTTTTCTATATTCTTTTTGTTTCAAAAGCATGTTGAAAATCTCTTTAATCGAAAAATCAAAATTTTTCAATCGATAATGCACTTGAGTATCGTAAACTTACTCGCATCTTGACAACTTGGTATTTTCCATAGATTTTCATGTCCACATACCTCTGAACAAAATGGTTTAGTGGAACGTCGTCATCGTCATATTCGTGAAACTGGTCTTACAATTCTCAACATGGCTTCTGTACCATCCTTATATTGGTATGATTCTTTTTACACCGCTTGTTATCTAATGAACCGTGTTCCTTCTACTTCTATCAATAATTCTTCTCCCTATGAAGCTCTTTTTGGTCTTCCACCAGACTACACTTTGCTTCGTGTGTTTGGTTGTTTGTGTTATCCTTATCTACGACCATATCGGTCTCATAAGATGGAACCGCTTTCTTCTCCTTGTGTTTTTATTGGGTATAGTCCATCCCAGAAAGGCTACAAATGTCTTCACATTCCTACAGGACGAATTTATGTCAGTCGTCATGTTGTTTTTGATGAGACCACTTTCCCTTTTGCGTCCGCATCATCACCTTCTCCGGCATTGGCATCTTCACAGTGCTCCGACTTCTACTTCTCTGAGTTTGAATTCACCTCCGGTATTATTGGAAAATTCAATGACTTCTGATCAGTTTCTCGGAGATTTATCTCCAGACTGTCGCTGGCGGTACTACCCAATAATCTCTGACCCGACCCTCGCTTCTCCGACAGACCTTGCTCCCGTGCTCAGTCATCAACACCTACACACATCTAAATTCTTTACACTGCCGGAAATTTCATCTGATCGCCAGACTCTTGACTGCCGAAATACTTCATCTACAGCCGACAACATCTGTGCATGCTGACGTTGGTCAGTTTCTTCAGCCGCCAGTATCCGTTTCGTCGCCTGCACCTGCACATCCATGTATTGATATTAGTCGACAAAATCTTTCCGTGTCGTCGTCTGTGCCACCATCTGCTGCAACGTCTGGTACCGCACCCACTTCGGTGTCTAATTCAGCTCCAATCATGCACTTGCCAACATCTGCGTCACATCTAATGACAACTAGAGCTAAGGATGGTATTTTTAAGCCTAATTCAAAATACGCCCGGTATGTGATTCACTTCTTGAGCCTACTTGTATTTCTCGGCTCATAAAATTCCCGAGAATGGCGTACCTCTTCTGATGACGAGATTAATGCATTGATTCGAAATGGTACATGGTCACTAGTACCATATCATCCTTCTATGAATATTATTGGATGCAAATGGGTATTTCGATCAAACGAAATCTCGATGGTACAATTACCCACGTCGTAAATCTCGCTTGGTCGCAAAAGGCTACAATCAACAGGAGGGATCGATTACTCTGAAACGTTTAGCCCGGTTGTTAAACCATGTACTATACGTATTATTCTTACATTGGCCTTATCTTCCAATTGGCCTATTCATCAACTTGATGTGCAGAATGCTTTCTTACATGGTGAACTTCAAGAAGAGGTGTATATGAAACAGCCAGGGCTATGTGGATTCTCGTTTTCCTACACATGTTTGCAAATTACACCGTTCTCTCTATGGACTTAAACAGCTCGCGTCACGTGGTATCACGAGACTTAGTACCTTTTTGCTACAAATTGGCTTTGTCACTTTGAGTGTGACTCATCTCATTTATCTACAATGGTACTTACGGTACTATTTATTTGTTGGTCTACGTGGATGATATTATCGCCACTTGGCTCTAGTACCACAGTGTATCACTTCTATTCTTACTCGTTTACAACAAGAATTTGCAATTAAAGATCTTGGTTCCTTGTCTTATTTTCTTGGCATTGAAGCGATTCGTACTTCTTCGGATTATTTCTTTCTCCAAGAACGTTATGCTCATGATCTTCTTATTCGAGCAAAAATGGATGGTGTCAAACCAATTCATACTCCACTTAGTACTTCGGAGATATTTCTTGATCGTAGCACTTTATTGACCCATGCTATTGAATATCGCAGCATTGTTGGTGCTTTGCAATATTTAACATTTACTCGTCCGGATCTTGCATATCTTTGTCAATAAAGTTTGTCGATTTATGCATGCTCCTACCAATTTCACCGGAGTTTAGTTAGCGAATACTTAATTATCTCAAGAATACTGCTACCTTTGGTATATTTCTTCGGCCGTCGTCTTCTTTACAACTATCCTTTAGTGCATATACTGACTCTGATTGGGCTGGTTCTCTTGATGATCGTCGCTCTACTAGTGGGTATTGTGTCTATTTAGGTGGAAATATTATTTCTTGGAGTGCTCGTAAACAGAAAACAGTATCTCGTTCCAGCACTAAAGCTGAATATCGGGGTCTTGCCATTGCCACTGCTGAAATTATGTGGATTCAATCACTTCTTTCAGAACTTCGTATATCCACTCAATCGCCTCCTGTTCTGTGGTGTGATAATCTTGGTGCTACTTATCTCACTGTCAATCCCATATTTCATGCAAGAACAAAGCATATTGAAATTGACTATCATTTTGTTCGTGATCAAGTTGCTTCTAAGCTTCTTGATGTCAGGTTTATCTCATCTAAGGATCAAATTGCGGATATATTCACAAAACCATTATCCAGGGATCGATTTTCTAGTTTAAGGTTCAAGCTAACGGTTCGAGATAACCCGTTACGCTTTTATGGAGGTGTTAACACATAGTCCCATGCGTGTAGTATCACACACGATACCCCGTCGACCAAGATGGTCAGTCCATTGTATATTAGAAATCTGTTTTCTTTAGGAAATACGATACCTTGCTGAACAAGGAAATCGTGTATATATATTGTAATATGTTCAATACGGTTTTTATGAAAGTTGATCAATAAAAGTTGTTATCTTCTGTTTCTCTGTTTGACATCTTCTTCTAGTTTATTCTTTGTTCTAAACCTAAGTAGTTCTAGCTGCCAACATTACAGTTTTGTTAATAATGTGGAATGTTTCTTCGTTTAGTTCACAGCAAAGGACAAGGATATCGTTGTTGGATGCGAGATCATGAACACTGGAATAGTAAGGGAATGGAACAGGTGATTTCTTATTCCTGAGTTGTATGAGATAATGCAGCCAAATGCTTCAAGTCTTTTTGCCACCTCGGAGCCAATACTTCCTAGCCCGACGATTCCCACTCTCTTTCCACACAGCTGCAAGAATTGAAATCTGATTAGTCACATAATATTAATGCATTTTACGCAAAAAATATTTAACTTGTAATTAGCTTTCAGTTAATGATAAAATAGTTCATTTGGCAAGGACGAGAGAACCTTAGAAGTTAGAACCACGTGGAAACTTGCCCTCGACGGGCCAAAACCCAGAGCGAACGAAACGATCTGCAGATGAAATTCGTCTAAGAACATCAAGTAACAGACCCACGGCAAACTCAGCAATATCTTCCGAGTAAACAGTACCAGCGTTACAAACAGCAATATCTTTTTTTTTCACTCAACTAAATCGATATGATCAAGACCAGCGCTATCTGTTAATATACAACCTAAAGAAGGTAAACAATTGGGGTTTCAATTTGAACAGGAGTACCACCACCACCGCCGACGCATATTAGAGCTTTTACTGATTGACAATGTGTTGTTAAGAATTCATTTAAGGGTATTAAAGGATCTGATTTTTTAAGAGTTGTGAATTTTCTGGAGAATTGTTCATCAAATGAAGGTATGAATGGGAATTTTCGCAGGGTTAGAATGATTGGCAAGTCATCACTCTTTGTTTCCATTGAAATTGAAATCTTGAAGTAGCTGAATTTCTTGTTAACAAGTACTGTACAAATCTACTGATCTACTAGGCTACTACTGATTTATATGTATTAAAAATTTGCGTTGTAGAAAAAAAGGCCTCTGAAATCCCTTTACGATCGCACATGTGACACCCCATCGGCCCATCAGGGTCGGCCATGTTAGTACTGAATGATAAGTTGAAGTCTTGAGAAGTATAAACAAACTATGAACTAACGAACTACGCACCTGGCAAGACGTAATTAATCATCAATGATTAGTTTACAGTATTTAGAAAGGGATAATTATATGGCACTAGGCGGAGTTTTAGAATTTGGAGTATTTTCTATCTAGGAAATTGGCCTATTTTTAATCAAAATCATTACTGGCATGCAATTGAGAATGCGATGATGAAATCATCATTTTCCAAGCTATATGCCCAATTCATTTGTAATAAACAAGACAAATACATTTCTGTTTAATTCACAAAAACATGTACAAAATTCATAATTTGTTTTTGCCTTAAAATTATTCCTTGGTTTACTCCCCTAAATTATCTATTTTATATGCTCTCAAAATAATACCCCAAAACAACTCTTCCAAATTATTTTTTTTCTCTTTCGTAGTATTTTTTTCTCTTTACAATGAAGAGTGCTTGAACGGTCTCAAAATCAATATCCAAGATCAATCTACTCGTATCCAAATCAAGAGGATCCAAATTCGACAAGTATGAAGCTTGTATTAATCACAATTAATAAGGACTTAAACTACCTAGATTGAATACGTACTACTTGTGTTATTCCTATTACAAAGATAAAACAATATAATGTAGAAAAGGAAAAGCACAAGACACCAGAAGTTTTGTTAACGAGGAAAACTGCACATGCGGAAAAACCCCGGGACCTTGTCCAGATCTTGCATCTGCCTTTTTGAACAAGTTTTTCCCTAGGCACAAAACATCGTCTATTAGGACGCAAATTTGCACGTTTTCTCAACAGGAGGGAGAATCCTTGTATAGGTATTTGGAAAGGTTCAATGATCTATTAGCCCAATGTCCTCATCATGGTCTAGAAAAGGTTAGGTTAGTTCAGATCCTTTATGAGGGTTTAGATTATTCCACTACGACCACAATAGAATCTATGTGTACGGTGGGTTTGAAAACCAAACAGTTGATGAGGCGATGACATATTTGCATGAAATCGCCGAAAAGACCCAAAGAATGGGAAAATAGTAGGGAACCCAAGAAAACAATTCTTCTAGGAAGAGGAAACGTTAATAGGCTAGAAGGAGGCTTTGAATCGATGCAAAATTGCAAAGAATAGCTAAAAGGTTAGAAGCTTTAGAATTGGGTCACACTAGTGGTAGAGTGGAGCCTTTTTGGGAAGGCAGGACTATTGAAGAGCAAGCCAATGCTCTTTTATAATAACAACACTAGATTTGATAACCGTCAAAAGTTTGACCCATATTCGTAAACCTATAATCCCGGTTGGAGAAACCATCCGAACCTCTCATGGTCTAAGGGCCGTAACCAAGGTCGGTTTAGTAATTCGAATGCTCCCCCAGGTTTTGGCTATACTAAGAATCCTTCAGAGTAGCTCGGTTCAAAATCAGTCCGATAAGAAAATTTTAAGTCTAGAAGAAACTCTTGCCTCATTTATTCGAAACACTGAAAAGATTCACCAATCACTTTCACAAAGCGTAGAAGCTAGTAACAGGATAGGGCAAGAAAATAGTCAAGCTATTGCCGATTTAAAAACGCAGGTTAGTCTGATAAATGAGTCCTTGAGAGAAAAAGGTAGGTTCCCTAGTCAAACACAACCCAACCCTAGAGGAGTTCATGAAGTAGGTGAAAAACCATCACATCAGTTGAATTCAATTAGAACCCTTAGGAGTGGTAGAGTAGTAGACCATCAGTAACCATGCCCGATAGTGAGCATACCAGTAGTTCACCCCTCAGACCATCCATAGCTGGAGGGGACCGATAAAATCTCCGATGATGCCAATTCGGTTCCCGAGAGGCCCTATTTTATGCCTAAAGCCCCATTTCCAAATGCTATTGGTACCAACAAAGAATGAATCCAACTTTAATGACATAATAAAGGTTTTTAAGAAAGTTACCATAAACCTTCCGTTACTAGAAGCAATTAGGCAACTTCCCGCTTATGCCAAATTCCATAAGGATATGTGTACGTGAAAGCAAGCTTAGTGTCCCTAAAAAAGCCTTTTTAGATAGTCATGTAAGTTCGATCATTCGGTACAACACAACTCCTAAATATAAAGACCTGTGCCCCTACCATTGCTTGCACGATAGGAAAACATCGGGTAGATAAAGCTTTACTTGACTTAGAGCTAGTGTGAATTTCTTGCCGTACCATGTGTACTTACAGCCTAGGACTTGGTGAATTGAAACCTACCAAGATAACACCGATTAGCCGATAGGTCCGTTAAAGTTCCTCGTGGTGTGATAGAAGATGTTCTTATTGAGGTCGACAAGTTTATTTATCCTATGGATTTCGTGGTCTTAGATACCCAACCCGTCCCCGACCCGTGAGAACCGTATACCCGTGATTTTAGGTCGCCCATTTTTAGCTACGTCTAATGCGATCATAAACTGTCGAAATGGTATTATGAATCTATCTTTTGGTAATATGACTATTGATTTGAATATTTTTAATGTCAATAAGCTACATTCTGAGCTAGATGACACATGCATTGAAGAGGTGAACATGATAGGAACCTTAGTTCAGAGTCATTACCAAACACCTTATCTAAGATCCATTAGAGAGTTGTCTAGCCCATTTTAGCATGGATTTTTAAGATGATAGCAACATTGAACAAGTAAATGCTCTGTTGGATTCTATTCCTATGTTAGATACCGATAAATGGAAAGCTAGGTTCGAACCATTACTAGCTACCGAATCTACCTTAAGCCCTTGTTTCGAAGAGCCTAGAAATCCTCCTAAGTTGGACCCTAATTATGCATTTTTAGGCCCATCTGAGATTTTGCCTATAGCTTCCGATTTGGATAGTGATCATGAGAGTAGGCCAGTGACCGTACTTCAAGACAATAAGGAAACTTTAGGGTTGCCCATAGAGGATATGAAACATATAAGTCCTACAGTTTGTGTTCCTCAGATGCATTTAGAGGATGAACTACTTGATTATAAATTAGAGAAATCAATTGACCTTTTTCAGGAACCTAATGGTCTAGAAATTATGAATATTGTGACTAGTCTATCTAGAGACACCGAAAATTCTAAGTTTGGGGGTAGTAATCGTCAAGTATCCATATCTGAAGTCCCTAACTTGGGACTCGAGCCTAGTGTGTCTGAGGTAATACCTGAATCTCTTCCGACTCCACAACCCGATCCTCCTGATACTATCCAGGAGGAAATCCAAACTATTTGAGACTCGTTATTTGGGTAAATCCGTTTATCAAGACACTCATATGAAGCCCAAGTGGGCACCACGTAAAAATCCAGTTGTCTTGCAGAAACCTTGGATGAGGATGTGCTATGTCCATTCATTTTTCTCGATTTGGTGCAGTTGTCTCATAATTGTGGCAGTTTTAATTGATTTTGATGATCCACAGTTGTTTCGACTATTGATATACGATTTGAAAGGGTAATTAGCCATTTTATGGGTACGTAATGTCTGGCTAAAGACGTTAAACTTAGCACTTCTTGGGAGGTAACCCAATATTCATGCGACACGGTAATATCTTTCCTTAACTCTTTTTGCTTCAAATGGTAACAATTTCTCCTTGTTCATGCTTTTAATTTTATCTTTAGAACATTGAGGACAATGTTAGATTTAAGTTTGGGGGTATGGGAGAAACTTTTAGTTGCATTGATAAACTCCAGAGCCTAGAAATTTATGCTTATTAAGGATGGCACTAACCAATCTAAGTGGATGGAAGCATTTTGGTTGTAGGAGTTGAGGAACCAATCTGATTATATGGAAACATCTAAAGAGTCTATTCATAAAAGCACGGAGCTCGGTGTTAGAATTAAAGAAAAACACGGTAGTAGTTTCGCCATATCTCGTTGAATCCTTTTCACTTCTATTTTTATTTTGTTTTCTTTAAATTATGTTTGTCTAAGTGATTAGGTGGGGCTCACGATTCAAGTTGTTACCACTGCTAGGGTGAAATAGAGTGATTGAGATACCAAAAAAAAAAAAAAAAAAAAAAGTTGAAAAAAAAAGAGAAAAGAAAAAGAAATTGAGACCACCATCGGACCAACCTAATAAATTCAATAAAGTCGACCACCGGGAACCCTTGTATATGCCGGTTGTGTTGACCTAGAGTTAGGATTATCGACACTTGGTTCCCTTTGTATATGCCGGTGTGTTGATATTAGTCGACTAGTATCTCAAATCCATTAGGATAGGTTCGTTTTGGCAAAGGCCTTCTTGTGTATATGAGAAACACCATTCAACTTAGACAACATCAAAACCATCTACGTTTTTCTATATCCATTTCTTACTCTATCCATGTGATTGGTCGACTCTAAGTTATGATGTCCAAACTATCCGAGTAGAGCTACAGTGACTTATATATGAATTTTAGTATGCTTGAGTGCAAACTCGTGTACAGAAATTGGAATTTCGCATCGTGGTACTTCCTCATGTAGTCAATAAGTATGCCAACCAAGGAGATTCTTTAGTGCCTTCCAAAGTTCTCACGTAGATAGTTAGGGTCCTGGAGTATAAAGGTTTTGTGGGTACACCTCTCGGTAAACCCTCCCGAGACTATAAATCGGCCACTAGGGCCACCTAGGGGTTTAAAGGCTTATTGCATACGCTAAATGCAATCGACGATGCCCATGATAACAGTTAGGATTTTATTTTATTTTTGCTCGAGGACTAGCAAATAATAGGTTTGGGGGTATTTGATAGACACATTTTTGTGTCTAAATTGTCTCGATTCTATATATTAATAGTGCTCATTTTTGTACTTATTATGGTGTTTTATGTGTGTGTAGGTATTTTTGGCCAATAAACATTTTTGGAAAAATCGGCTCAAAAAGTGGTATTTATACTCGTGGGAGAAAAATTATTATTCGGACCCCTCAAATGGATAAGGGCACACAACCGTGAAGGGGCACTCCACTGTTATTTGCACCCCAGATGTGCTATTTACGCCCAAAGTCTAAAGGGAGTCCAACGCTGGATAAGGGAGGTCATCCTCTTTGTTTGAATATTTGATTTTGGCGGAAAGTAGGAGCTGTTCTGGCAGATTTAGGGTCGAGATTTGGACGTGATTTAATGAGATTCAATCGATGATTCTCATGGATTGGACCTATTATAGATATACAATGTTGTTATGGGTGTTTTTAAGGGTCGGATTTGGCTATATTCTCGGCTTGAAGCAAAACGAGGAGTTTCGTATATACTCGGATATTTTGGTTTTATAAATAGAAGTTCGAGAGGATTTTACGCTTGGAATTAGATGAATCGAGTCTTGATTATGTCCTGAAGGAGTTTGAAGAGTTGGGATGGCTTAGCGGAGACGCGTGAAGTGAAGATAAACAAGGAAAATCCGTGACTTTTGCGGGAAGAAAAGACCAGATTTCTTGGAGAGTTGATTACCCTGTTTGGTATATATAGGTGCTGGGAGGTTCAAAGAAGGACGACGGATACTTTGGGGGAGCTTTAGAACATAGCAGAGATCAACAGGAGGAGTTGCAGGAAATCGAGTTCTCATTGGTGTAGTCAAGAACACGAAGAACAAAGGGCCATCAAGGACAATCGTTTAAGGGGTCTTAAAATCAACGACAAAGCAACAAAGTGCTTACAACAGTTTCAGAATGTGCTTTCCATTGTAACGCCGATACACTCGTTGCAAATCGGGCCGTGTTATCACTTTTCATCCTTTTAATCATCTTTTGAGCCATAAACACATATTTTGAGATCATGATTAATATGAGGAGCTAAACCCCATTGCTGAGGCGATAGAGGAAGCTATTTTTCCAACAAAAAGTGGTATATTTTATTTTATTTATTTATTTGCAATTATTATATGATTATTTGCCTTGATTGAAAATTGTTTGAATGATTTTTGTTAAACAATTGTGATTTGTTTTGATAGAGCATACTTGGACCTAGGTTTTTGATGTTCTATGCTTCGGATTTACACTTGTTATTTTGAGAATCTACTTGTTGCAATAGTTTAGAATCAAATTGAACGAGAAAATTGCATGAATATAAATATTGGATTAAATCACTTTGAAATTGGAAAATAGTGGAATCTTAGCCTCGTTGTTCTTTTTAATACCGATAACATCTTTGTCGAGTTTGCTATAATTTTCAGTGAGTTTTCTATTTTTGTTTTGAATTTAAGTCTAAAAATCCTTCACAAGTTCGAGAGAACGACATCTTTCTTACCACTTTTCTACAACAACATAAAACCACATCACTTCTCTCTTTGTTGTTGGGATAATAACTTCTTTGCCGTAGCACAAACCTCCACCCCATATGTTAAATAAAGGTGACATTCCCGTGGCATCTTGTCTCGGTTGTGTTGTAAGCCCATACCGCATTATGTACTGTTCGCACCATGCTTTATTGTACCCTTCTAATTTCTTCTTCAATATATTTGCGATTGTCTTATTTGTTGCTTCTGCCTGCCCATTTGCCTGAGGGTATAATGGAGTTGACTTTCCACATTTTATCTTAAATGTATTAAGTAATAATTCTATATTATGTCCCTCGAACTGCTTCCCATTATCAGATACCAATTGTGCGGGGATTCCAAATCTACATATGATATTCTCAAATATGAATGTAAAAATATCTTTGTCGCGAATGTGTTGTACCGCCTTTACTTCACCCATTTTGTGAAATAGTCTCAGTAGCAACAATCGAAATCTTCTTTGTCCAGGACCACCGGTAAAAACGGTCCAACAATATCTAAGCCCCATTTTCCAAAGGGCCACACATTTGTTGAAGATGTTAATAGTGCTCCAGGTGCATGTATTTTCTTTCCATGACTTTGGAAATCTTCGCAACGTCTTGATACACGTTTCGCGTCTTCATGCATATACGACCAGTAATAGCCTTGTATTTTCGCTCTGTATGCCAAAGATCTTCCGCCGCTGTGATTGCCAGCATCCCCACTATGCAACATCTTTAACACTGCTTCTCCTTCTTCTCGTGTCAAACACACGAGTGAAGGTCCATTAAAAGATCTCCGGTATAATATCCCATCTCTTAATTCATAATTTGTAGCACGGCTTTTTAATTTGTGTGCCTCCAACCTATTTCTCGGTGTTTCTCCTCTCATCAAATATGCATGAAGTTCGGCTCTCCAATCTTCAATAACAGGTGTTTGTTCCTCATCTTCTATGATCATCACGTTTACCTCTCCTTCTTCTTCTTCCTTATTGATCGATGGCGATAAAAGTGTCTGTATCTTTATGCATATCGCAGTTGGATCCGTCATCATACTTGAGATAAAATCAAAAGCATCTGCGAGTTTATTATCTTTTCTTGATATGTGTCTCCATTTTATTTTTGGGATTTTCGCTGACAATTCTCCAACAAGTTTCTTGTATTTCTTTAAAGATGGTTCGTTTGTAGTGTATTCTCCTTTTATTTGTCGAATGACTAGCTGCGAGTCACTGGTGATTTGCACAGTTTCCAACTGCATTTCTATTACAAATTTCAAAGCATGTATTACATCTTCATATTTCATTTCATTATTGGTGGATGTAAATTCCAATCTGAAGGAGAAAGCCATTTTAGTGCCCTCTGGCGAAATCAAAACAATTCCAATTCCGTTACCTTCTTCATTTGATGATCCATCCACCAAAGACATCCCATCTATCTCGGCTCACATCGAGGGTCCTTTGGGTTTCCATACTCTTCTTCTATATCCATCATTTCTTCCACCGCTTCATCTTCTTCTAAAGGAAATTCTCGCTAAAATTCCGCGATAATTTGTGATTTGGGTGAAGAGAGTATTTCTTTTGAATAATTTTTCTCTGCGGCATTGAAAGTTTTAATTGATATAGTAGATTGGTTTCTCAATTCCGCATCTACTCGTAACAACACAACACTTAATGCGTGCGATGTTTGTCGCAAGATATAGTAATAGTTCTTCTCCCGGTTCGCTTTTTTGCAAAATAGATATATGCATCGAGATAATCTTTTATTCCTTAGCTTTTCTCGCATTCATCCGTCCATTTAAATTTTTTCCCCATTTTGAGTATGTTGAAAAAGTGTTTGCATTTATCTGATGATCGCGAAACGAACCTCCCTAGTGAAGCTAAGAGTCCGTTTAACTTCTGTACATCTTTTATTGTTGCTGGAGTTGGCATGTCGCGAACTGCTTGCACCTTCGCCGGATCAACTTGTATACCCTTTTTTGATACAATGTAGCCTAAAATTTTTCCTGACGCAACCCCAAAAATGCACTTCTCTGGATTTACTTTGATGTTAAACTGTCTCATTTGTTCAAAAATTTCTCTCAGATCTTGGACATAATCTTTTGCTTCTTTACTTTTTATTAACATATCATCCATATACACCTCTAGTGTCTTATGTATCCAATTCGCAAACACCTTCTCTACCATTCTTTGGTATGTTGCTCCAGCATTTCGCAAACCAAATGGCATTTTTGTATAACAATATAATCCTCTTGGGCGAAAAAAGCAATTGTGTTCTTGATCTTCTTCAAGAGAGGGATTTGATTATATCCTTTGTATCCATCTAGAGAAGATATTCTATCATTTCCGCCGCGACTCTACCAATTGTGGGATATCCGGTAGTGGAAAACTATCTTTGGACAAGCTTTATTTAGATCAAGAAATCTATACAAATTCTTATCCCTTTATTCTTCTTTGAACTACTACCATGTTTGCTATCCACTCCTGATATTTAGCTTGTCTTATAATTCCCGCATCAAGCATCTTCTTCTTGATTCTTCTTCTATTTGGGGATGATATGATAGACACATTTTTGTGTCTGATTTAATCTCAATTGTATATTTTGTTAGTGCTCGATTTTGTATTTATTATGGCTTTTTGTGTCATTGTAGGTGTTTTTGGAGAAATAAGCTTTATGGCGAAATTGGCTCGAAAAGTGGTTTTTGCGCTCGTGGAGAAAATTACTATTCGGACCCTCATTTGGATAAGGGCACTTCAATTACTAAGGGTACACACTAATTGTTATTTACACTCCAGGACACCCAAGTGTTAAAGGCACCCGACGCTTGGATAAGGGGCATCCATCATCTTCCCCATTTGAAATCAAATTGGCGGGAAAAGAAGAGCAAATGACAAGCGCAGATTTTAGGGATTAAATTTTCGGCATCTTTTAGGGAGATTCAATCGGGTATATTCATTGGGATTGATCTCGCTAGGCCTAAACAGGAGCTTGGTATTCGTGTTGGACTCGGAAAACTTGGGCTTGATCATCGCCTCTACGCAAACGGGGTATACAAGTATCACGGGATTTGCTTGGATCTTATTTTTGAAGTTACGTGGACTGGAAGAATATTTCCTTCCCCTGTTCGATTCTATTCTATCATGAGATGCAATTTTGAACGATTAAAACTCTATTTGACGCGTACAGAAAGATTAAGGAGGAATTATCGTAACTTGCCGCGGGGAAAGAAAGGAGAGATATACTCGGGATTTCGTCTGTGGTGTATAAAAAGAAGCCGTGGAAGCCAGAAAAGGGGGTCGAGACTTTGGGTGTTGAAACGGAGGGTTTGGAGGAGCTGCAGAGCTCGATTTATCATCAGTAGGGAAGAAGGGAAGAAGAACAGGGAACAGCACATAAACACAGTCGCAGAATCCGTGGCCTTAGCTTTCAAATTCAATTCACTTTGTCACAATTTCTCAGAACAATTATTCAAACTTTGTAATGAGATCTCATTCGTTTCTTTGTAACAGTGAGTTTTGTAACAATTACATCTCATTACAAACTCATTTGCTTTATACTTTTGCTTCAATAAAAACACCTCTTGAGCCATGTTTCTATCTTTTGAGTGTGTTTTCGACATGAGGAGCTAAACCCCAACACTGGGACGACGGAGGAAACCTTATTTCACAATTGTTTGGTAACTATATTTGATTCTCTATGACTTTTGCATTGATTTAATTGATTTATGATTTTTCTTGATTAGTTGTGATTTTGTCTGATAGCGTATGCTTAGTTTAAGAACTCTTGATGCGCTATGCTTATGATTTACATATAATTCTTTATAAAATCTACTTTCGGCAAAGAAAAGAGTCAACTAAAGAGCTAGAATTGTTATGAGTCATTATATAAACCAATTGAATGTGATTAATGGTGGAATCCGAAGTCCTAGTATCTCTCGATATCGTGACAAACTTGTGAATATATTTTCTTTGTTTTTAATATTTTCTTAAATCGAATCTTTACAAGTCTGAGTGAACGACAACCTTTATTACCACTTTACTACAACTTGTTAATATCATATCAATTTTTGGCGCCGCCGACGCGGACTTGTATTTAGATTTGTTTTAGGTTTATTTTTATTTTTATTATTTTTGTTCTTTTTTACGCCTTTGGTATTTTTCGATTATTTTCAGATTTGGAGCGAAGCTACGAGGAAAGAAAAAGTGCTATAAAAGGAAAGCATCGCCAAATAAGGAAAGAAAAGAGGAGTCCAAGGAGTGAAGAAGAAGATTTTGTATATAATTATTTTGTTTTATTTTTAGAAACTGTAAATAGGGTTGTATTTTTGTAATTTTTCTTTTTATTTTTGGACACTTTTTGGACTTTATTTTGGACTTGGACATTATTATTTTTAAACCCTAAGGAAGGGTTAAGGTTAAATATAAACTGTTTGCGAAGGACGACGAAGCATGATACTGTCTCGGCCTCGGGTTCGTACACCGACATAGGAGTCGGTGGCCCGAGTCGACTTCAACGGTTCATCGCCCGTCCAGTACGGGAGGTAAGACTCTATCCACCCACGAATCCCCGTCGGTGGGTTTAATTTTGTGTGACAACTCACACCCCTGCAAATAGAATGTCGAACTGGTATTACAATAGCCAATACAATGAATATCCGACTGAGTTTCAAAATGGACGTTACTACTTTGACCATAATGTGAATAGTGGTTGGGAACATCAGCCTTTTCAAGGTTATGGCTCATACCATGATGAGCCCAATTACTATCCATACACCCACCGGTCATACGAGCAAAATTCCTCTCTACTAGAGTCCGCGTGTAAGTTAGCTGAGTCAACACAAAAGTTACTTGAGTCAACACGTAGTTCATATGCAATGAATAACTTAGTTTTGGACGAAAGCACTGCAACGTGTGAACGTTCTTTCCTAGATGAAATCAGGAAGTCATGAGTCGACTTAAAATGTTGTTAGAGGCCCGGAAAGAACTTGCTCAAGATAGTCTTAATTTCCAATATAGTGTTTCCAATAGTACCTTTGAAAATGAAGATAGTTATTTGCATAATCAAGATGACGAGGTTAGAATCGGTAACACTACTTTAGATGAGGTTCGACCATTTTCATGTTATTACAATGATGATTATGATGAGGATAGTGTTGATGAAGAATTTGAAATGAGTAGGCATAGTGATCAGGAATTTGTTATTCCAATTGAGCTTAACAACGATAATATTATTTCTAGTTCGAATCCAAATAATTTTAATAATTATTCACCTATTCAAAAGGACGAGGATTTGACTAGAGAGACCACCGTTTTAGACGATGTAGTTTTTCCTAATGATTACGAAGCCGATTATGGTTTAGAGGAACGGGTATATTTTGAGTCTAGCGATTTAGAAACAACAGACTTAGAAAAAGAAAATGAACTCGTAGAGATGAGTGAGGATGAACCCGACTTAGAAGAATCAATTGACCATTTTCGGGAATCGATGACCTTGAAATTAGGGAAGTTGTGACTAGTCTATCTAGAGACACTGAAAACTCTAAGTTTGGGGGTGATTATCATTCTCCATGTGCCTTAACTCTTAGAAAGGTCCCTCACTTGGGACTTGACATATGTGCCTCAACCATTTTAAAATATTATCTTCATACACGTTTTCCTGAACCTAGTGATGTCCATAGGGAAGTTCAGTTGTTAGAAACCCATCCTCTGGTTGATGTGGTTTGCCCGTGCTATGATACCCAGTTGATTTTGTTTTCCCACCAAATATTTTTCAACCAATTGTGGGAACGTATAAGTTTCGATGTGTCCATTATTTAGTTTTGAGACTAAACCTAAGTACTTTAGAAATTAGTATCGACACATTTGCTTAAGATTGACCGCCGCCATCGTGGTCAATTGTGTGAGTCAAAACTGATTGACTTTAAGGATCCGCAGCTATTTAGGTTATTATTATGTGCTTCTAAGTTTTTATTTGAGTTTTTCCAGACTCTAATACCTAAATCGGATCTTAGCTTCGAGGAAATGCAACACATGAAAATATTTTATTTGGACCCAATCATAGAGCTCGAACCCCGAACCACAGCTAGATGTAGTTGTCTTAAAAAGGAAACTAGACAAGGGTGTGCATTATTTGTTAATTTTCTTGGCATGTTGCAGATTCCTTTTACTTGTGATAGCTCTATTTGGTTTTGATGACCCACAAAAATTTCGGCTATTACTTTATGATTCTATGAGGTGAGTAATCCTTTGTTAGTCTGGCTGAAGACGTTAAACTTAGCACTTCTTGGGAGGTAACCCAATATTCATGCGACACGGTAATATCTTTCCTTAACTCTTTTACTTCAAATGGTAAAGTTTTCTCCTTGTTCATGCTTTTAATTTTATCTTTAGAACATTGAGGACAATGTTAGATTTAAGTTTGGGGGTATGGGAGAAACATTTTAGTTGCATTGTTAAACTCCGAGCCTAGAAATTTATGTTTATTAAGGATGGCACTAACCAATCTAAGTGGATGGAAGCATTTTGGTTGTAGGAGTTGAGGAACCAATCTGATTAGATGGCAACATCTAAAGAGTCTATTCATAAAAGCACGAGCTCGGTGTTAGAAATAACATGATAGTTTCACCAATCTCGTTGAGTCCTTTTCACTTCTGTTTTTATTTTGTTTTGTTTTTAAACTATGTTTCTCTAAGTGATTAGGTGGGTCCCACGATTCAAGTTGTTACCAATGCTAGGGTGAATTAGAGTGATTGAGATACCAAAAAAAAAAAAAAAAAAGTGAAAAAGTGAAAAAGAAAAAGTTGAAAAAAAAAAAAAAAAAAAAAAAAAAAAAGACTAGACCAATTAGACCAAACGGAATAAAATTAACACTTGGGAATAGCAATATGTGTGTGTTTTCCCCTGTCCTCCGTCGCCTAAACAAGCGTGGAATGCAGGATCCACGGAACTATCATGTAATCTGTCGACAAGAAGCATGCGCTTGGATCCAAAAGATCTAATCATGCGATTAAATAAAAAAAAAAAATATTAATGTTCAAAGAATAAATCGACTTGGTTCCCTTGTATATGCCAGGCGTGTTGATCTAGAATTAGGATTGTCGACCACCGGGTTCCCTTGTATATGCTAGTTGTGTTGATATTAGTCGGACCGTATCTCACCATTAGGATAGGTTCATTTTGGCGGAGGCCTTCGGACGAGATATGGGAAACATCGATCACTTAGTAAACATCAAAACCATCTATGTTTTTCTATTTCCATCTTCTTGATCTATCCATGTGATTAGTTTTGACTCCGGTATTGATGTCCATAGTGTGACTATCTCGAGTAGAGCTCGTGACTTATATGAATTTTTAGTATGCTTGAGTGCAAACTCATGTACAGCAATTGGAATTTCGCATCAGGATACTTCCTCCTGTAGTCAATAAGTATGCCAACCAAGGAGATTTTTTAGTGCCTTCCAAGGTTCTGTGTAGATAGTTAGGGTCTGGAGTGTAAAGGTTTTGTAGGTATATCTCTTGTAAACCCTCCCGAGACTATAACTCGGCCACTAGGGCCACCTAGGGGTTTAAAGGCTTATTGCATACGCTAAATGCAATCGACGATGCCTGCGACAGTGAGTTAGGATTTTATTTTCTTGATTTGATTTTCTCGAGGACGAGCAAATAATAAGTTTGGGGGTATTCGATAGACACATTTTTGTGTCTGATTTAATCTCAATTGTATATTTTGTTAGTGCTCGATTTTGTATTTATTATGGCTTTTTGTGTCATTGTAGGTGTTTTTGGAGAAATAAGCTTTTGCGGCGAAATTGGCTCGAAAAGTGGTTTTTGCGCTCGTGGGAGAAAATTACTATTCGGACCCTCATTTGGATAAGGGGCACTTCAATTACTAAGGGGTACACACTAATTGTTATTTACACTCCAGGACACCCAAGTGTTAAAGGCACCCGACAGTTGGATAAGGGGCATCCATCATCTTCCCCATTTGAAATCAAATTGGCGGGAAAAGAAGAGCAGTGATCGCGATTTAGGGATTAAATTTTCGGCATCTTTTAGGGAGATTCAATCGGGTATATTCATTGGGATTGATCTGTTAGGCCTAAACAGGCTTGGTATTCGTGTTGGACTCGGAAAACTTGGGCTTGATCATCAGCTCTACGCAAAACAGGGTATACAAGTATCACGGGATTTGCTTGGATCTTATTTTTGGAAGTTACGTGGACTGGAAGAATATTTCCTTCCCTGTTCGATTCTATTCTATCATGAGATGCAATTTTGAACGATTAAAACTCTATTTGACGCGTACAGAGAAGATTAAGGAGGAATTATCGTAACTTGCCGCGGGGAAAGAAAGGAGAGATATACTCGGGATTTCGTCTGTGGTGTATAAAAAGAAGCCGTGGAAGCCAGAAAAGGGGGTCGAGACTTTGGGTGTTGAAACGGAGGGTTTGGAGGAGCTGCAGAGCTCGATTTATCATCAGCAGGGAAGAAGGGAAGAAGAACAGGGAACAAAGACATAAACACAAATCGCGTAATCCGTGGCCTTAGCTTTCAAATTCAATTCACTTTGTCACAATTTCTCAGAACAATTATTCAAACTTTGTAACAGATCCATTCTTGTTTCTTTGTAACATTGAGTTTTGTAACAATTACATCTTGTTACAAACTCATTGCTTTATACTCTTTGCTTCAATAAAAACACCTCTTGAGCCATGTTTCTATCTTTTGAGTGTGTTTTCGACATGAGGAGCTAAACCCCAACACTGGGACGACGGAGGAAACCTTATTTCACAATTGTTTGGTAACTATATTTGATTCTCTATGACTTTTGCATTGATTTAATTGATTTATGATTTTCTTGATTAGTTGTGATTTTGTCTCGATAGCGTATGCTTAGTTTAAGAACTCTTGATGCGCTATGCTTATGATTTACATATAATTCTTTATAAAATCTACTTTCGGCAAAGAAAAGAGTCAACTAAAGAGCTAGAATTGTTATGAGTCATTATATGAACCAATTGAATGTGATTAATGGTGGAATCCGAAGTCCTAGTATCTCTCGATATCGTGACAAACTTGTGAATATATTTTCTTTGTTTTTAATATTTTCTTAAATCGAATCTTTACAAGTCCGAGTGAACGACAACCTTTATTACCACTTTACTACAACTTGTTAATATCATATCAATACGTTGTTGCAATCTTTCTGATTCTTTGTTTGAATGGTCTAACATTTTTATCAATCTCCAATTTATGACATGCCACAGACGGATCTATTCCCGGTATCTCATCCATATCCCATGCGAAGATGTCTTTATATTCTCGCAATAGATTAACAGTTCTTTCTTCCTCATCCTCCTCCATTTTAGTTCCAATTTTTAGTATCTTGGGTGCTTCTTGGGTCCCAACATTCACTTCCTTTGTTGCATCCGCCGCAGTAGTGTAAGCGGCCTCGTGTTCTCGATATAGGTGTCGGTTCTTTTATCTCCTTCGCAGTCCATTCCCTTCTTCCGAATTTTCGCTGTGTATGCCTTTTCCTTCCTCTCGCTTTTATCATGTAAATTCTAAATTATTCTTCTTTCTTTGCTTCCTTCGCCATTTTTCTGCGATTTTTTCGCTTCTCTGCACGTCCTTCGTATTGCTTCACTTCAATTTGATAACATAATCTCGCTTTATCCACATCTCCTATAATTTCACCAATCCCACTTGGTATAGGAAATTTAATGCATTAATGTAATGTCGACGCTACTGCTTTAATTGCATGTATCCATGGTCTTCCCAACAACATGTTTTATGGTGATTCCATATCCACCACACAGAATATTACTCGTGTTTTGATTTCACCTAGTAAAATTCGCAACTCTATTTCTCCTTTTGGTTTTGTTAAAGATTTGCCAAAGCCATGAATATGATAAGTTGAAGGAGACATTTATTCATTTTTGTATCCCATTTCTTTGTATGTATGGTAGAACATTATATCCACCGAACTCCCTGTATCCACCAAAGTTCTGTTTATTGTCCATTCTTCCATAATCTTTGCCGTGTTCACCTTTTGTTTCTGTGTGGTTACTGTGATCACCAAAGGAGATGTGTGTCCCAAATTTTCTTTTGGTATTTCTCAACTGTCTTGTAAACGTAATTTTCTGTTTTTCCCAATCTCTCAAAGGTGATGTCTTCTCAACTGCTACAATTTTCTTTCCTTCAAAGTCTCGTTTATATACTCTCCCTCTGACGTTCTCATGGAATTCACTGATCATTGTTTTTGTGATCGAATTACATTCCAATTTTTTGTTAAATTTCATGATTCTAGTTTTCTCTATTTTTACTGATTCATCCACTTGTTTTATCATTTTCTTGATTTGAACAACCTTGATAACAATCTTTAATCTTTTCCTTCAATCATTCCCTATTTCTAGCGCCATTATGTAGTTGCAGGAAATCCCACACTACACCCCTCACAAGAATCCACACAATCAAATCATTTTGAGATGAATAATTATAAGTTTTATTGATTGAATTCCAGAAATGTTACAAGATGAAAGGGAGATGAACCAAAGAATTATAATCACTCTAAACTTTCTCTCTCTTAATGACTTGCTCAACACTACTAAAAAGATCCCTCTCTCGTAGGCCTATTCGGCTCTTTATATAGGACATTACATAGTGGATGACAGCTAAGTTGTCCTTTATTTTCGGGTATGTCTTGCGAAGTATCGCAAATGTACAAATGTCAAATCTCGGGACACTCCTCGATCTCGCTACATCTTCACATCTATCTCGTGTTTTGGATGTCGTCATCCGTTACGTCGTTTTTACTTCCATCCCGCGATGTCTTCGTAGTGTGTCGTTTATGGACTTCGAGAGAATCTTGGTGTTGTGATATTCTGATCCTACAGATTCAGAGAGTGGAAGTGGCTCCACTCTAGCTTTCCATTTAGTCGTGTCCATGAGGGGTGCAGATTCAAGCAAAGAATTCACTTCACTTATGTATTCATCATCAAACAAATCCAAGTTGAAATTATTCAAGCAAGCATGTAAAGGATCAACAGACATGTTACTAGATAAAGAATCTTGAACCAAACTTTCAATCATATTGATTTCATGCACATCATCATCATCATCAAGATCTAAATGTTGCTGGCTGGCATTAAAAACATTCAACTCCACAGTCATGTCACCAAATGACAACTTCAACACCCCATTACGACAATTGATAATTGCATTGGACGTCGCCAAGAAAGGACGTCCTAAAATGACAGAATGTGACATCAGGTTTTGCACAGTGAGTATCCAATACGATGAAATCCACAGAAAATAGAACTTATCAACTTTAATCAAGACATCTTCTACCACACCACGGGGAATTTTGACTGACCTATCCGCCAATTGCAGAGTTATAGGAGTTGCTTTTAACTCTCCAAGACCTAACTGTACATATACCGAATATGGCAGTAGGTTCACACTAGCCCCTAAATCTAGTAACGCCTTATTGACCGTATGGTCACCTATCTTGCATGTGATTGTGGGACAACCTGGGTCTTTAAACTTAGGTGGAGTCTTGTTTTGAATGATAGAACTTACCTGTTCAGCAAGAAAGGCACGCTTATGCACATTAAGCTTTCGCTTTTGTGTGCACAGATATTTCAAGAACTTAGCGTAAGCAGGGATTTGCTTAATTGCCTCGAGAAATGGAATGTTAATATTGACTCGCCTGAATAATTCCAATATCTCGTTATACTGCGTTCCTTTCTTTTGTTGCTCTAACCTTTGAGGGAAAGGAGCTGCAGGCGCATTTGTCGGCACAGAAACATTCACATCATCAGATTTTTTTGGTCTAGGTACATGCTCAGATTGATTTTCAACAACTGGTGTATCATGCAATTGTGACTTAGACACAGACTCACTCTTTTCAGGCATGCTTACATTGTTATCAATGACTTTACCACTACGAAGAGTGGTAACAGCATGTGCAGTTTCATTACAAGTAGACGTATTTGCCTGAAATGTGCCTTTTGGGTTTTGTTCAGGATGACTTGGAAACTTACCCTTTTCCCTGTCATTAAGAGCATCACAGATCTGACCTATCTTAAGTTCTAGACTTGTAAAACGTTGGTCAGTGGACTTCTGATTTTGCAAAAGATTTTGGGTCAACAAACCGACACTTTCTTCAATGCTGGATAATTTCTTTTCAGAAGGATGCTGTGTGTATGATTGTATCTGAGGGTTTCTAGGATATGAATATCCTTGTGTGTTACCTGATGCATTCCCTTGTACAGGGCCCTTGGACCATGAAAAGTTAGGGTGGTTCCTCCACCCTGGGTTGTAGGTCTGTGAATAAGGGTTATGTTCTTGCTTTTGATACAAAACATGGGCTTGTTCAGGTCTGGACTCTTGAAATGCATGCAATTGTGGACAGATATCAACAAGATGATCATAACTATTACATGCAGCACAAATAGACATCTCAACTTGGTTACAAGAAGTGGAAGCAGCAGATTTTATATTTTTCTCCAATTCTAAAGCCTCAACTCTTCTAGCCAGTGATGCTATTTTAGCATTACCCTCAAAGGCAGACTCTATCTTATGGACACTATCCCTGTTGGTTAACTTCCTAGGTTCTCTAACAGACTCCCATTGCTGAGTTTTCTCGGCAACTTCATGCAAAAAGGTCCATGACTCGTCAGCACCTTTGTTTGTGAACTCACCATTGCACATTGCTTCCACCATGGATCGAGTGGCGAAATCCAACCCTTCATATAGAATTGTTGAGAGTCTCCACTATTCGAAACCATGGTGAGGACATTAAAGTAACAAATCATTTAATCTTTCTAAGTACTTGGACAATGTCTCACCATCCATTTGAACAAAACTATTGATACTCTGACGAATGGTGGTTGTCTTATGATTTGGGAAGAACTTTTTGAAAAATTCTTTCGTAAGATCATTCCAAGTTCTAATGGATTGAGGCCGCAAAGCATATAGCCAAGATTTGGCTTTTTCCTTCAAAGAAAAAGGAAACAAACGCAATTTTAGGGACTCTTCTGTCAACTGATTGAATCTGAGAGTCCCACAGATTTCCTCAAAATCTCTCACGTGGTGGTAAGGGTTTTCAGCATCAACTCCTCGAAACACATGGAGCATATGGATAGTGCTCGCCTTTAACTCAAAATGACCAACAGTTTCTGGTAGAACAATACAAGAGGGCTGGCTTGTCCTCGTGGGATACATGTAATCTTTGAGACTGCGGGGTTGGACAATCTCGTCATCCATTGTCTCAGGTTGGTCAGGTCTTTCCTCGACAGACACAGGAATCTCAACTACGTCCTCTCGCTGAATTATAACTAGGCGATTTGTTTGGTCTCTAAAAGTCACAATCATAGCCTAGATAGCACTTCAATTATGTAATAACAATCATTCCAACAAAGCACATCATAATTCAAAAACTCAGGGTCATATGAACGAGTATCAAGATTATGTGATCACAAAAAAAAACACAGTATTTTGCAGAGAAGAGCACAATGAATTAACAGTTCAAATTAGCAAGTAAACCACCCAAATGTCACAGGATTATACACAAAGTTGTTATAAGTGGCGGGGATTGACAATGCTCGGCAAATAGTTTCGTTTGCATGCAAGGGGTGTATTATTCAAGACAAGGGTATTAAAGTTGAGATACGATATCGCCGAAGATAAGATCGGGTTTAGGCACAACCAACGGGTTGCCTCGCAATCTTTTTCTCCGACCTTTAAGTTGCACTGCATATCCTGTGCTGTTGAACTCAAAAGAGGAATTCCGAAAGATTGGAAGTACGCTGGTAAAGCAAGGAAACAAAAGAAACTACCGACGGTTAACAAACTAGAGTAGCAAGACCAATGCTGTGTACCATACTGACAAACTAAGCTATCACTAATCGAAAGATTTGAACAAAACAGAATGGAGTTACATGAATGGATGTATTATACAGAAAAGTTAAGATCTAAACAAGTATATATACAGCCTAAACTGAAAAACTAGTAAACTGACGATGCAGAGATTAAAACTACAGGATGCAGCTAACTATGATGCAAACATAACAGAGTGGATCTGAGACATACAACACTTAAAGACAATGACGTGGCTACTGATTCAAACTACGTGATGGAAATAGTTACAGGTGAGTTATACTACAAATTACAAATTACAAAGATAGTGAAAATTAAAACTACATCTAAGAGGTTACAGGGCTACACTACAGTTACATTAGATTGATGAGAAGCTACAGGCTATAATGATCGAAGAGCTATAACTAGAAAAAGATGCAAGACAAACAAAGATGCAAGGTATATACAAATGGTTCAAAACAACAAAGTTATAACAATGACAACAGGAAAATAGAAAAGTCTATATATACAAAAATAAACTGAAAAACCAGTAAAGTCAACAATAAAGCAACTACACCACTACCGAATCCCCGGCAACGACGCCAAAACTTGGTAGGATTAGAAGAGATGATATACCTACGATTATACTGCAAGTGCACAGTGCCTTATTGTGTATAATACAAATACAGGTCGATCCACAGGGACAAGGTGAATGCAAAGTTAAATTTAAAGCCTTACTTTACTAGTTCAAATCAAAGAGTTTGTCTAAACAATTAGATGTTGGCAAAGAGAATTCACTGGAGAACAGAATGCAATTTAAATGAAAGGTTAAACACTTGATAAGAGAGCACTAGAGCTATCAATTCCACCACTTAACCTACACTAGATAATTTAGTTATTGAAACTGTTCTTATCCCTTGTAATGGATCAGCGGTGAAGATACGAGTCTTTCGCCTTTCCAAAAGGGTTTCAAAGATAGATAGTTCAATCACAACTAAAAGATCAATTCCTAGTATTAGTTGTCTTATTACAGCACAACTAATCACAAATTGAAAACACACAGTAAAGCATGAGTTGATGCAACAACAAATAATTGATCTAACAACCTAGGATGCAAGACATGCTAGGTGAAAGTTATAAGTTGCAACATAAATACTAAACCAAATCCTTTTCAATTAAGCTCTACAAGAACAATTTCATTAACATAAAACACTAGTAGTAAGCTAAGGATTTCATCAAAGCTCTAGCTAAGAAAATTAGAACATAGCTAATATAGAAACAGATGAAGTTTTTGATATTAATAACAATATAAGCACTTCTCCTTTCAACTGAGTTCTACCAATTCACAAACATAAAAATAGAGACAGAGACAAGGACAAGGACTGAGAACTGATTTCTACTCCTCCCACTTCTTCCTTGCCTCCTCCCTTTTACACAAAATAACAACCCCTATTTATACAACAATTCTTACCCAAAATCCCCTCAACACAACCCCCCAAATACACAATATAAAATTAAGGGTTTCAGTTCTTGAAACTCACCACTTTTCAAGACTCTTCCTTCAACAACCGCCACTGCATTTATCCTGGTCTATTTGACTGATGATGATGATGATGTAGAGGTCTAAAAATTAAGACCTAGCTTTCATGCCTGACCTTGTCTTTGACTAACTCAATTTGTGACTAAACTTCATTATAAACAGCCACCCTAGTTTCATCGATTGCATGCTGATGTTGAGATGTTTGCAGAAAATCAGATCTCTAGCTTATCCTATGAGTCAAAGCCTAGGGTTTTGTTGAATCGAGTGTAGAGAAAGGTATAGAAAATGAGCAAGTGGTCTGATAAGGGAAAGATGGTGATGGAGGTATGGGTTTGATAGATTTGACAAGGATTTGGTTCTCGATGGGATTGATAGAGTTAGGGTTGTCTGGCTCTTAGATGAAAGAGAGGGTGCGACTTCATAGGGAAAATGGAAAAGAAACAACCTCTTGTTTCTCACGTGAAGAGCATAGGGTTAGGCTTTGGTAGAGTTATCAAGGGCATGTTTGGTTGCTTACTTAATATCACACCTTTCCTTGGATATTCACTGTGCTAGCTTCTTTCCCATTTAATCTTCACTTGAGTCAGTAGCCAGACCAACTTCTTATACTTTGTCGACACTCGCCCCCAGTCTTTGGTTCACCATTTAGTGGAAGTACCTACACCACAACACAAGAAAATGAGATTATTCCAAAAAAGTTACCCTCAAATGAACAAAAGCGCAAAATACAAGATTTGATATAAAATGAGATATTATAACACTTGGGATGTAATAAAAGATCACAAAATGATCTAAAAACATGCATTATTGGGCACCGATCACTTAGCCAAGCAAAAACTTGGAAATGATTTGTGTTCGGTACACTGAAACAAATCTAGTTCATCCATGTATCCGTAAATAACTCGACACTAATTCTTTAAAGGAGATGTTCCAAAAAATTTGTACAACAGAACATCCAACATATATGGCAGAATATCAAAATGCACTCCTTTTAAGAGAATTAACAATAAATAGCTTCATTAATATGCACATTCCGAACTGAATGCACCAAGGTTGTAGCACCATAGGCGCAATCATGCAATCTACTTTGCAAAATGCCCTTATATCAATTTTAACACATGGAATACTTGCAGCTGAAATTAACTATGTTAATTAGTCAAAGATATTATTGCTCTTTGTAGTCACACTAAGCATACGTAACTTTTGATCCTAAAAATACTCCACATAATCAAATACTTTGAATATGTGTGCATAGTTATTCAGAAGGTCCTAAAAATATATTGGGTACCTCTTTTAAACGGTCCCATAATATAAATTGGGCATTCCTTTAACAAGGTCGCATAATATAAATTGGATATATTTTCAACATGCTTGCATAATATAAGTTGGGTACCTTTTTAACACGGTCTAACACCATTCATAAGTCCTGAGGTTCAAAGTATTGTTACTTTTATTTTCACAGGCCGAAACATAATTACTTTGCCAATTAAAATTGGAGATATAATGGTTCATTTCCTTGTTTTTGTTGTAGGCCAGCGTTCACCCTCATGTATATTCATGAAAAGGTTGTGGTAGCTACCTTTATATCCATTTGTCTTAGATTGCCATTTTTTTTTTGATCGATGGGTTCATTGGCATCTCCTGTTTAGTCTTCATCCACAACATGATAGATATTGGTGACATTAAAGGCTTAGCATCAAAGAGCTATAACACTAAATGGAAACAAATCTACCACAGAATACAACAAAAGACTGCTACAGCTGGTTGCTCCAGGAACAAGTAAGTTCACCCTTAAAATTTCATTTTAAAAACGTTTGGATAAAGCATGTTCCAGATAGAGATCAATTCTTCCTTTGTTCAGCATTGTAAATTGCCATTCCTTCTATTGATAACTTAAAACAAGAGAGGCTTTCAAATACAAGATACATTGTGTTGTTTCTGCAATACTCAAGAAGAGCATGTCAGTCACATGTTTCTGCATTGCTCTATCACTAGAAAAATCTTGGATTGTTCCATCTCCACCTGCAACATACACCCTGCAGTACCTATCTCTTCTCAGCTCAAGAACTATATATATTTCTCATCCTCACTAGAATTCCATCAACTACAACCAAACAATCAAACCCGCTTTGGACTCTTTCTATCTCGCAAAGAAGATCAACCGTTCTCAACCACAAATTGAACCCATCTCCATTTAATGCAGCATCAGCTCTATCTTTTTCCAATTCTTAGCTCCATCTATATAACCTAACCCTAAAACTAACTCGACTAGGGAGGGTATATTTGGGATAAACCGGTTTTATAAGCTCACTGGGTCATGCTGAGTCAGACTCGCACATGGTTGTTACCTTGTTGCAGAGTTCGACTATCGGTGCACCTTTTCACGGAATACTGAATTTCACTGAGGTTCGCTCTTCATTATTATAGTTCACATTGTAGAATTAACTAGTGATAGATGTTCTTATTATCGAATGAACTCATAATGGTTGTTCATATTGTAGGATTGATAATTCATATTGTAAAATGAACTCGTAATGATAATCAAGTATGGTAGTTCATATTGTACAATGAACTCGTAATAGGTGTTCATTATGGTAGTTCATATTATAAAAGGAACTCGTAAATGATAGTCCATATTGTAGAATGAACTCGTGATAGGTGTTCATATTGTAGAATGAACTCCTAATGGTATTTCATATGTTAGAATTAACTCGTAATAGTAGTTCATTATACCAGTTCATTTTGTAGAATGAACTCGTATGTTACTTAATCATGACACTTCATTCTTTAGAATGAACTAGCTAGTATGGTAGTTCATTAAATTAATTCATTTTGTATGATGAACTCGTATATAGTTCATTTTATAGTTATTTTTTAGCTTAAGGATAAGGTAAAAATTAAAAGCTCCGAAACATAATAACAATGGTACTCATTGGAAAGCTCTCGTCGATGGCTTTCCGAATATATAAAATTTATCATTTTTGGACATGTGGTTTAAAAGATATTTCAGTTTTAAGTTTTTATTTATTTATTTTTATTAAGATAGAGAAAAAGAGAAAAATGACATTTCTGACACTATTAAAAGATTATGACATCATTGATGACGTCATTCCGTGTGGGTATTGTCTACCCTAGGATCGAACAATTTTTTTTTTTTTTTTTTTTTTTTTTTTGATACGCAAAAGCTGGATCCAGGCCCCTACTCGAACCCAGCCAGTTGGACTGGCCCCAATGCCATACCTAACACCGCTCAACCCACTATACAACTAATCTACCACAAACCTTTACGGCGGAGGGGATTGAACCCCTGACTTCCTCTTTACTGGAGTTGATGGGATACCACTGAGCTATGCTCTTGGACCCGATCGAACAATAATATCTAAGACCAAACTCCATGTTGTGCTATTCCATGTTGCGCCATATTTAGAAATGGTTACAGAAATTAAACTCCAGATGCGCCAAATTCCATGTTGTGCTATTCAACACAATTACAGAGAAGGAAACCAAGCAGCAGATGGTCTAGCGAACTATGCAGCGGACGGTAGCCAAGCTGGAAACTACTCAACCTCAATATGGGACCGGGCGAACCCGGCTTTTCTTAACCATATTTTATTAAGCGATTCTAGGGGAATCACATTCCCTCGTGTAATTTCAGTTTAGCTGCTTTTATAATATATGCATGCTTTAAAAAAAAACAAAAAAAAAAACAAACAACAATATATGTTGTAGTTGCAGGATTTCCCACACTACACCCCTCACTCAAATCTGTTTAATCAATCCATTTGAAGATGAACAATGATGTGTTTAATTAATTGTTTTCTTGAAAGATTTACAAAGAAATGTAGAACAGAGCTAAAGAAATTACAATCACTCTTAATTTTCTCTCTCCTAATGACTTGCTTAACAATTCGAAAAAGACCTCCCCTACAACAGACTTACTCGACCCTTTATATAGGGTATTACATAGTGGATGACAGCTATACTGTCCCTTATTTTCGGAAACGTCTCGCGAATGCTCGCGAATGTACAACTGTTTGCCTTCGCGACACTCTTAAATCTCGCCAAGTCTTCACACTTTCCTCATGTTCTAACTGCGCCGTCATCTATTACGTCATTTATTTACCTCCATGCGACTCCTTCGCGATGCAGTTGTTTATTGATCTCGCGAAATATTGTTGTCGCGACATTCTGGTCCTACATCTTGCCTCTTTTTCCTTGAATATCGCTTGGAGAGCGATTTTTAAGGAAAAATTTGTTATTGTGGTGATCTTTGACATTTGTTGATGAAGGAACGAGCGAAAGAATACTGGACTTGAAAAGTACGTACTTGCCTCTATTCTTTTGCGAAGTTCCGAAGCTTTGCGAAGTGAACAAGAAGTAATATATCTTCAACTTCCCACGTAAATTTGATTCCTTGAATCTTGGGATGACCGTTTACACGTGTCTAAAATTACTCTTTCTACCGGTATATTTAATGTTATCCGGTCACCCTTTTTTCTTCTATTTAAAGGAAAACTGCCTGTGAAAAACATTCCTTCTCTTCTTCTATATCTTCTTCATCGTCTGCAACTATTTCCTGCTATTCATCTTCATCCTCTTCTTTTTATTATCTTTCATTATCGTTTTCATGGCATCCGGGTTCGTTATTTTCATTGATTTTGATTATTCTCTTGATTGATCTTCCTTATTGAAATTACTTCATCTTGATGTTGTTCTTCTTTTGATATTTCTTTCGCCATTTTTGTTTCAAGAACAAACCCACTCTAAATATACCGTGATGAACCCTAACATCCCCACCGGTCCGCAACCAAAATCTTCTTCGCAATCAAAGTCTCACGGCTTCCAAAAAACAACCTGCGAGTAGTAAGGTATTTTTAGAAATATTTACTCCTTTGATAGCAATTTTATTGCCTCTGTTTCTCGCTTGATTTATTATTCGCAGGATGATAAGAATGATGATAGATCTCCCAAAAGGTCTCGCCATAATAAATTTGATGCCTCTGCTCTTTGCTCCAACCTGTTCCTTTTTCAGATTCAAGCATTCTTCTTTCCCTACGATGTCTTCGCAAGGAAAATCTCCTACCGCAGCGATTTCTTCGCAAGATAGTCCCATTTCTTCTTCTCAAGATAATGTACCATTCCCTACAATGTCATCACGGGATAAATCACCCCTGAATTTTCTCGCGAATGAAATTCTTCAGACATGCCTATTCCTACTTTTACTTTTACCTCGCCTCCACCTATTGATCGAGGTCTCTCCAATTGGCGGTCTTATAACTATGGGTGACTCAACTTTTCCTTCTTCCTCTACTATTTCTTCTCCCTCAAAATCTATCTCTCTTAGCAAAGAAAATTTAGAAGGGATGGATATAGCTTTTAAAATTTTATCGATACTATGAATGATGTTAAAAAGCCTCCACCGATCCCACCAAATCTAGCGTTTTCGAGTCTTTGGGTAAATTCTTTGGTTCCGATACGATATCGCGAGCATCCTTGGAACAAGAAATTAAGACTTTGAAGAATAATCTTCATAATACTTTGTTGGATCGCGATAACCTTCGCCGGAAAAATGAAGAATTAAAAGGTATCTCTCCTGCCCCCCCCTTTTTTTTTTTTTTTTTTTTTAAAAAAAAACTTGGTTCGCCTCTCAAGTTTTGCACCAGAAACGTAAGATGGAGATATATCAACTGGAATCTATTGTGGAAGAGACTCGAACGGAAAGAGACGCCTAGATGTAACAAAGATAATCGTTTAGATAATCTTCATACGTTTTCTATGGATCAAATAAATAATCTTTCCCAAGAAAACATCGCTTAGTTCAAAACCAAGAATTATTAAGTAATGAAGTGTCGCGTCTCTCATATTCTTTGAATAAATCTAATTTGGAGTTGGAAACCTTATCAGATGAAAACGGAACTTTATCTCTTGAGAGGCGAGCTTTATTGGATAAGGTGGCAATATCCTCGCAACAACTTGATGCTTGTAAAAAAGCATTGAATGAGCAAGAACAGTCTATCGCCTCTTTGAAAAATAAACTTGAAGATACTACCACTGAAAGAGATAAACTTATTCAAAATAGAATAAATCTAAGTGTGAAAGCCAACCAACTCAAGGATGATTATACCAAGTTAAAAGAATCCCATTCTTCCCTTGCGAATCAAAATAAGTTATTGATTTCTAACGAAAAGAGTTTGCGGTCGCGGTTAAAAGGTCTTGTCGGTGATGGTTTTGATAATGCCATGGAAAACTTGGGGAATAATTGCTTGGCCCTTACTCAATATCTTGTCTCGCAGAAGGAAGGTAGTCATAAGATTTGACTGCCTTTTCCATTATTTTTCTTTTCTAATTTTTCTTTTCTATTATATACCATTTTTCATCTTATAATTTTAATGTCTTCCTTTACTCTTGCAGAATCTGAGAAAAATCTTCACTCTTCTCTATCTACTTTGGAAGCGGCGCATGCTAAAATTTGTAAGGAAAATGCAACGCTAGTTGCTTCTCTTGCCCAATCTCGCGACCGAGCCGGAGAGGAGGTTTAACTACCTTAATCATCTTAAAGATATCCAGTAGAAATCAACGAAAAGCGCTTCTTCGCCAATTTCCTCCCAAAGCGAAGTTCTTGTGAATAATATTTTACTTTCTAAATCCCTTGATCCTGTCTATGTTGAACCTTTGGAAGTTGAAGATGATGAAGTACCCAACTCTCCCGACAGTGATTATGATTATGAAAGCTGCGAAGACCTCGCTAAAAATGAAGTTATCAATAAGGAACCTTGCGAAAGAATTTCTGATGAAAACCCTTCAACGGCGAGGGTGAAGTCGATAAGGTTGCCAAGAATCTTTACCATCTCCTTGGTGAGCAAGTTGATATAGAGAATTAAGTTTCTTTGTAACTTCATTGAATTTTTCTTTTTGATTGCAAAGTACTAAGTCTGGTTTTGGATGAATTAGCTTCTATTTCTTTCTTATTATAAGAACTCATCTCGCCACCTTATTATGCAATTCCTTTATTTTCCATTAAGTCTTGTGTTGTAATCTTTCTTGCGATTAAAGACATTTCTTGAATGTTGTTATCGCGACAAGATCGCAGGACGCCTTTACATTTGCATGTAATGACCCATTGATCTTGCCTTATCATTATTTGTGTGGTCTTATTTTGCCTTCCTAAGTAAAGGTCTTATTTTGCCACCCCTCATTGCGACAAGGTCGCAGGACGTCTTTACATTTTCATGTAATGACCCATTGATCTTATCTTATCGTTTCTTAAGTATTTTTGCCTCTGCAGGACATTGTATTTGCGACAATATGACAGGTTTAAATGTTCTTGCGACCATAAAATCCCGTGACATTGTCGTCTTTGCGATGAAATCGCAGGACGTTCTTACACTTTCATGTAAAAACCCATTGATCTCATCTTACCTTCGCGTTAGTATTATTGCCTCGGCAGGATCATTGCACAAATATGACAAGCCTAAATTCTCTTGCGAGAATAAAGCCTCATGACATTTGCGTCTTTTGACACTTATCAGCTCCCTAATGGAGGGTGCCGCCCTTATCTTCTCCCGGTTGCCCCTTCAAGGAGGCGTACATCGGCCATACAAGACTAGCTCCTCCCATACGGTCTTAACAACAACCGGTTGTTTTGCAGCCTCTTATCCCTTATACCTATAGGGTTTATGGTTACGAGACTACACCCTAAGTGGAGTTTTCTTGGTGAGTGCGGCATGTGCCAAGACTTGTCAAGAGTGGTAAGGAAGTTCCATGCTCCCCGCACTCTTGACTCAACCGTGTACCTCGGCGCCTTGGTCATACAACGACTCCTTGGAAGAGACCCTCGGGTGTCCAACCGGGTATATAACTTATATATATAGTTTGAAATCCAAGGTATCTCCCCAGGATAGGCTTTCATGGGCCCCAAATCTCCATGACCCGAGGTTTCGGGAGCGGTGTAACCTTCCACCGAGTCATGTTAAGAGATACCCCTTATATGACGTACTTTAGGTCTTACATTTGCCTCTTGCGAAGTATCATTCGCGAACTAGGGTGTACGCCATAAAGGTTTGTCCCATTCACTCACTCAATCATTTTATCAATTTATTCAATCATTTGTCTCATGAAGTTATTGCACAATCTTGCTTTATTTCCATTGATCTCGCAATCTATCTGTCGCGAAAACATTACATCACCAACTCATTCCATTTCTCCCATCTTCTATGGATAATATTTCTTAAGATATAACCTATTCCACGGCCTATCTAATTTTTGCCCTACATCTTTGCCTTCAGGATCCATCAATTTATATGCCCCTGTGCCAACTATCTCCTTGATAATATAAGGTCCATCCCATTTTCTTGCCAGCTTGCCACCATTTTCTCGCTGATATATAGGTGTTTCTCGCAGCACCAAGTTACCTGGCTGAAATTCACGTATCTTGACACGTTTGTTATATTCCCTAGCCAATCTTCGCTGGTAATTCTCCATATCTTTGTAGTGCTCTCTCTCTTTTTTCTTCTAATTCATCTAACTTGATTAAGATGTTACCCGCACTAAGATTTTTCTCCCAAGCTTCTTTCTTTGTAGTTGGAATTTTCACTTTTGTTGGGAGTACAGCTTCAACTCCATATGTTAAACAAAAAGGGGACATGCCTGTAGCTTCTCTTCTAGTTGTATTATAAGCCCATACCGCATTGGGTACTTGTTCGCACCATCCTTTATTGTATCCTTCCAATTTTTCTTTAATATATCTGCTATTGTTTTATTCGTCGCCTCTGCTTGACCATTAGCCTGTGGGTATAGAGGAGTTGATTTCCCACATCGTATCTCGAAATGCATTAAGTAACAATTCTATATTTTGTCCTTCAAACTGCTTCCCATTGTCGATACCAACCGTGCTGGAACTCCAAATCTGCATATAATGTTCTCAAATATAAAGGTAAAAACATCCTTATCGCGAATATGTTGTACCGCTTTCACCTCTGCCCTTTTTGTGAAATAATCTGCGCGACGATCAAATATCTTCTCTCTGTCCCGTTCCTGGTAAAAATGGTCCTACAATGTCTAATCCCCACTTTCCAAATGGCCAAACACTTGTTGAAGAATTTAACGGAGCTCCTGGTGCATGTATTTTCTTCCCATGCCTTTGGCAATCCTCGCAACGCCTTGATACTTGTTTCATTATTTGTTGATGCAAACTCCAATCTGAAAGAAAGAGCTATTTTATTACCCTCTGGCGATATCACAACAATTCCTATTCCATTTCCTTCTCCATTTGATGACCCATCTACCAATATTTCCCATCTATTCGGCTCCGTTAACAAATCTTTCGGATCTCCATGTTCTTCCTCAACATCCATCATTTCTTCTACCGATTCATCTTCTTCCAAAGGGAATTATGCTAAAAAGTCTGCGACAACCTGTGATTTTGGCGAAGATAGTATTTCATATTTGAGTTTGCAATGACTTATTTGAGCATTCCATCTCTCAACTCTTCCCGACCTCTTTGAGTTCTTCATCACCGATTCTATTGGTACTTTTGTCACCACCTTGACAACATGTGCTTGAAAATATATACTGACTTAAATGTTGCATAAACTAATGCTAAGATTAGTTTTTCAATTTTTGAGTAATTTCTTTCCAAAGCGTTGAAAGTTTCTTTGATGTAATAAATTGGTTTTTCTACTCCTGCGTCCACTCGCAGTAACACTGCACTTAATGCATGCGAAGTTGTCGCAAGATAGATCAACAATTCTTCTCCTTCTTCCGCTTCCATTTTAGTCCCAATTTTTAAGATTTTAGGCTCCTCCTCGGTTCCAACATTCACTTCTTTTGTTTGTTCTGCTGCGACATAGCTAGACTTCGGTTCTCCCATAGGAGTTGGTCCTCTTATTTCCTTCGCGAACTCACTCCCTTCTCCCATGATTTCGCCTGTATTCCTTTTCCTTCTTTTGCTCTTATCATGTAAATTCTAAATTCCTCTTCTTTCTTAGTTTGCTTTTATCATCTTCCTGCGATCTTTTCGCTTCTTCATTTGCCCTTCATAATGCTTTACCTCGATTTGATAATATATTCTTCCTTTATCAATATCTCCTCCGATCCCACCAATTCCACTCGGCACAGAAATTTGATGCACCGATGAAGTGTTGATGCTCTTGCCTTAATCGCATGTACCCAAGGTCTCCCTAACAATATGTGGTATGGCGATTCCATATCCACTACACTTAATGTCACTTGTGTTTCAATTTCTCCAAGTAAAATTCGCAATTTCATCTCCCCTTTTGGTACTTCATTATAGATTTTCCAAAACCATGAATATTATATCTTGGAGAACTCATTTCTTCATCTTTATATCCTAATTTTTTGTAAGTATGGTAAAACATGATACTCACCAAACTCCCCGTATCCACCAAAGTTCTATTTATTTCCCATTCTTCCGTTACCTTTGCCGATTCTTCTCTTTTTTTGCTTGCATTTATCGTGATCACTAGTGGAGATGTGTGATTCAAATTTTCTCTAGGAACTTCCGCGGCTGTGAATGTTATTTTCTGCTTTTCCCATTCCTTCAAAGACGATGTCTTCTCCTCATCTACAATCTTCTTTCCTTCGAAATCTCGTTTATGTATCATTCCTCTAATATTTTCATGGAATTCATTAACCATTGCTTTTGTAATTGAATTGTATTCCATTTCTTCACTATGTTCCTTGCTTCTTAATTCTTCTATCTCATCTGATTTAACCTTTTCCTTTCTCATTTTCTTGATTTAAGCGATTTTAATTGTACTCTTCAATCTTCAATCTTGATCTCCCTGTTTCTAGCACATATGTAGTTGCAGGATTTCCCACACTACACCCCTCACTCAAATCTGTTTAATCAATCCATTTGAAGGTGAACAATGATGTGTTTTATTAATTATTTTCTTGAAAGATTTACAAAGAAATGTAGAACAGAGCTAAAGAAATTACAATCACTCTTAATTTTCTCTCTCTCCTAATGACTTGCTTAACAATTCGAAAAGACCTCCCTACAACAGACTGACTCGACCCTTTATATAGGGTATTACATAGTGGATGACAAACTATCTTTGTCCCTTATTTTCGGAAACGTCTCGCGAATGTACAACTGTTTGCCTTCGCGACACTCTTAAATCTCGCCAAGTCTTCACACTTTCCTCATGTTCTAACTGTCGTCATCTATTACGTCATTTATTTACCTCCTTGCGACTCCTTCGCGATGCAGTTGTTTATTGATCTCGCGAAATATTGTTGTCGCGACATTCTGGTCCTACATATGTTAAAAAAGGACCAAACAGAAAGTTGACTAGGTCAACTGGACCAAACTAACTCTAATATACAGTAAAACCTCCATATATTGATACTCTATATATTAATAATCTCTATATATTAATAAAAAATCATGGTCCCAACTTGGGCCAGTTATAAATAGTAATAACCTCCACATTTTAATATTAATGTTTTTTTTCAGTCCCGCCTTAAGGAATTTATCTCCATATATTAATAATTGACACTATATTAGAGAAAGGGGGAATATATGGCTAGCCCAATTTTGGAATTTTTTATATTAGTAGTCCATCATTAAGATACCCTATATTAGAAACCCAAAATTAGTTTTAGAACTACTAGTTTTACTATAATAACCTTTTATTTAAACTATGATATGATTTAAAAAAAGAAATAACTATAATAAAAACGTGATTTCATAACCAATTTCCTAAAATAACTCCACCAAATTTTATGTTAAAGTGAATTCCTAAAATTACTCCACCTTTTACCACGCCTTCTCTTTTTTCTCTTCCTAAAATTACTCCACCTAAAATTAACTCACGCAGCTCCTTAAAATTCTCGTTGCAACTTGCAACTAGTATCAGGATTTTAAGGCTTAAATAAGTTTATGTACATTTTTAAAATAACTTAATTAACCAAAAGTGAAGAAAATAAGCAAAAACACAATTTTTCACTCAAACATTGGTGAGAAAGGGATGAAAAATTTAGTGCAACTAAAATTCTCCCTGGTAAAATAGATGAAAAAAAAAATTATCACTCAAATTTACCACATGAGGAACATGCGACCATTGGATTTTTCACATGTAAATAAAATGAAAATTTGATCTTTCACCGGAGTGAGCGGGTGAAATTATATTTTTCACTTGATAAGAAAGGAAAATTGCGATTTTCACCAAAATAAGTTCATGGGTGGTTGATGAAAACTCCAGTTTTCACTTATAAAACTCCACTTATCACCCTACCTGATTCGTGAAAATCATAATTATCCTCAATTTAATAACCTAAATTTCTTGTACAAAAAAATCAAGAATCGGTTATGATTTTCCATGGTTACCTTCGTTCTCTCCTTTACTAATCACGGTGAAGATTTACCTATGTTAGCCTTTGTGGAGTTTATGCGGAAAAAATACTAAAGCTAAGAAAAGATTTATAGCTAAACACAGAGAAAAACGTAGATCGATGAAATCTCAAATTATTTCACGAAGAAAATTAATAACATTGATTAGCAATGATGGGTTTTTAGTGTTACATGATTTGGATGAAGATAATAATTATATCTTCCGGAATTAAGGGAAACAAATTAATGGTAAATATTTTTTTACCATAAGTAATGCCTAACTAATTGACCAAATTAATGGTAGATATTTTTACCATAAATAACGACCATAACGGTTATAGAAAAAAATAAAAAATTTTGTTAGTAATACTTAACTAATTAAGGTTAGTTTAGTCCAGCCGAAAATGTAAAAATGTAACTTAAATCTAAAACTATTAATCTTAACCGTAGATTTTATAATTTGGGCTATACATATATACCATCTTAATGATGGGTTTGTAAAAGAGAGAGGAACCCAACTTGGGTTCCTTAGAAATTTCCACATTAGAGAAATATAGATCTTGTTACATTAAAATTTATGTTGAAATAAAATACTAATCTATATAGTTATATTAAAAAAAATAGGTAATTTTTTGGATTGTCACCGCAAGTTCGTAGATAGATACATGTACTTGTATATTTGACTATAAATAAGTATATTTACATTATATAAAGATTTTTTTTACATTTTCTAGGTACCTCCCTATAATAATAACCTCCATATATTAATAAATTTGTGAATCCCTAAGTGTATTAATATTTGGAGGTTTTAGTGTATTATTATTATGACTAAATAGTATTTCCTACATTTTTATAGCTATCACCACCTTAATACTAGTTGATATTTCCTATGTCCATAAATAAATGACCTATTCATTTTTAAATTTTGTCATACTAATAGATGACCTATATCATTAAATAACAGGATAATTCTAAATGTACTATTTTAATTGATTATTGTTAGTATAAGAAATAGGGGAACTTTTTTTTTTTGTAGCCCGTTTCATTTTATTTTTATATATGAAACCCACCATTAAATTTCTATATACGAAGAACCCATATTCTTTTATAAGTAGGAAGTCAATTACATAAATAACCTTTTAATGAGGAAATTAATTAGGTAATGCTTTAATATAAAAACAGTTGTAACAAATTCTTCCCTAAATAATTCATTTTGACTTTAATTCCTTTCTTATATATCTCCCTAATTAAACGACGTTCGTTTCTTCTCTCCTGAAAAAACTCGTCTAATAACTGATTTTACCCGTTTATTTGTTCGTGCTCATAATTAACTTTTATTACAACCAACCAAACAAACTCAATTATCACCATCGAGTTTTAGGAAATTTCCAGTTTTCACAAGGGGAAGTTTGGTGGACTTTTTGTTTTCACACATAGATATTTGGTGAAAATTCTAGTTTTCAATGAAAACTTTAATTTTAATTCTCAATAATGTAGTGCGGTTGGTGAAAATTATAATTCTTAATAAAAATTCTAATTTTCATCAATTGGTAATCACAATTATCACGTTTAGCTATCAGTGTGACTCGTAGTTTTCATGTATAATCACAATTAGGAGTCCACCAGCTTTTAATCTCATGGCATGTGGCATATCATTCCTAATTTCTTGCGAGCTTATAATTGTGTTCATTCCTAATTCCTTGCAAGTATATTAGGCATGAAAACTAGGGCAAGCACGGGACCCGCAGTAGATATTGTTAATGCATATACGTGGCAAATCTTAATTATCCTCCTTATCCAACCCCAACTAATACGTGAGTAGCAAACTGTAAAATGCATGCAAATATAAGTAAGGTCCGCATATCAAGCCAACAGTTATGCCCATAATTGTTTTCACGGTAGATTAGCGACTCATTTATTTTGCTATTCTCTGTAAGAGATAAAGGTTAATTTAGTCATGCCGAAAGTTTAAGAATCTAAAATCCATCTAAAATTTATAATCTTAGCCATACATCTTATCTTTTGGGCTAGACATATAAGTCATCTTATTGATGGGCTTATGGAAGAGAGAGGGTTCAAACTTGGGTTTGTCAGAAATTTCCACATAAGAAATATGTATAATTTAATAACCATGATTGTACTCGTTACGTATGTGTTTTAAAATATTTTTCAATGGTATAAAATTTATGAATATCCATAGTATAGTTTGAGTAATAAACCATTTTTTAATTTTATTAGTTGTTATTCATAAGAATATAATTGTAAAAGAAATTTAAAAAATGCTCCCTCCCTCCTTGTCTTAAAAATTGTGTGAATTTAAACAAGTTCATCTATTTAGGGATGGAGAGAGTATTATATTTCCCAAGCATTCACAACTTAACATTGATAATTCTAGTTTGAACATTGATAGTTTGTTTAGATGACATGAAACGAGCTTTCGACGATTTTTTTTTGAAGCATGTTGATAAGAACTGAGAATCGGTCCCGTGATATAAGAATTTTCAGTTGACCTGATATTTGCCAAGCGACCAAAGTCTACCTCGCGCCCTCGCGGCTTTAAAGTTGTTGACCTGATAATACCCAAAATAAGAGTCAATCATTGGCATGAAAAAATGTAAAATACTAGTATAAAAAACTATAAGAAAGAGAATGATTCTTTGCATTTGGGAATGCAAAGATTCATGGATTTTTGAATTTCTGTCTCTACAAATGAAAGAATCATTCTCTTTCTTATAGTTTTTACACTTTCCCATGCCAATAATTGGCTCCATGCACAAGATAACAAAACCCCAAAAATGTTCTATCCGGTTAAAATGTTTTCAGATGTCATTATTCCTTCCACAAAGAACATTTACACCGGAAAAGACAATTTAGTCGTCTTCACGTCTTCAACCAACCCAAAGTGGGCGTTTTTCTTGTCCATTACTAATATGTAATTGTCAACTACAGTTGGTTTATCAAAATGAAAATACTATACAAAACAATTGGAATAAGAAAATTTAATCGGTTTTGGCCGTCTTAGTTATCACCAATATACGTAACTATGTCCCCACGTACCAAAATTGTACCAAATTATTCACAAAGGACCAGCAGTATACGTGGGTATCACTAAGGCAAATAATAACTTACCTTCACGTATGTTTAATTAAAGTCAGACCAAAATGTATACATCGGAGCGGTATATAAAGACCATATTTGTAAGTCAATTCACATCAAAACTACTTCTTCGTTATAGGATCCTGAAGTTTTGCAACATCTCTTACTCGAAACTAAGCATGGCTTTCTCCTTCTCCTTCCAGTGCTTCCACTCGAGGAACTTGATCAATTTTTTGTCTATCATCGTCGTCTTCATTTTGATGACCATGGAATCAACAGTTACCCTAGCTGCATCTTATGGTTCAGTCGCTCACTTTCGTCCCACCACTTGGAAACATGCACATGTTACATATTACGGTGATGGAACTGCAAGTGGAACAATGGGTAGGAAACTGAGTCATATTTTGCTTGTCTTGTCTGTAAATCACAGCAATAACATATTTATACGTTTTTTTTCAACATTGCAGGTGGAGCTTGTGGGTTTGAGAACTTGTTTAACAGTGGATATGGGAGTAATACGGCAGCATTGAGCCCGGTTTTGTTTAACAATGGCTTTGCTTGTGGAACTTGTTATCAGATAAAGTGTATTGATTCCAAATGGTGCTACAAAGATACCCCATATATAACTGTTACTGGCACAGATCGTGGCCCTCCAAGCTGGGCAAGCGCAAGCGATAATGGTGCCCATTTCGACTTGAACAAACCCGCTTTTATGAAATTCGCACAATTGACAGGAGGCATTCTCCCCGTTATATACCGCAGGTACACTTATACGGGCACATTAGTATTTGAAATCTTAGCAATTCACCGTTGCATATTTCATATAACATTGGTTCACTTAACAAGGTTATGTTACTGTTTTGTAGAGTGCCATGTATGAAACGGGGAGGAATCCGGTTCAAGCTCCAAGGAAATGGATACTGGTTATTAGTATTCGTAATGAACGTTGGTGGAGGAGGAGATATATCAAAAATGTGGGTGCGTGGAAGTAAATCAGGCAGATGGATCAGTATGACCCATAACTGGGGTGTATCACACCAAGCATTTGCAGAATTGGGAGGACAATCTCTTTCGTTTAGGCTTCAATCTTATAGTACTAAAAAAATCATTACAGCTTCATATGTAACACCTTCTAACTGGAACACAGGAATGACTTACAAGTCTTCCGTAAATTTTCACTAGTGAAAAAGATGGTGCATATGAAATGGAAAAAAAGAATCTCCCTTTAACAGGAGGAGTTAGTTTTCAAGGTTTTTAAATCACAGAAGAATGCCCCACGGACAGTCGACCTTATTTTTACTACCGACTGTTCCCGTTGTGAGCATGGTGAGTTGCTGTACTAGTGTAATGGAATTGTTATTGTATTTGCATTAACATTATGTACGTTAAATATTTAAAAATTTGAACCAAGGTCCAACACATGTATGACAAACCCGCCTTTCCAGTGCAGTGAAGATTTGTACTGTAAAAGATCCAAACACAATGAAGGGAAAAACGTAAATTTCGTAAACACATGACAACAATGTGAGTCAAGAACTGCGAACTTTGGCCAACACCAGATTATTGTTCACTCGTTCTTGACTAATGACAACAAGGGTTTACCCGAGAAGAAAGCGTCTAAGTTGGCTATTAACAGTTCATGTAGAGCTGATAATGATTCTAAAGTTACCACTTCTTTATGTGGAGATAGTACAACATTATCTAATTCTAAAAGCTCTGTAGGAACATAAGAGGTTCATTTTCAAATACATCTAAACCAGCACCCGCTAGATCTCCTTGAACCAAACACCTCACAAGCTCTTTCTCGTCGATTAAGCAGATCATTCCTTTTTTCCCAAGTGCCAATGTTAACACATAGTCCGGTACGTGTGTAGTATCACACACGATACCCTGTCGACCAAGATGGTCAGTCCATTGTATATTAGGAAATCTGTTTTCTTTAGGAAATACGATACCTTGCTGAACAAGGAAATCGTGTATATATATTGTAATATGTTCAATACGGTTTTTATGAAAGTTGATCAATAAAAGTTGTTATCTTCTGTTTCTCTGTTTGACATCTTCTTCTAGTTTATTCTTTGTTCTAAACCTAAGTAGTTCTAGCTTGGTATCAGATAGGTTTTTAGATCCTCAAAAACCATGTCTACCGAATCGTCAACTATCAGTGCTGTGATCAATTCAACTATAGCTTCTACACAATCTTCTGTGATGTCTTCTCTTCAGTTTTCTCAACCTCATCATATCATTACTTGTTAAATTAGATGAAAATAACTATTCTTTGTGGCGAGCTCAGTTTTGCCGTATCTTCAAGCTTACGATCTCGATGGTTACGTTACTGGTACAAAACCTTGCCCAAAGATCTCCGTTGATAATGCAGCTCCTACTCCTAGCGTTTCTTTCATGGTTAAAACAGGATAAAATCCTGGTAAGTTGGTTGTTTTCCTCCCTTACACCTACTGTTTTTCGTCATGTTCACCGTCTTACAACTTCGAAAGCAATATGGGACTCTCTTGAAGCTCTATATGCCTCTAAATCTGATGCTCAAATTCATCATCTTCACTGTGAGCTACGTGCTCTTAAGAAAGGTTCAAAGACCATGCGCGACTATATCAATCATGCTCGAGACTTGGTGGATAATCTTGCAGCTGCCAATACAATGGTTACTGACAAAGAATTTCGTCACTGTCTTCTTGCCGGCCTTGACAGTTCGTATGATGCTATTGTGACATCCTTGACTACCACGATGAGTTCCCTCACAATGGAAGATTTTCTCACTTTTCTTCTTACTTTTGAGTTACGTATGGAGCATCAAGAACGAGCGCTGCATGCACAGCCTGTAGCCAATGTTGCTGCTCAATCCAGAGGAGCGTCATCGAATTCCTCTCGTTTCTACAATCCCGGCCATACTCAGTTTGTCTCGGCTTCAAGGCCCAATTCTGCGGTGACCACCTATGGAGCGCCCTCTTCCAGGCCCAACTATGGAGCGTCCTCTTCCAGGCCCAACTATGGCGCGTCCTCTTCCAGGCCCAACTATGGAGCAAACAACAGATCTTACAATAACAACTCTCGTTTTTCAACCTCTTCCTTATCAACCGACCGGTCTGAGCTTCTGTTGATGGGTGAAAACTACTCCTGCAGAATTTGGTAATTTGGGGTGTGGATGAGGAATGAGTCTAAACCTTCAACAAATGCACACGCGGTGAGTGCTTGTAGATTCGAGAGATCAATGCATGCAAGTCCGGCCTAAACCAAGAAATGGCCGTTCCAGACTTGTTTCGGTCACAAAATGAAGGAGATGGGGTTGATCTTAGGGAGGGAAGCGAAGAAGGTGTTGAGATTGTGAAGGTGTTGGCTTGCTTATGACTTGTAACAGAAATATGAGCAAGCTTACGTTCGATGCAAGCAGGCTCTGAGTGTTTGAATACGGTTTGTATTAACACTTGGTTTCTGTCGTCTGAACTTGTGTTGTTCTCCGTTATTCCTTGTCTTTGAAATAGGGCGGAGAACCTATTTATACAAGTCATTGAGCCTCATTCACGTTTCTCGTGGGAAGTGGAGGTAGTGGAATGATGGAGTAGTGGAGTTGTGTGTCGGTGATACACGACCAGTCTTGCCCACTTCTCCTGTTCATCTCTAACCGTCCATGACTTCCTGACACGTTCTTGTGATGGCGCGTTGCACACGCCGTAAACCGCCAGACCAATACCCCGCATGTATCCCCCAGTTTGTGACATGATTGATGTTCTGAATGTGTGGATCGTGGATCCACGAAAGGTAGCATGTAATCTCTGAATTGAATAACTCGTGTTATTCGGGAAGTCGATACTTGTGAAGTATCGTGTGTATTTTATGCGATTCTTCGCATTACGGTGTGGTAAAGTGATGGGTAATGACTCCTCACTAACCAAATAACTCGACTGTGGTTGTATAACCAAGTGCTGGTGAAGTCGGACGGATGAGATGATGTTTGAGACACTCATCTGCGACCGTTGATGAAATTAGGGTTTTTTAAAGAGGTGCGCAAGCATCACTCTTGACTTGGTCGAAACCAAGCATGGGAAGGATTTTGGAGAGGACCGACCATACATGCGTGTTGACGGCATGATGGTGTAGGCGCCGTATTCCGTTCCCTCATGAAAGCGCGATCTCGGGCCACTCAATTTGACCGGCAAAGAGGAGTGGTCGAGATATTTTGCGATAAGAGTTTGATACCGCAAGAAGCCGCGCGCCATACTCTCTTCCTCCGCGCGTTTCCAAGACGACCTAGCTTGGTCGGTCTTGGCCGGTTGGTTTGGCGTGAAGATGGTAGGCTGATGTTCACGCCCATGTCTCACCGTCTCATGAAGATGCAATCTAGGCCACTCAATTTGACCGTCAAAGAGGAGTGGTTGAGATCGGTTTGCGGCAGAAATCCCTTGCCGCAAAGGAGTTGGAAACCGCATGACATCCCAAGTTTGGGCGTGCGTTCCAAGACAACCCATCTTGGTCGGTCTTGGTCGATCATACCACCGTGTAGGTGGTAGGTTGGTGTTCACACCTATACCTGATTATCCCATGAAAACGTGATCTAAGCCATTCAAATCATCCGGTGAAGTTGAGCGGTCGAGATCAGTTTAGGATTTGGGAGGTGTAACCGCACGAGTTTGGGCGTGCGTTTTGGGTTGGCCGGGAATGATGTGCTTTGGCCGACCGCGTGAGGAGGTAGATGGGCCCACGGTGGTCATGCTGGTGTGACCGACCCTTGCTCAATCTAATCTGTGACCCTCCATTCGTGCCGGAGAAGATGGACGCGCGTGATGGCTTGAACTCTAATTTTGGCTTTCAAAGCCGCGCGACCATGCTTTTTCAAGTGGACGAATGTGTTGTAACCAACCATGGTTGGTTTTGACCGATCGGTCAAGTGTGTAGGCGGTCACATGGTGATTGTGTCGACATGCTCCGGGCCTTTTGAGTCTATATCTACACCCTCCATCTATACCTGCGAAGATGGATGGTTGAGACCGTTTTGCGGCACATGTAATATGCCGCAAACCCTAATTTAGGGTTTTCCGCCCATAATGCTTGGTATGGACGGTTTCTTGGCAAGCAAAGGCCAATGGTCGACCATGCGGGTCGGCCGTGTGTATTCCATACACGCTTGGGGTGATGGAATTGATCCGTGGTCATCCAATCATGCTTGTGGAGTTGGATGACTCGCGATCGATCATATCTCGGCAAGCTAAGGCCGTGTATATTCCATACCGCTTGGGGTGATGGAATTGATCTGTGGTCATCCAATCATGCTTGTGGAGTTGGATGACTGCGATCAGATCATATCCGGCAAGCTAAGGCCGTGTGTATTCCATACCTGCTTGGGGGTGATGGAATTGATCTGTGGTCATCCAATCATGCTTGTGGAGTTGGATGACTAAGCGATCGAATCATATCCTGGAGACCGATCATGATCAAGTCCGGATGCTCAATCGGCTAGTATAACACACCGAGAGGGCTCAATCGGGCTAGTATAACACACCGAGAGGGGCTCAATCGGGCTAGTATAACACACCGAGAGGGCTCGGGCTAGTATAACACACCGAGAATCAGGCCAGACGGGTATTTCGTACATGGATTCATTATAGTGCTTGGAGGTCGTGTTACTCAGTAAGAGTAACACTCGACCGTCATGCCACACCGATAATGGGTACAGAAATACAAGGCTGATATGAAATTCACAGGAAGGGATTGTTGCTTTGCATGCTCCAACCTCGGAGGAATTTCATGTATTCACGTAATGGGATTGTTGCTACATGCTCCATTCTTGGTGAATTAAGTGAGGAGTATCCGTCACTTATAAATGGCTTTATCTTTTACAAGATGTCGGCGCATGATTTTTCTCGGTTTTTTACAAATCTAACCTTGAATGAAAATCCACCATCAACATTAAGTCCCCGCCTAGCACATAATGGTTACACTATTGTGTGGTAGGCATGAGATGGTGACGATTAAAGATAAAACTTATGAGACAAAGTTAGATGTTACCCGGGAGAGACGGGTCGTCCCGTCCTTCGAGCATGTCACGTTCAAGAAACGTACGGAAAGTGTTCCCCTAGCATGATGTCGGTCTTGCACTGCTTCGATCGACCTTGCGATGGTCGCTCTCGGTCGAGGGGCTATTGCGCCTGCTTCGTTCAATCGTGGGGATGTGCCTAATCGACTGACTGTTGCGCATGCTTCGTTCGTGGGGTTACTGCGCCTGTTTGATCGAACGTGGGCTTGTTGTGTCTTCTTCGGTTGAAAGTAGGTCCACTGTGTACATGCTTCAAACGTCGGCCATGTGCTTCGACTGAAACCAGCCCTGCTGTGTGCGCCAGACTTGAGACTTGAGCAATACCGGTCTTGAAACTTATACCGGACTGAAATCAATACCAGACATACTTGAACGATGTTTGGACCGGCCATTGTGTGCTCCGATGTGAGTTGTGTCTTGCCGTGTGTGACTACACTTCTCATGTGCTTTCATACAAGTTCTAACTCCTGTCTTTTATTTCATTGCGGTAGAAAGAAAAGAACTCCCGTTGAGATGTCTTCTGGAGATAATGCTGGCACCAAGTCAGGAAGTGTTGAAAGCTTCAAAGATATGCCGAACATTGATGATGAGTTGTTCACCGCGCCTTTTCAACTATAGGAAAATATCTGTTCCGCAAGATAACTCTTCTCCTATCGACTTTTAGGTTTTTCATGCTCCGCTGGGCCCTCATGAAGGATGGATGAGACGTATGTTGAGCAATGAGTACATCAAAGATAACTTGACCGGAGCGCAGATTATTGATGCAGCTTGAGTGTTGAAACGTCTCGAGAGGATGTTAAAGTGGTTTCTGATGCGACCGTTGAGGTGGGTCCTGGAGAGAGTGTTGAAGAGGGATTCTCGGCGAACGTGGGTCCCGAGAGAGAGCGTTGCGGCGGCTCTTGAATAGACCATTGAAGCAGCTTCTACCGGAGGGAGCGTTGAAGTGGCTTCCTCTTCGATTCGATTACCCTTGCGAATCCATGATTCTTGACTCGACCATCTTTCTCATGTTGAAGAAGTCCTTGACTGACGGTGAAGGAACTTCATGCTGAGCCTCAGTCCCCAAGCGTGGTTTACATGGTTTGTCCGTAGTGGTCGTTGTCGAGCCAGATATAGAATATCTTGGACATTGCTTCATCATTGTGGGAGTCGTGCATGTGGTACTGGAGTTGGAGTTGACGGACGCGCAGGATGTTGTATCCCTGTGGTTTTCCTCTTGCCGCTTGTGGAACCGCTACTGTAAGGTCGAAGGTTGTATCGCTCGTTGGTGAGATATATGCCCCTACGAACATTATGAGGCTCTTCGGCATGCCTGGTTCTTTCTATCAGGGCATATGTTGTTGTAGATGAGCGTTCAACAGCTACATAGGATGACCAAAACGCGGATTCTCCAACATAGCATGATAGACATGTACCACTGTCTGATAAAGTGACTCGCCCGGATCGTTCTCGGTATGACGCGTGGACATCGTTATCTTCTTGAGGCTGCTCTCTCTGAGGTATCGGCTCCAAAGTGGAAGATTGACGTGATAGAGCGTTGATACGTTGCACCGGCATTCTTTAAACCAAATGGCAGTATGGTATAATAAAAACTTCCGAGAGGAGTTCGAAAAGATATCTTACTTGCATCATGCTCGTACATCTTTATCTGGTTGTAGCCGCTACATCCATCCATGGAGGAGAACATGCCATGTCCGCTGGTTGCATCTGGTCTCACGCTGAATTACCTCAGAGATTGTCTAACCGGCTTGGATCGGAGATTGTATGAATGATTACACAGGGTCGAGCTGATGGAGATAGGCCTAGGAGATTCCTTGTCGTCGAGCTCATCGGTTGTGGAGTTGGTTCCCTCTTGCGGCGGCTTGTGGAGCATCTAGCACTTGCTCTTGTGGTTCGTTGTTTGTTGTAGCATTCCATTAGGTGGAGAGACTGGGTAACGGTCTCCTCTCGCTGATAATGGCAAGTCTTGGTATACCGTTTTCCTTTACGGTCACGACTCGCCATAAAAGTTCGTTCCTCCTCGTGTGAACGTGGGTTGTGGCTTCACGGATGGAGAAGAATGCTTCGTCGGCAAAGATGCATCGTGGGTACTAGCCCTCAATGATGCAAGTCGGTCTTCTTCCCCGAATTGACGCCCACATGGGGAGTGGGATGCAACGAACTTGTCCGATTCTTTCCACGGAGCTTCTCCCGTATGTGCCGGTTTGGTTTCCGTCATTGTGGTAGGCTTCCGTACGACCTTGCCTCGGGAGAGCCTTGGATGTCCCGAGAATCTTGAGAGTAATGAAGACGATCCTGTGTAGATAAGGGTCGTCTTGAACTCTGAATCCTTGATGCGTGCGGGACATGTAGGTCACGGTCGTGACCTTCCTCTCGGTTGATAGCAAGAAAACGTCTCCGCGCGCCGATTCTTTCGAGAGATGTGAAAGTTTGCATAAACTTTCCACTAGAGAAACCGCTTCCCGATCCACCGGCCTCTGGTTCATAGTGAAACTATTGACTTGAGGAAGATCGTTGTGAGGATCAGTCCCCAGTGTAGGAGCCTCCATGACGGGACCGCTCATATCTGATGTCGCTTCTTTGATCAGTCCATGTAGGTCCGTGCCATTGAAGTACCTTCTCCTGTGTTTAATTCATTCCTTGTTGGCTCCGTGGGCTGTTGCGGGTCATGTGGAAATCGATCGGTTAATGTCTTAAGAAAAGTGAGTACCTCTTTTCCGAGTTGCGGCCATATCCGTTTGAGTCTTGACAAGAACTTCCCGCTTTTCCATCAAGTCTCGCAATAATGGGAGATGGTCCTCCTCTCGCCCCTCCTGGTTCCTCGTCCCGATGAAGGAGTGGAAGTTGTTGCTCGTGACTACCGGAGGTGTTACACTTGATGAGATGCCGGTATTTGCAGCTGCTCTGGCTCTGGTGATGGGAGGTATTGTAATATCACTGCTGAGTGATCGAATTGAACGTTCCCATCCTCTGTGCTCACGTGTTCCTTGATTGATCTCTCCTTCCTCAAGCATTTCTTCACCGCTTCGACAAGGGTCTTGAGATATAAATCTTCCAGCAGGATCCGTAAGTCAGCAGGCTCCATTTCTTTATCCCAGACGTTGTGGTACTCCGGATAAGTCTTTTCTTCTCGTGGAGTTGCCTCGAGTCTTCGTTGTCGGCTGGACCATGTTGTTCGTATCTCCCCGAGTCCCCCGTGATCACGCTCTTCTTTCGCATCTCCACTAGTAAAGGTGTGACTCGACTAAGGATCCGGGCGTTTTTGCACTTTGTTTGAGTAGACGCCCGCCGACCCTTCTCGTAATTGTGCTGCTATATCATTCAAAAGGCGAAACGTCTCGCTCTGCCTTCTGGTGATACCGGCTTGATTCGCCAAGACATCCTCTAACATTCCAGCTATGCTTCCCATGATATCTGAACCACCCGCGGACTCCGGGTGAAGATACATCGTGACACGAAAATTGAAAACCGAAGAATCGAGAATTCGATTTTTGTAACCGAGAGATCAATCTCCCACTGTGGTCGCCAATTGTTGATGGGTGAAAACTACTCCTGCAGAATTTGGTAATTTGGGGTGTGGATGAGGAATGAGTCTAAACCTTCAACAAATGCACTCACGCGGTGAGTGCTTGTAGATTCGAGAGATCAATCTGTGCAAGTCCGGCCTAAACCAAGAAATGGCCGTTCCGCACTTGTTTCGGTCACAAAATGAAGGAGATGGGGTTGATCTTAGGGAGGGAAGCGAAGAAGGTGTTGAGATTGTGAAGGTGTTGGCTTGCTTATGACTTGTAACAAATATGAGCAAGCTTACGTTCGATGCAAGCAGTGCTCGAGTGTTTGAATACGGTTTGTATTAACACTTGGTTTCGTCGTCTCGAACTTGTGTTGTTCTCCGTTATTCCTTGTCTTTGAAATAGGGCGGAGAACCTATTTATACAAGTCATTGAGCCTCATTCACGTTTCTCGTGGGAAGTGGAGGTAGTGGAATGATGGAGTAGTGGAGTTGTGTGTCGGTGATACACGACCGCCTTGCCCACTTCTCCTGTTCATCTCTAACCGTCCATGACTTCCCGACACGTTCTTGTGATGGCGCGTTGCACGCCGCACGCCGTAAACCGCCGACCAATACCCCGCATGTATCCCCCGCTTTGTGACATGATTGATGTCCGGAATGTGTGGATCGTGGATCCACGAAAGGTAGCATGTAATCTTTGAATTGAATAATCGTGTTATTCAGAAGTCGATACTTGTGAAGTATCGTGTGTATTTTATGCGATTCTTGCATTACGGTGTGGTAAAGTGATGGGTAATGACTCCTCACTAACCAAATAACTCCCGACTGTGGTTGTATAACCAAGTCAGTGAAGTCGGACGGATGAGATGATGTTTGAGACACTCATCCGCGACCGTTGATGAAATTAGGGTTTTTAAAGAGGTGCGCAAGCATCACTCTTGACTTGGTCGAAACCAAGCATGGGAAGGATTTTGAGAGGACCGACCATACATGCGTGTTGACGGCATGATGGTGTAGGCGCCTGTATTCCGTTCCCTCATGAAAGCGCGATCTGGGCCACTCAATTTGACCGGCAAAGAGGAGTGGTCGAGATATTTCGCGATAAGAGTTTGATACCGCAAGAAGCCGCGCGCCATACTCTCTTCCGGCGCGTTTTCCAAGACGACCTAGCTTGGTCGGTCTTGGCCGGTTGGTTTGGCGTGAAGATGGTAGGCCGATGTTCACGCCCATGTCTCACCGTCTCATGAAGATGCAATCTAGGCCACTCAATTTGACCGTCAAAGAGGAGTGGTTGAGATCGGTTTGCGGCATAAATCCCTTGCCGCAAAGGAGTTGGAAACCGCATGACATCCCAAGTTTGGGCGTGCGTTCCAAGACAACCCATCTTGGTCGGTCTTGGTCGATCATACCACCGTGTAGGTGGTAGGTTGGTGTTCACACCTATACCGATTATCCCATAAAAACGTGATCTAAGCCATTCAAATCATCCTAAGTGAAGTTGAGCGGTCGAGATCGGTTTAGGATTTGGGAGGTGTAACCGCACGAGTTTGGGCGTGCGTTTTGGGTTGGCCGGAATGATGTGCTTTGGCCGACCGCGTGAGGAGGTAGATGGGCCCACGGTGGTCATGCTTTGTGACCGACCCTTGCTCAATCTAATCTGTGACCCTCCATTCGTGCCGGAGAAGATGGACGCGCGTGATGGCTTGAACTCTAATTTTGGCTTTCAAAGCCGCGCGACCATGCTTTTTCAAGTGGACGAATGTGTTGTAACCAACCATGGTTGGTTTTGACCGACTGGTCAAGTGTGTAGGCGGTCACATGGTGATTGTGTCGACATGCTCCGGGCCTTTTGAGTCTATATCTACACCCTCCATCTATACCGGCGAAGATGGATGGTTGAAACCGCTTTTGCGGCACATGTAATATGCCGCAAACCCTAATTTAGGGTTTTCCGCCCATAATGCTTGGTATGGACGGTTTCTTGGCAAGCAAAGGCCAATGGTCGACCATGGGGTCGGCAGGTGTGTATTCCATACCGCTTGGGGGTGATGGAATTGATCCGTGGTCATCCAATCATGCTTGTGGAGTTGGATGATCGCGATCGATCATATCCGGCAAGCTAAGGCCGTGTATATTCCATACCCTTGGGGTGATGGAATTGATCCGTGGTCATCCAATCATGCTTGTGGAGTTGGATGACTGCGATCGAATCATATCTCGGCAAGCTAAGGCCGTGTGTATTCCATACCGCTTGGGGGTGATGGAATTGATCTGTGGTCATCTAATCATGCTTGTGGAGTTGGATGATCACGATCGTATCATATCCGGAGACCGACACAGTCAAGTCCGGATGCTCAATCGGGCTAGTATAACACACCGAGAGGGGCTCAATCGGGCTAGTATAACACACCGAGAGGGGCTCAATCGGGCTAGTATAACACACCGAGAGGGCTCGGGCTAGTATAACACACCGAGAATCGGCCAGTAACGGGTATTTCGTACATGGATTCATTATAGTGCTTGGAGGTTCGTGTTACTACTCAGAAGAGTAACACTCGGTCGCCATGCCACACCGATAATGAGTACAGAAATACAAGGCCGATATGAAATTCACAGAAGGCATTGTTGCTTGCATGCTCCAACCTGGAGGAATTTCATGTATTCACAGAATGGGATTGTTGCTACATGCTCCATTCTTGGTGAATTAAGTGAGGAGTATCCGTCACTTATAAATGGCTTTATCTTTTACAAGATGTCAGCGCATGATTTTTCTGGTTTTTTACAAATCTAACCTTGAATGAAAATCCACCATCAACAGCTTCCCTGTCAGCTTTGTGGTCGCCCTAATCACGAAGCACCAGATTGTTGGAATCGTTTTGATCGAAGTTTTTGTCCTCCTCGTCGTCAACCACCTGCTTCCGCACCGCGCGCTTATACTGCGCATACTGGTTTGCTTCCAACTCCTTCATGGACTCCTGATAGTGGTGCCACAGATCATATAACGAATGATCTCTCTCGTCTTCAATTTTCAACCGAGTATACTGGACCTGATCAAATTCAGATGGGTAATGGTTCTTCTATTCCAATTTCTAATATTGGATCTTCTGATTTGGGAACTCCCGATCGTAAGTTGCAGCTTCGTAATGTCCTCTATGCACCCAAAATTTCTCATAATCTCTTGTCAGTTTCTCGTTTCACCGCTGATAACAATGTTTTATTTGAATTTCATCCGTCTTTTTGTCTTGTGAAGGATCTGTGTACCGGGAAGGTTCTTATTCGCGGCCGTAGGAGGGGTGGTCTCTATCAACTCGATGGTTCGTCTAAATTTCCTAAAGCTTGCATAGGAGAGCGTGCTTCCTTACAAGATTGGCACTCTAGATTAGGACATCCAATGATGCGTACAGTTCATAAAGTCGTTTCTCAGTTTTCACTTCCAGTTTCTAGTCAAACTGTTAAGTTTTGTTCATCTTGTCATGAGCATAGGAGTCATAAGTTACCTTTCAGTCCTAGTAAAACTATTTATCTGAATCCTTTAGATTTAATTGTCTCCGATGTGTGGGGACCTTCTCATATCTTATCTAATGAAGGATACAAATATTATATCATATTTATTGATGTGTTTAGTCGTTTTACTTGGATGTTTCCTATGTCTCAAAAATCTGATGTTTTTTCTATATTCTTTTTGTTTCAAAAGCATGTTGAAAATCTCTTTAATCGAAAAATCAAAATTTTTCAATCTGATAATGCACTTGAGTATCGTAAACTTACTCCGCATCTTCAGCAACTTGGTATTTTCCATAGATTTTCATGTCCACATACCTCAAACAAAATGGTTTAGTGGAACGTCGTCATCGTCATATTCGTGAAACCGGTCTTACAATTCTCAACATGGCTTCACATACCATCCTTATATTGGTATGATTCTTTTTACACCGCTTGTTATCTAATGAACCGTGTTCCTTCTACTTCATCAATAATTCTTCTCCCTATGAAGCTCTTTTTGGTCTTCCACCAGACTACACTTTGCTTCGTGTGTTTGGTTGTTTGTGTTATCCTTATCTACGACCATATCGGTCTCATAAGATGGAACCGCTTTCTTCTCCTTGTGTTTTTATTGGGTATAGTCCATCCCAGAAAGGCTACAAATGTCTTCACATTCCTACAGGACGAATTTATGTCAGTCGTCATGTTGTTTTTGATGAGACCACTTTCCCTTTTGCGTCCGCATCATCACCTTCTCCTCCCGCATTGGCATCTTCACAGTCACCGACTTCTACTTCTCCGAGTTTGAATTCACCTCCCAGTATTATTGGAAAATTCAATGACTTCGATCGCTTTCTCGGAGATTTATCTCAGACTGTCGCTTGGCAAGACTTTTAATAATCTACAAATGACAAAGACCACGCTCGACAGACCTTGCTCCCGTCTGCAGTCATCAACACCTAATACTGCCAGAAATTCTTTACAGCTGCCAGAAATTTCATCTACAGTCGCCAGCTCTTCAGCCGCCAGAAATACTTCTCATCTACAGCCGACAACATCTGTGCATGCTGACGTTGGTCAGTTTCTTCAGCCGCCAGTATCCGTTTCGTCGCCTGCACCTGCACATCCATGTATTGATATTAGTCGACAAAATCTTTCCGTGTCGTCGTCTGTGCCACCATCTGCTGCAACGTCTGGTACCGCACCCACTTCGGTGTCTAATTCAGCTCCAATCATGCACTTGCCAACATCTGCGTCACATCCAATGACAACTAGAGCTAAGGATGGTATTTTTAAGCCTAATTCAAAATACGCACCGGTATGTGATTCACTTCTTGAGCCTACTTGTATTTCTCAGGCTCATAAAATTCCAGAATGGCGTACCTCTTCTGATGACGAGATTAATGCATTGATTCGAAATGGTACATGGTCACTAGTACCATATCATCCTTCTATGAATATTATTGGATGCAAATGGGTATTTCGTATCAAACGAAATCCTGATGGTACAATTGCACGTCGTAAATCTCGCTTGGTCGCAAAAGGCTACAATCAACAGGAGGGATCGATTACTCTGAAACGTTTAGCCCTATTTGTTAAACCATGTACTATACGTATTATTCTTACATTGGCCTTATCTTCCAATTGGCCTATTCATCAACTTGATGTGCGAGAATGCTTTCTTACATGGTGAACTTCAAGAAGAGGTGTATATGAAACAAACCGCCGGCTATGTGGATTCTCGTTTTCCTACACATGTTTGCAAATTACACCGTTCTCTCTCTATGGACTTAAACAGGCTCCGCATGCGTGGTATCACAGACTTAGTACCTTTTTGCTACAAATTGGCTTTATCACTTCGAGTGTGACTCATCTCTCACTTATCTACAATGGTACTTACGGTACTATTTATTTGTTGGTCTACGTGGATGATATTATCGTCATCGGCTCTAGTACCACAAATATCACTTCTATTCTTACTGTTTACAACAAGAATTTGCAATTAAAGATCTTGGTTCCTTGTCTTATTTTCTTGGCATTGAAGCGATTCGTACTTCTTCGGGATTATTTCTTTCTCAGCAACGTTATGCTCATGATCTTCTTATTCGAGCAAAAATGGATGGTGTCAAACCAATTCATACTCCACTTAGTACTTCTGGAGATATTTCTTCTGATCGTAGCACTTTATTGACTGATGCTACTGAATATCGCAGTATTGTTGGTGCTTTGCAATATTTAACATTTACTCGTCCAGATCTTGCATATGCTGTCAATAAAGTTTGTCAGTTTATGCATGCTCCTACCGAATTTCACTGGAGTTTAGTTAAGCGAATACTTCGTTATCTCAAGAATACTGCTACCTTTGGTATATTTCTTCGGCCGTCGTCTTCTTTACAACTATCCTTTAGTGCATATACTGACTCTGATTGGGCTGGTTCTCTTGATGATCGTCGCTCTACTAGTGGGTATTGTGTCTATTTAGGTGGAAATATTATTTCTTGGAGTGCTCGTAAACAGAAAACAGTATCTCGTTCCAGCACTAAAGCTGAATATCGGGGTCTTGCCATTGCCACTGCTGAAATTATGTGGATTCAATCACTTCTTTCGTAACTTCGTATATCCACCAATCGCCTCCCCGTTACGTGGTGTGATAATCTTGGTGCTACTTATCTCACTCACCAATCCCATATTTCATGCAAGAACAAAGCATATTGAAATTGACTATCATTTTGTTCGTGATCAAGTTGCTTCTAAGCTTCTTGATGTCAGGTTTATCTCATCTAAGGATCAAATTGCGGATATATTCACAAAACCATTATCCAGGGATCGATTTTCTAGTTTAAGGTTCAAGCTAACGGTTCAGGATAACCCGTTACGCTTGCGGGAGGGTGTTAACACATAGTCCGGTACGTGTGTAGTATCACACACGATACCCTGTCGACCAAGATGGTCAGTCCATTGTATATTAGGAAATCTGTTTTCTTTAGGAAATACGATACCTTGCTGAACAAGGAAATCGTGTATATATATTGTAATATGTTCAATACGGTTTTTATGAAAGTTGATCAATAAAAGTTGTTATCTTCTGTTTCTCTGTTTGACATCTTCTTCTAGTTTATTCTTTGTTCTAAACCTAAGTAGTTCTAGCTGCCAACATTACAGTTTTGTTAATAATGTGGAATGTTTCTTCGTTTAGTTCACAGCAAAGGACAAGGATATCGTTGTTGGATGCGAGATCATGAACACTGGAATAGTAAGGGAATGGAACAGGTGATTTCTTATTCCTGAGTTGTATGAGATAATGCAGCCAAATGCTTCAAGTCTTTTTGCCACCTCGGAGCCAATACTTCCTAGCCCGACGATTCCCACTCTCTTTCCACACAGCTGCAAGAATTGAAATCTGATTAGTCACATAATATTAATGCATTTTACGCAAAAAATATTTAACTTGTAATTAGCTTTCAGTTAATGATAAAATAGTTCATTTGGCAAGGACGAGAGAACCTTAGAAGTTAGAACCACGTGGAAACTTGCCCTCGACGGGCCAAAACCCAGAGCGAACGAAACGATCTGCAGATGAAATTCGTCTAAGAACATCAAGTAACAGACCCACGGCAAACTCAGCAATATCTTCCGAGTAAACAGTACCAGCGTTACAAACAGCAATATCTTTTTTTTTTCACTCAACTAAATCGATATGATCAAGACCAGCGCTATCTGTTAATATACAACCTAAAGAAGGTAAACAATTGGGGGTTTCAATTTGAACAGGAGTACCACCACCACCGCCGACGCATATTAGAGCTTTTACTGATTGACAATGTGTTGTTAAGAATTCATTTAAGGGTATTAAAGGATCTGATTTTTTAAGAGTTGTGAATTTTCTGGAGAATTGTTCATCAAATGAAGGTATGAATGGGAATTTTCGCAGGGTTAGAATGATTGGCAAGTCATCACTCTTTGTTTCCATTGAAATTGAAATCTTGAAGTAGCTGAATTTCTTGTTAACAAGTACTGTACAAATCTACTGATCTACTAGGCTACTACTGATTTATATGTATTAAAAATTTGCGTTGTAGAAAAAAAGGCCTCTGAAATCCCTTTACGATCGCACATGTGACACCCCATCGGCCCATCAGGGTCGGCCATGTTAGTACTGAATGATAAGTTGAAGTCTTGGAGAAGTATAAACAAACTATGAACTAACGAACTACGCACCTGGCAAGACGTAATTAATCATCAATGATTAGTTTACAGTATTTAGAAAGGGATAATTATATGGCACTAGGCGGAGTTTTAGAATTTGGAGTATTTTCTATCTAGGAAATTGGCCTATTTTTTAATCAAAATCATTACTGGCATGCAATTGAGAATGCGATGATGAAATCATCATTTTCCAAGCTATATGCCCAATTCATTTGTAATAAACAAGACAAATACATTTCTGTTTAATTCACAAAAACATGTACAAAATTCATAATTTGTTTTTGCCTTAAAATTATTCCTTGGTTTACTCCCCTAAATTATCTATTTTATATGCTCTCAAAATAATACCCCAAAACAACTCTTCCAAATTATTTTTTTTCTCTTTCGTAGTATTTTTTTTCTCTTTACAGGTGAAGAGTGCTTGAACGGTCTCAAAAATCAATATCCAAGATCAATCTACTCGTATCCAAATCAAGAGGATCCAAATTCTGACAAGTATGAAGCTTGTATTAATCACAATTAATAAGGACTTAAACTACCTAGATTGAATACGTACTACTTGTGTTATTCCTATTACAAAGATAAAACAATATAATGTAGAAAAGGAAAAGCACAAGACACCAGAAGTTTTGTTAACGAGGAAAACTGCACATGCGGAAAAACCCCGGGACCTTGTCCAACTTTGAACACCAAACTATATTAAGTCGTTACAGACACTAGCCTACTATCAGACTTCAGAATGGAATGTAGTTGAGACCGAGTTAATCCTCCAAGAAATTCAGTTGTAGTCGTGTTTCTTACGTATCTTGAATCTCACAAGGATCTACGCAATTGATTCCCTTAGCTGACGTTCTTTACAACCTAAGAGTTTCTTCAACCTAAATTGAAATGCAAGGGTACCAAGTACATCATAATATTTTCGATATCAAACTATAAGTGGAAAAGGAAAGTCTTATTGCTCCTATCATGAAACAAACATACATCTCATAAACAGTTGTAAGAATTTGATAAGGTTTATAGAAAGTATGGCACGAGAAGGACGTCTGACAGATTTCATACTCTAAGATCAAGGGGACACTGGAAAATCCCCAGCGGTATTAGTTAAGGGATGCGTTAATATGATACACTCAGCACTAAGCACTGAAAAAGACTTGCAGTTAGACCCTACAGACAGAAACCAAAAGTATCTGAAGGAAAAAGTCGTATGTATTCATCTTAGCTGCGAGGGAAATTCTGCGGGCGGGGAAAAATAAAAAGAGAGTCCAAAGATCTTTTTGTACTTAACACATATTACCATTTGACCTCCAGGTGCCTCATTTTTGTCGAAGAACTTTCATTGTCCTCAAAAGTTATAACATGAATATCATTCCTTCAAAATGTCCTTTGGGGGGTTCAAAGTGGGAAATCCTGGGCTTCATGGTCACTAGGAAGGGAATAGAAGTTGATCCACTAAAAATCAATGCAATTTTAGAGATGAAAACCTCTAATCTGCAAAAAAAAAAAGATACAACATTTGACAGGAAAACCGGCAAAGACCTTTGAATGTATTCATTTCAAGACCTCGAAAAGTGTAGACCATTGTTCAACTTACTTCTCAAGCAACAAGACTTCCATTGGAACTAAGAATTCGAGGTAGCTCTTGATAATATTAAAGCTTACTTGTCCTCCCCTTCTATATTATCAACTCCACTCAGGGGTGAAGACCTGTATATTTAGCAACCACTCAAAATGCAATAAGTGCGTTATTACTCTGAATGAAGGACAATAAAGATAAGCCAATCTACTTCATCAGCAAGTCAGTGGCAGCACTAGAGTCAAGATACTCACACCTAGAAAAGGTGATCTCCGCTATCTACTTCTCATCAATAAAACTAAGGCCATACTTTTTGAGTTGGAAGATAATATTGGTCATAGAGTACCCAGTTGAAAACGTTTTATCCAAAGAAACAAAAACGGGAAGGGTTGCAAAGTGGGGAGTCCATTTGAATCAGTTCAACATCGGCTATAAAAACAGGAAGCCATAAATGCATATGTTGTAGCTGAATTCTTAGATGACTTCCCAGTTGAGGATTCAGACTTTGATTTAATGTTCAGCGAAGATTAGTCGGAAGTGCAGGAAGAACCTGAGAATGTACCAGATTGTGAAGACTCGTCACTTGACACACCTAGATTATATAATATTTTTTTGATGGTACATCAAATAGAAAAGGAGGTGGAGTTGGAGTAGTCATATTGACACCAGAAAATAGCTTCATCAATGTAGCGCCCCCTAAGCTAGCAGCTGACAAATCCAAGAGATCAACTATAAAATGAGGCACTAAGGATCTAAAACACATATTTAAGAATTAATTTAAAAGTTCTAAACAAAGTTTAACCCGAATCTAAACCCTCTATGAAATAAGTACAAGAACTCCTCTCAAGTGATACATATTTAATAGTGAGTTGGTTTACAAATAGAATAAAAACACAAAATAAACATAGCGGAAGCTAACCAACTCCTCGAAGCTTTCAACACCACGAGCACTTCACGATCTGTCTCCGAAACTAAAAGTGTGAATGGGTGAGCACATCATCCCTATAAGGGGTGCCCAGCAGAAATAAAAACTAACTTTCAAGTAATCACTAGAATGATTTAAAAACAATGCAGGTTTTACTGAAAACCAAACTCCATCCCAACTGCCACTGCATAACACCAGTAATTCCAAACCTCACTATTCTCCAGTGCTAGATTATTTAAGTATCATTCAATTGAGACTAACTAATTTCTAGTTATCTATTGAAATTTCTAACTTATACCACAATTGGTTTCAACCTACAATTTTTACTTCATATACTACAAACTAACATACCTACACAAAACAAAGAACAAGCAATCAACATATTATACAATCAATCAAATCAATTCAATTCAAAAATCTTTTAGTTCTTGATTGTTTTTAGTGATTAAGATTTATCTCACAAACCCAACCCAGTTCTAAACTAATCTCATTTACTAACTGGCACTGGCTATTATCTATTGTCTCCCATATAATATCTATTAGTGAGCTCTGATACCAACACTGTATACGGATCCAATAAGAATAAATAAAATTAAGTATATCAATCCTTACGTGAATGTAGATTTATATTTAGAAAATTAATATTTAGAGTACCAACTGGACTATCCGCAAACCAATAACGATCCTAATAAAGATATGTAAAATGGTAGCACTGCTGATAATAGTATTTCATAAACTTTATTACTAGCAAATTTTAAAGTAGATGGTAAATGGGAAATTTATATATTGTATAACAATAAAGTTAACATGTTAGATATTATAAATTGAAGTGAAATCAAATTTGTATAATTACACGATTAAAATGAATTTATTTTTAATATGAAATATGATATTGATATTTTAATAAAGGAATTAAATATATTTATTTAGATAAATAATATAAAATTAAATTGGACATGTGAAAGTAGAAACATATATATTTGAGTAAATAAAATAAAGTGAGATAATGTGTTTGATGAAAAGTATTAGTTTATATTAATATAAAATGATTAAATAAATAGGTAAATTTGTATGACTTGAAATGATTTAGTTTGATAAAATGGTGATTTAAAATTAATTTAAATTTTAAATAATAAAAATGTAAGATTTAAAATTAATTAAAAATGTAAGTTTAATTATATGGATAAACTATATCAAATTAGTAAATTATTAAGTAATAGACTATAAAATTTAGCATGGAGAACTTAGACATACTTGTCTGTTAGAATCAAATTAACCATAGTGAGCTTAGAGACAATCATATTATGAAATAGAGATTAGTCTTTTGACTTAGATCTACAAATTGTAGTTCTAGTTGTAGAAAACCACATAGGATTGTGTTTCATTTCTTGTTGCTTTGAACTCATTTAAAACGAGTTGTTTCTCTTTTCGCGCGTTCGTAAGTATGAGCAGTACTTATATTTAGTCGACAGATAGTTTTTCTCTATAAGGTGGGGAGTTTTTGAAGACCAGATGGACGGTTCGATTTTCGAGGACGAAAATGGTATAAGGTGGGGAGAATGTAACGACCCTCAAGCTCGTCAGCGCTATTAGACCAGTTAAGACACGATTTAACTGTTAATGAATCGATTAGAGTAACACGAACGTTAATTAATAAAATTTAATCTAACCAAGATTTAGATACGAAACTAGTATCACTAGATAGATCTCGAAAAGTTATTCGAATTAGACTACTCGAACGTGTCATTCGGAGACCGGACGCAGAAGATATCATCATCTTAGTGTGATACTATTTTGCCTTAGACCGACCTGGATGCCCTTATCAAAACCTGGGTGCCTTAATCATTTTTGTTAGCCTTATCACCACCCAACGTGTCGATTTGAATTCATTCTCTTAATTTCTTTCTCTATCTTTCTTCTTCCTTATTCTTCTTCTCCTCCTCTCTGCCGATTTCATCTTCTGCGGTTTGAGATTAAATCTCTCGAGAATAGTTCTTTTAAAGCTTGTAGTCGTTGAATCTAGGGAGTAGGTATTGGTGTTGTGGCTGATTAAGCTTGGGCGGAGAAGAACTTGATGCTTCTGTAGATCAAAGTTAGGGTTTCTGAAAGATGAAGTTTGATTGAATAATTATATGGAATTAAGTATGAAATCAACTAATTGAAGGTGGGTTTTGTGCATCGAGAGAAAAGAAGAAGAGTTGGTGTTCAATTCTCGATTTACAGTGAAGAAAAGGTAAATCAGAGATTTAATTAGGGTTTCTGTTTTGAGTTCTTTATGAAATGGAGTTTGGTTGTACATATGTAGTGTATATGAAAATGGACTCATAGTGGTGGCGTGTTGAACTGATGATGAATTGGATAGAGATGGGTGAAGATGAGAATTGTAGAATGTAAAAGAAATGGATTTGTGGCTGTAGTTTAGGTATTGCTGAGATACAGGGGATGTGAAGTTTAATTTTGAACTGAAGGAGATGGCTTGGGAAGTCATATGGTGATTTGGTAAATTAGGGCTGCTGTTAGTGAATCAGAAATAGAGTTTTGTGACCAGAGGGTGATAAAGATAGTATTGTTGTTGATCAGTTGTGGATGAAATAGTATTGAAGATGTTGTAAATTGGTAGTGAAGCTATAGATGCACAGATGGTATTTTTAGTATGATGTCTGCAATTGAATCAATGTAGGATGACTGAGTACATCTTAGATGAGGATAATGAAGTGGTAGAAGTAGAAATGAGATTCTAGCGGCGGTGGTTGCCTGAGAATGGAATTGCAGGTGATGATGTTGGAGTCTGGATGCCTTAAAGTTTGTATTGGTGCTAATATAAGAATTTGAGGATGGCATAGATTGGAGGTGAATTTAGAAGGTTAGTTGTTGTGGCAGAAAGGATTCCATGCATTGGATGAAATAAATGGGATTGAGTTAAGGAAGGTGGTTGTGTTAGATTGCAGTTACAGTTCAAGTTACAAGTAATTATACAAGTTTCGTAAAGTGGATTGAGTTATGAATTTGTCTTTAAATGCTAATAGAGGTTGCAGTTGAGCTGGAATGAGAACAAGAATGAAGTTGCAGAGTTGGTGTTTTCTAGAATTGGTTGAAGTGATAATGATGTTGCTGCTGGAGTTCAAGTCAAATGTGCAGAGATTAGGGGATGGTTGTGTTTTGAGTTGTAGTTGGTGCAATCTAGGAATTAGTTGTATCTCTTAGATGTTGTCTTTGCAGTTAGGATGTAATTGCTGAAGTTGGTTGTTTTGTGATAATGAATGTATGAACTTTTGTATCTTGAGTCTAGACCTATTAGTCATCCTAGTCAGATTATCTGACTGATTCTGTACTTAGCTGACTCTGTCCAGCTGACTGAGTTGAATCGGTGTTGACTCACCGAGTTTCCTACCTTGACCTGTGTCGGTATTAGTTGTTTCTAAAGATCCAAGCCCATCCCTAAATGTAAAAGAAAACTAGTTTGTATTACACACATATAATACATGTATACACTATCATATAGTAACAAAGATATGCATGCATTTCATAAATTATAGATTTGTAAAACAATAATGAATACAAGAGAGTTCGTTATCGATTCCCACCTATTTTGATGACAAGCCTTGCCTACCTCGAGATCCATAATCCACTGGTTCATTCTTTAGATCGTTCTTTGTTAATAACGACTAACTGTTAATCACACAAGCACTCTAAAGATTAGCCAAAAGGCTCATAACACAATCTCATACAATTCTCTAGTTATAGGCTAAGTGAATTATCTAATGGTTCTAAACTCATTTATGATTTTACACCTTTTCATTACCTATCTTTAGCACATCTAAAGGTTTACTAATTCAATTAGATTGGTTCTATAGTGCATTAGATATGTCTTATGAATATCTACAACTTTGTAGAAGGAACCAAAGGCTTACTCAGACCATAAAGGTCCAATTCACCAAAATAGGAATATTAGTCCTAAGCTCAAGTCCACCACACAAGCCCATTAGTCGAAGGCCTGGCCATCTGGTCAACTAACGGTCAACGTTTCGTCAACGAAGTCAACTAACAGTCAACGTCCAAGGTCAGGTCAACAGTCTAAGTCAAAGGTCAAGTCAATGGTCAAGTGGTCAAGATTAGGTCAACTGAGTCGACACAAGTCAAGGTAGGAAACTCGGTGAGTCAACACCGATTCAACTCGCCACCGACAGAGTCACTAAGTCTGGAATCGCCGATAATCGACTAGGATGACTAATAGGTCTAGACTCAAGATACAAAAGTTCATACATTCATTATCACAAAACAACCAACTTCAGCAATTACATCCTAACTTCAAAGACAACATCTAATAGATACAACTAATTTCTAGATTGCACCAACTACAACTCAAAACACAACCATCCCCTAATCTCTGCACATTCGACTTGAACTCCAGCAGCAACATCATTATCACTTCAACCAATTCTAGACAACACCAACTCTGCAACTCCATCTCTATTCTTGCTCTCATTCCAGCTCAACTGCAACCTCTATTAGCATTTAAAGACAAATTCATAACTCAATCCACTTTACGAAACTTGTATAATTACTTGTAACTTGAACTGTAACTGCAATCTAACACAACCACCTTCCTTAACTCAATCCCATTTATTTCATCCAGTGCATGGAATCCTTTCTTCCACAACAACTAACCTTCTAAATTCACCTTCAATCTATGCCATCCTCAAATTCCTATATCAGCACCAATACAAACTTTAAGGCATCCAGACTCCAACATCATCACTTGCAATTCCTTTCTCAAGCAACCACCGCCACTAGAATCTCATTTCTACTTCTACCACTTCATTATCCTCATCTAAGATGTACTCAGTCATCCTACATTGATTCAATTGCAGACATCATACTAAAAATACCATCTGTGCATCTATAGCTTCACTACCAATTTACAACATCTTCAATACTATTTCATCCACAACTGATCAACAACAATACTATCTTTATCACCCTCTGGTCACAAAACTCTATTTCTGATTCACTAACAGCATCCCTAATTTACCAAATCACCATATGACTTCCCAAGCCATCTCCTTCAGTTCAAAATTAAACTTCACATCCCCTGTATCTCAGCAATACCTAAACTACAGCCACAAATCCATTTCTTTTCCGTTCTACAATTCTCATCTTCACCCATCTCTATCCAATTCATCATCAGTTCAACACGCCACCACTATGACTCCATTTTCATATACACTGCATATGTACAACCAAACTCCATTTCATAAAGAACTCAAAACAGAAACCCTAATTAAATCTCTGATTTACCTTTTCTTCACTGTAAATCGAGAATTGAACACCAACTCTTCTTCTTTGCTCTCGATGCACAAAACCCACCTTCAATTAGTTGATTTCATACTTAATTCCATATAATTATTCAATCAAACTTCATCTTTCAGAAACCCTAACTTTGATCTACAACAACATCAAGTTCATCTCCGCCCAAGCTAATTAATCAGCCACAACACCAATACCTACTCCCTAGATTCAACGACTACAAGCTTTAAAAGAATTATTCTCAAGAGATTTAATCTCAAACCGCAGAAGATGAAATCGACAGAGAGGAGGAGAAGAAGAATAAGGAAGAAGAAAGAAAGAGAAAGAAATTAAGAGAATGAATTCAACTCAACACGTTGGGTGGTGATAAGGCTAACAGAAATGATTAAGGCACCCAGGATTTGGATAAGGGCAACCAGGTTGGTCTAAGGCAAAATAGTATCACACTAATCTGATGATATCTTCTGCGTCCGGTCTCCGAATGACACGTTCGAGTAGTCTAATTCGTATAACTTTTCAAGATCTATCTATTGATACTAGTTTCGTATCTAAATCATGGTTAGATTAAATTCTATTAATTAACGTTCGTGTTAATCTAATCGATTCATTAACAGCTAAATCATGTCTTGACTGGTCTAATAGCGCTGACGAGCTTGAGGGTCGTTACAATCAAATTCTCATATGCACTGGCTTTTATCCCAACAAATAATCAAGCAGGATATGAAACGCTACTACAAGGATTAGTGGCTGCAAAGAGTTTACAGCTAAAATAATTCATATTATTTAGTGACTCTCAGCAGACAACAACACGGGTAGAAGGTCAATTCGAAACAACAGGTGTCTCGATGGCGAAATACAAAAGGAAGGTCAACACTCTGATACCCAATTTTGAAAAAGTAAGTATTAGAATACGAAGGAATGAAATGAGACACGAATATACATTGGCTTTCCTGGGTTCAGTTATACCTAGAACAATCAAGATTGGAATCCTTGAAAGGTCAGATTTTCATGAGCCGCATATATACAATTGGCACAATGACTTAAAGCTCGAGCATGACCTTAGTTGAGGTAGAAAGAACCTGGATGAAGGGAATCTTCAGCTACCTTGAGTCCAAAACATTACCAGATGAACCGCAAGAGGCAAAAAAGACTAAAACCAAAGTGTAAAGGTATCAGCTCATAGATGGTGACACGTACAGAAAGACATACCTGGGACCACTACTCAAATGTGTAACAGAAAAGCAAGGAGAACAAATCTTAGATGAAATACACTAAGGAGACTATGGTAACCATGCTGGAAAAAGATCTTTGACCGAAAAGGCAAGATCCCAGGGAAATTTCTGGCCATACATGATAGAAACAGCAGAGGAGAACAAAAAAAAGTGTGATAAATACAAAAGGTATGACTAATTGATGCAGTTGAACTCAAATTTTTTTTATGATGTTATCCCTACAAGCATTGAAAGATGCAAAGAAATTGCAGAAAATGCAAGTACCAAAATATGACTATTCAATTCAGCAATTCTAACGAAAATGGCCTTCTAGCGCCAAAATAAATGAGTGTTCTGAAAGATACAATGATAATTAACACTATAAGAACATGAAATATGAAGGTACGATAATAAGATACACGCATTAGCAGAAACTCTGCACATTGTATTTGTTAGAGCATTGCTCGGTCGAACTCGCATGCGTTGCTATCTCAAGCATGTTTGTCAATATTAGTGATCAAAACTACATGTCTTGATTTCTAGTTTACTTATGACTAAGTCTCGGTCTAGGATAGTTAAGTATAGTTGATCTCCAAACTCCATGGCGATTATCTTACAAAGACGAAGAACTACTCGAGGAACCAGTGGAACTTCACCCGACTAAAAGGTATGTGGAGACTTGAACTCATCTGTCACTCAAAAGTCTATCTACTCTATCTCCTACTCTTGAGACAAAAGTTGTATAAGTATGATAGTTTTCATACATACACATTTGCTATTTCGAGTCGAGTTACTCGCCTATCTTTTTCTCGAAATATGTGTTGGTAAGCTTTCGCTTTAACCACTTTTTATATTTACCCGTGATGAAAGTCATGATGGCGTTTCAATCTTGAAAATAGCTTTGATGACGATAGTCGTGGATAACGATTGTTACAACATTATAGAAGAATGTTTCAATGATTGAAATGTAGAATTGAGATTACCATCTATGGATATAAGCATATATAGCGTGTTCGCACATTAGTGTATAAATCCATGTACCGAAAACCAAGTGCGTGCATATGTGTGCATGCGGTATTGGTGAAGGAGACAAAGTTGGGTACGCGATCGGCGGAAGTTTTCGAACCGAAAATTTCTGCTTGAGTTTGTAAACTCAAATCAGTAGCTAAAGTACGCATACCCGTATGCGTACCCAAGCTGGTTATTTCTCAAATCGGTAGTTCATGAACTTAAAACAATAAATTATAAGTAATGCAATCTTTGCAAACCGTGGGTATATTGTTCATCAATTGATTCAAATGAATCAAACCGATTTTGTTTCAATTGTGTCTATGAATAAAGACCTAAACAATTGAACAACTCTTCAACTAGTTCTTATGAGTCATTTGAACTAGTTATGAGAAAGATGAATACGGTTAATATGAAACTACTCATATGGCTAACCATTGGTTAACTATTTGTGAACCAACTAAGTGTACATGTTTAGGTACGATTACTCAAACCTAAATGAAATACATTTTATTTGTGTGTGACAAGCTAAGTTTCGATCTAACGTTTGAAAGATATTAGCTTGTATTTAATCAGGTTTTTCATCTAACGGTGAATATTGAATGCTTTGTTACCAAGGTAACTTAGATTGCAAACCCTGATTTGAAAACTATATAAGGGGAACTCTAGCAACTGGAAAAAATAATCCCCACACATCCTGTGTGATACTAGTTGGTTTTGATAGAGTCGATTCTCCTTTAACCTTAGGTTCTTCTCGAGACCCTGTAGGTTAACGACTGAAAGACTTCATTGGGATTGTGAAGCCAGACAAAACTACTTCTCTTGTAGTTGAGCGATCTGATCTTTCCATTTTCTATCGTACGAGTTCAATTGAATAATTTACTTGAGATAATATCTCCGATAGGGCAAGATAAAAAGAAATCACAAACATCTTCGTCTCATCGTTTGTGATTCCACAATATCTTGTTTCGCTACCATACGATTAAGATTATTGTGAGGTGATTGATAATACTAGGCTGTAATATAAGTCCGGTTTATCAATTAGTTCCTGTTCACCTTGATTTATCAAAAGATGGAACAAAAACTCTTAGGTTTATCTGTGGGAGACAGATTTATCTATTATCGTAGACTTTTCTGTGTGATACAGATTTGTTTATTAAAGTCTTCGACTTTGGGTCGTAGCAACTCTTAGTTGTGGGTGAGATCAACTAAGGGAATCAAGTGCGTAGTATCCTGCCGGGATCGAGAGACGTAAGGAGCGCAACCTGTACCTTGAATCGGTGTGAGATTGATTAGCGTTCAACTACAAATCCAGGACCGGGTTAGTTTGTAGTAGGCTAGTGTCATGTAGCGGCTTAATACAGTGTGGTGTTCAATCTGGACTAGGTCCCGGGGTTTTTATGCATTTCCTCGTTAACAAAAATTCTGGTGTCTGTGTTATTTTTATTTCGCATTATATTTTGTTATATAATTGAAATATCACAGGTTGTGCGTTGTATCGATCAATTGTGAAATCCAACATTTGGTTGTTTATTGGAAATTGATTGATCCTTGGATATTGGTCTTTGGTACCATCCAAGTTTATATCTGTTGTATTTGATAAAGACTCACAGATTTCTATTTGTTTGAGTATAGATCAAATCGAGAGATAGAGATATTAACTCCTTGATATACTTTTTATTAAGATTGAGTCTGACTGTCAAGTTGATTCTCTTAAAAGTATATTCGAGTTAGTCCATACAGACTGCTAATCGAAATATTGGGTTGTTTTTGTTAGATCCCCGCTTTTTCAGTATTCACTCATTGGCCATTCATGAAGTGGGCATTGGACATTATGGGTCCATTTACTACGTTAAAAATTGTCAACCCACAGCTTACTTCAAAAGCAGATAAGAAAATATTACGAAATAAAAGTTTAAGTTTTAAAGATGAAATTCAACTAACACATCTGTTGAAATATAGTCATCTGGAGGCAGAAAATACCTATTAGTTACCACAGACTATTTTTCAAAGTGGGTAGAGGTGAAACCGCTTGTAACAATCACAGAAACTGATATCATAAAATTCATACGGGAACATATTATTTATATATCTGGATTGCCCATGACACTAGTAGTTGACAATGAAACATAATTCAGCTCTGCAGAAACAACTGTATACAATGAAATTATACTCCGTAAACCATACATAACTTTGAACTATGATATGTAGTACATACCAAAAAATACTAAAGATAGCATATAAAAAAGGAGTGAACATTAGCTAATCACCAAATGAAACAGGTTTAGCACGCCATATTTCCCACAAGGAAACGGTCATGTGAAAATTTCAAACAAGACTTTATTTTCAAATATAAATAAAAAGCTTGACACTGCTAAAGGAAAATGGGAAAACATACTGCATGAAGTGTTATGGGCCTATAGATAATTAACAAAGAGATCTTCAACATAGAAATCTCTATTCTCTTTAGAATTTGGTATGGAAGCTGTCTTACCCACTGAGTTGAACTCCTGACCTCCAGAACACTATCGGCCAACTCAGGTAGATATGAAAAAGCTATCCTGAATGTGATCGAAGAAGTCGATATGAAGGGAGAATGATCACTGATACAGCTGGAAAAGCATCAGGATGCATGATAAAAAATCAAAAGCGTGTTAGATCCAAGAGATCTAGTGACCTGGTGCTGAGAGAAGTCCCGCCCAGTAGCACAAAATATAATCTGGGTAAGCTCATATAATCAGGGGAAAGACCCTACATCATATCTGAGATGATAGGCAGGGGGTCCTACAGATTAAAAACCAACTCAGGGAAGAGCTAATTATAAGTTATCCATATAACATTAGTCACCTGAAGAAGTGCTATTAATAAAAGAAACTATTATTTCAAATATGAAAGCTGAAACTCTAAGATTGTAAACTACTACTTCCTTTATGAAAAGATGAAATACTTAAATGCACTAGTTTTATGGAAGCTGAAACACATATGATGATGATGATGATGATGATGATAAAAAAAAAAAAAAAAAAAAAAAAAAAAAAAAAAAAAAAAAAGTAAAGAAGAGATGAAGTGCTCAAAATACTTCATTAAAGAAGAGATGAAGCGCTCAGGGTGGAAAAAAAAAGTAAATCTGAAACGCTCAGAGTACCTAAATCGAGAAGATCTGAAGTACTCGGGTTAAAAAATAAATAAAGAAGAGCTTAAGTGCTCAAAATACCTAAATGGAGAAGAGCTGATGAGCTCAGAATAAAAAAAAACAAAGTAGAGCTAGCTGAAGCGCTCAAAATATTAAAACGAAGTAGAGCTGAGACGCTCAGAAAAATAAAATAAAGATGAAACGCTCGAATTAAAATTGAAGTTCAGACACTCACTCCAAATATGGTAAGAAAACAACTCAGAGAGATAACTGAAAACACTAAAGTTTCATGATCCTAGATTACCTCTACTAAATCAAGTCTAAAAAAATTCTCTTCACATGCTAAGAATATATCTCTCGAAGAGTTAGTAAAGGCATAACGAGGTAAAACTTCTAATTGGTCGACTAGGTCATAATTAAGACCATGCCAGGATTAGCTTAAATGGAACAAAGACATATCCTGGTGGGAGAGTTATGCCGTCATTTAGACCAACAAAATGAAGCTCCGGACCGGTCCCCCTTTTTTGACATCCCAATAACCTATTTATACCTCGTAGTAACAATATCTCTCGTGCTAATTACGAAGTATTCTCCATTATTCTCCACGGGTTTAATTTCCTTTTATTTCTTTGATTTTGATCTTCACGCTTCTTCTGGTACTTCGCACCCTCCAATCATGTTTATTACTCATCCCAAACCGAGCCAACACATGCCAATTTTAAAAAATAACAGAACAACTCGTGTTAGCAACAACAAAAATCCCGAGTATTCTCACTTCCACTATTTTACTCCCAATCGTCTATCTAGCCCAAGTTAATTGAATCAATCACTTATAGAAACCATGTTTAGCCTAATAGTCCAACTAAGCCAAATCTAGTGATTGAATCTCTTCAGAAAACGCCTAAAAATCCAACCCTAATTCTGCAACTACTTCCCCGCCAAAATTGTTTTTCAAAAGGTTGAAGATGGATGCCCCTAATCCAGTCCGGGGTGCCTCTATCAATTGGGGTGTATTTAGTACTTTTGGGGAGCCTTTATCAACGCTTCAGATGCCTTTAACACATATCTGGGGTGCCTTCAGTAATTTTCTCTGTGGGGGTACAAATACCACATTTCGAAGCCAATTTTTTGGCACTAGTTTATTTCTCTAAAATCACCTATATGACATAAAACACCATAATAAATACAAAAATAAGCACTAACAATATATGGGATTGAGACAAATCAGACAAAAAAAAATGTGTGTATCAGGGGGGGTAACACCGAAAGAGATGCTCAGGTGCCCCTATCAACTTAAGAAACCAACTCAAACAGGTCGACAAAGAAAGATGTGGGCTACTAAAAATACTAGCCACGAGCTGAAAGAAAGAGGAACTGTCACAGCTCGACACAGAAAGCTATGAGCTATTAAAGAAAAAATGAACTAAAGTTTAATAAAATAGATCCACAAACTTACTTTAATTAAACTGGGGGAAAATATGTAAATGATAAATATAACATCTACCCAAGAACTGACAGCTGAAGAGTAACATAGCTGAGACGTTAAATAGGACTCAAGGTCAGATGTCGAAGACCTGAACCAGATGTTCAAGGATTGAGCCGCAGACGCCCAAACACAACAGAGACACAAAGATAGACGTGGAAGACCTGAGTCCGGATGCGAAGATAAAACGATTCTCGATGTTTTTAACTGAGTGGAGGCCTAGAAAGCTGGGAAGTTATAATGACGAGTTTTCCCAGGTCGGTACAAGCTCAAGGCGGGAGATTATTATGTCCAAGATGCCACGTGGTTAGTCATCTACATGTAATTCTCATGTTCATATAATGTATAAATAGCCAGAAAGGATGATGATGTAAAAAAGTTCATTCTGCTAATAATGAATAGACTTCAGACAATTCTCTCTCCTCTCTCTCGGATTATGTTCTAACTGCCATAATAATCTTAGCCGACTTAGAAAATAATCAGAAAATCATAACTTCATGTCACCCATAAAACATGTTATAATCAAGATTGTACTCCAAGATTAAGGATTACGATCAAACATTGTTAATGTATGTTCGACGACCGATTTGACATATCTTCATAACAATCAATATCTGATGATTGCAGTTAACTATTTTTTCATCATTTAATCACCACTTCGTTATATATATATATATATATATATATATATATATGCGAATAATGTGACTTGTAGTTATATTTAAATTTTCAAGTATTGTATCCTTATCCGTGGACAATCTGATCTAACATATTAAAACCCGCTAACTTAGGAAGCTGATATGCATGAAAGTGTAGGGTAGCACGGACCTATGACAAAAGGAAAAACAAGAGCACATGAATTCATTGAAGAGGAAAATACTTTGCAATGAAATCCCTTGCGCTCTAGATGACATTCAAAAATTCACGAAAACATATACACACAATACTCGCTAGCGATACACCCAATAACTTATCTAATAACCAACAAATTTAATGTTAAACTCGTGGGTATTCGTTATTTTATGAAATTAGAGTTTCTAGGTAATCAACCATGCTTCCAGATACGGATCCATCTTACCGACTAGATTCATCTGTCTAACGGCCTAATCTTCAAAACTTGTATTTAAGGTTTTTCATATTATAATTAAGGATTTGTGAAAACTACATATCCTTTATATTTTATCATTCAAAATCTTTCGCTTAGATTTGATGATCATCCTTTTAATTGGCATCAGTGCTGGGTGGGATCGATCCCGAAAATTTATATTGATAAACATTCTGAATGATTGACGTTTTTCTGTTAAGTATATCGATGCCTTTAATCTAAGGTCAATTTTCTTTAGGTGAATGTTTCATTTGTCAATTGCATGTATCTTCTTTACTTCTTCCATAAGATAGACTCTTGCTAGTATAAAGACATATCCGACTACTTTATGCACTTGAGAATTGTTGTGATTCTTCCCGATGGAGCTCTTCGTCCTCAAGGTCTTCATTTTTTTCCGAGTCTCTTAAAGGAATATATTCTGTCACTAAGTAATTTATCTTCAGGCAATATAAACAATTTCTTCATTATGTCCAGGTATTTTATCTTGGTCGTCAATTCTCAAGAACGTATTAGTTTTTTTTTCTTCGTTTTTGATCAACAAAGTAAAGATTTCCATTAATAATTAAAAAAATTGAATTAATGAGATAAACTTCATATGCAATTAACTTGGCCAACAAGACATCTGAAATATTTTAGAACTTTTTCCACAGTGACTTGGTTAACAAGCAATCCAAAAACTTCTAGAAGCTTCCTGGCAGATTCTGGCACTGGATTAGTGAAAAAGGCTCAAACTGTCATGGACCAGTGGACTGACTTTGGTGGGCATGCATTGGCTTTTTTTTTTGGCTTTGTGTTGATTGTGGATGTCGATCTTTGACCGGCAAGACTTACTGGAAGATTGACTTGATTGGTTAACAGACATAATGGGCTAGTAGCATCGTTGGCAAAATGGATATCAACATGATTAAAAAACTGAATTGTAGACTGGATGGCAGCATGGCTGGCAGCACGACTAACAACATGGATCGCAGCATATTTGACAACTGGATAGACTGGCTTGCAACTTAACCAAAATATTAACTGAGAGCATAAATGGACCGAAGCAAAAGATTCGAGTCCATGCACCGAGTTAGGTGATTTGAGTCGGACGAAGTGGACTGGTGTAAGTTAGAAAAATTGGACCAGCGGTCCATGTCGGGCAAACTTGGTCTTCACCACTTGATGTTGACTTGACCGTTGACTGATGGTTGACTTTGATGTAGTTGACTTCATGAGAGACTGGGCAGGCTGGTGGTTGGCGCTCGTAGGTTGGATGACGGTTTAATAATGGTCCAAACATCATTGTGGCCCAATTTATTGAAATTTTATCATTATAATCTTATAATCTTATAAAATATTATAACATTATATTATAATCTTATAATCTTATATTATAATATTATAATATTATATTATAATCTTAATGTTATATTTTAAAATATTATAATCATATAATATTTTATAATATTTTTATAAATATTATAAAATATTATAATCTTAGGAGTAGGTTTTCTCCTACTTATAATCTTTTTATCTCACTTTTGGTCTTAGATAAAAAGTATTTATCCTTTTTACCTCAGCCTCAAGGTTTTCTCCTTCTTCATGTCACTCAATATCTTATCATGGAATGCGCATGGATTAGGAAAACCCTTCACAAAAACACATCTTTCTAATTTAGTAAAAGAGTACCAACCAGATATCTTATTCATCTCTGATACTAAATAAGAAAAAGATATAAACCAAGTTATAAAAAGCCTTAACTTCTCTGATGTTGTGATAGTTGACCCAAAAGGTGTTATAGGAACTGTAGGTTGGTAGGTCTGTAAAAGTGTTTTCCTACGTCTTATCTGCAAGTGCGCAGTGCCTTTGGAGGCAGTGGCAAGCACAGGTCGAACCACAGAGAACTAGTGTGTGCAAGGTTGTTCTAAGTGTTTCTCAACTGTTTTCAGGGAAGGTGACTCAAATGTAAGCTTTTATTTATAGTCTTTACGACTGAGTTGAGGATTACACAGCTAAAGTAAAGGTGAAATACAAAGATTGAGGTTGCAAGTACTAGGATTATCAAATCCACCACTAGTTTAGGTTATGTGATTCAACTAATTCGAATGCTTTTGTTCCTATGACAGATAAGGATAAAGTGTCAGGTTTGTCACTTATCTATGGAGTTTCACCAATTGAGGTTTCAATTATCAGCTGAGAATACTACTCAGAGCATTAGATGTCTAGTTAAGAACAACTAATCAAAGAAATAACAATAATAACTAGAGTATGAGCTGAAACACACTCAACACAATGTTATCCTAACTACAATGGATGCATGACATTCATTGTGAGAGCAGTGCATTGAGATGTTAGCATTGAACTTCTCTTAAACATTAAGCATGCAAAAACACTTCAAATAGAGTTGAATAGCAGAACACCAAACTAGGGTTTCATTGTAAATCCTAGCTAAGTAATTTAGAACATATTCAACATAAAAACAGACTTTTAAATTAAATTTGTAAACTAAACTAAGAACCCTAAAATTGACTAACTTTTCTCTTACATCAAAAACATGGATTTATACTCTCAAAATATTCCCAACTAACAACTACACCGACCCAAACCCGATTTCTCCCTTGCTTCACCTCTCGAATCGACCATGCAGGGGGTTGTTGGATAAAACCCTAATCCCAATCGCCTCAACCCTAGCTTCTAGGGTAAGAGAAGCTAATGGTTGAGAAAGTGCGAATTAGGGTATGGAGGAGGTGGTGTTGATGATGTTGCTGTCAGGCAAGGTAATGATGGAGGTGGTGATGGATCTGTGATAGGTATGGGTGAAGGTGGAGAAGAGGGATGGGTTTTCTCTGTTGGAGTCGTGGGAGAAGAAAGAGAAAGAGAAAGAGAGGAATGGGTTAGGTCGATGGGGGTATAGGTGATAGGGGGTTTTGCTGTGGAGCGGGCGCAGCGAGAAGATGATGAGAAGGTTGGACCAAGCGTAGGATGAAGATGCGCGAGATCTGAACGGCTCAGGGAGAATCGTGGTGATTTGGTGTGGAGCGGGAGCAGCGAGAACTGATGTGAGTGATGGAGCGACCGTAGGATATAGCTAGGCGTGATCTCAACGGCTTGGAGTGGACGGGCTCGGATCCGGGTCGCGGGTCTTGGATAGCTTGGGCCCATGTCTTGTAAATGGTTTGCTCCTGATGCGCGCGCGGGCTTTGGCTTTCTGCTCCATAGACGCTTGTCTCCAATTCTTTGCTCTTTTGGCTCTTCAATTTCTCCGAGCTTTATTTATTACCTAAAAACACAAAATTAATTAGTACACATATTTATTCTTGAAAACAAAGAAAATACAGAATCTGGGATAATATCTGATTTCTTAACACAAAAGATGAGTTAAATGCCAATAAATAGATGTATAAATATGCAATATTTGGCACTCATCAAATACCCCCAAACCTGAATTTTACTTGTCCTCAAGTGAAACAGAAATTAAGAAATCCTAACTATACCCCTGTCGCAGGTCTCTTGAATGCATTTAGCGTATGCACTAATCCTTTAAACCCCTAGGTGTCCCTAGTGGACGAGTTGTAGTCTCGTGAGGGTTTACCAGAGGTGTACCCACAAAACCTTCTCCAACTTCAGAGTGTAAAAGAGTCTCAAGCATCCTAAATGCTATGAGGACATAGAGTTTCTGCATGCTAGTAACACGAAGTTAGAACTATCAAAGAACGCATTCTCATCTTTAAGTGCTGAGCGAGAAGTAACCATACCATATGAAAGAATTCGGATTCGATTGTGATCATAAGCCTCGACTTCTGCCTCACCAATAGGGTTTTATGATAATTGCACTCAAAAAGACCGCTTTTTAGTCTCTCATGTGTGCGAGCGAAATAAAGAGAGAAATCACGCACACGTTGTAGGTAAGAAGGGTAACCTTCCGAAATAATTTAGGAGACTCCACGAAGTGTGGACAAAAGAATCTTTTTCTGATGATCTCTAAGAAAGGAAATCAACCATTAGCAAGGGTGGGAGTACTCACTTACCTTCTCACCCGATCGGCAATTAATATCACTCTCTCAGTATTCATAGAAACGTCTTCAATCTTCGGTCTTCGGTCTTCAATAGCTGATAATGAACTTCTGAACTTCACAAAAACTTGACAAACATTTTTTTTTTTTTTACTTTATGAAATGAAAATAACAACACATAAAATAAACTACAATTTTTTTTTATTTTTTTTTTTTGACTTTATGAACTTACACGAAATGAAAATAACAATACAACTCAATTTTTTTTTTTTTTTTTTTTACAAACTTCATTAATTCTCATCTTCTTTTCTTTTCTTTCCTTTGTTGCACGTAAACCTTGGACTATATCAACTTTTCTTCAAATATTCTGATGATGCTCCGCTTGCTGACGACGATGTGTTTCTATGAAAGTGTTGATGTTGTTGAGAGAGAGAGAGAGAGTGATGCTAACTGCAAATCGATATTTAGAAGGAGTTTTCATCTTTAGACGTCACCCTCATGATTGACGGAATTAGGACTCAAGAGATCAAAAGTAGTCTTTGAAAGTGGTGCGAAGTTGGGTAGCTCACCATTCCTACCGGAATTGACGTACGGTGACACACACTCTAAAAGCTTTTCTAGAAAGTGACAAAGAGTGAAGGTCGGTACCTCGCTTGATGTAAAATTGGTAGTCTCCACTATGGGTGATCACAATTCTACTACCGAATATCTAAACAAGACCTAATTAGCCCTCTCGGCATGGTTAAATCCAACTTTAACGCTCTAATCAACTAAGAAACCCGATTGCGTTCTCCAGTACTTCCAAGTTCTGTTATTTCGGTCAGACTCTCTATGTAAACATAGCTAGAAGCATGCTAGTGACTCTAAAATCTCTAAAAATTGGAGGTTTTTTTTTTTTTTTTTTTTATGCAAATTTTTGAGTTTTTCGATTTTTTTTTTTTTTTTTTTAATACAAAGAAGTAAAACAAAAAGACTAAAAACTCTATATGCAAATCACACCCCAAACCTAGATCAAACATTGTCCTCAATGTGTCAACAGATACAAAGAATTTAAACAAATCACATACCATGAGAACTATGTTGAGAGGAGAAAAGGGAAGAGATTACTGGGATGCAAGAGGGTGTTGCTAAACCATAGAAAGATGAATGCTTTGAAAGCAAACAATCAAGAGCGCAAGACAAAAAGTTTGGTTAGCACACATCAAAAACTATGCAAAAAGAAAAAGAAAAGGGAAAGAGAATGGATTGTTAGTCCATGAGTATATACACAAGTGAACTAGATCAGTCCACATAGATGGGGTCTTCCAAGTCGACGGTCTCAACTTCTGGTGGAAGATGCTCCAAAAATGGTTTCAATCTCGACCATTGACTTTGAAAATGTTCTTGTTTGCTGGGTTTTCAACTTCTATGACTCCATGGGAAAAAAACTGTGCGTACCAAGAATGGTCCTGACCATCGAGAACGTAGCTTTCACGGAAACAAATGCAATCTAGTGTTGTACAATAAAACTTTCTCGACCCGAGGTGAAAGACTTGCGCGAGAATGCGCTTGTCGTGAAACACTTTCATCCTATGTTTGTGCGTTTTGGCACTATCATATGCATCATTTCTCAACTCTTCTAACTCATTGAGTTGAAGTTTTCTACGGGTTCGGCATTATCAAGATCAAAATTCAACTTCTTCACACCCAATATGCACGGTGTTCTAACTCAACAGGTAAATGACATGCTTTCCGTACACAAGTACGTAAGGAGACATCCCAATGGGAGTCTTGTATACGAGTTTTATAGGCCCATAAAGCATCGTTTAGCGCAAAGACCAATCTTTCCTAGAAGGATTGACGGTCTTCTCAAGGATATGCTTAATTTCCTATTAGAAACTTCTACTTGGCCACTTTGGTTTGAGGATGGTAAGGTGTTGCGACCTTATGAGTGATTCCATACTTGCGCACTAGTGATTCAAAGGGTCTATTGCAAAAATGACTACCTCCATCACCGATTATTGCTCTAGGGGTTCCAAAACGAGAAAATGTTCTCCTTAAGAAAAGAAAGAACAACTTTATGGTCGTTGGTTTTGGATGCAATGGCCTCTACCCACTTAGAAACATAATCAATGACAACAAGAATGTATAACTTACCTTCGAGAATTAGGAAATGGACCCATGAAATCAATACCCCAAACATCAAACACTCAACAATCAAAATGGGTTGTAAGGGCATCATGTTTCTCTTAGTGATACTTCCTAATTTCGGCATCGGTCACAAGCAACACAAAATGCATGGCTATCCTTAAACATGTTGGCCAATAGAAACCGCTTTGCAAGATCTTTTGCAGCAGTTTTCTTGGCACTAAAGTGGCCTCCACATGCATGGTCATGACGAAAAGAAATGACGTCCCTTTGTTCATAATTGGGGACACATCTCCTAATGATTTGGTCTTGGCAGTACTTAAACAGATATGGGTCATCCCAAAGGAAATGTTTAACTTCAGCCAAGAACTTAGAACGGTCTTGTTTAGACCAATGCAAGGGCATTCTACCTGTAGCAAGGTAGTTCACAATATCAGCAAACCAAGGCATTTCAGACACAAGCATCAATTGCTCATTAGGAATGATTCCTAATTAGCACAGATTCATCAGAAGGTTCGACATTCAACCTAGACAAGTGATCAGCAACAACATTCTCTGATCCTTTCTTATCTCGAATTTCGAGGTTAAACTCTTGTAACAAGAGTATCCATCGAATTAGACGAGCCTTAGCATCTTTTTTAGACAAAAGATATCTCAATGCAGCATGATCAGAATAAATGATGACCCTAGACCCTATCAAATAATATCTAAACTTGTCTAATGCAAACACAACAGACTAGCAACTCTTTCTCAGTAGTGGAATAATTCAATTGAGCGTCATTAAGTGTTTTACTAGCATAGTAGATCACATATGGAAGTTTGTCTACTCGCTGGCCCAAAACAGCTCCTACAGCATAGTCAGATGCATCACACATTATCTCAAATGGTAATGACCAATCAGGTGGTCTGACTATAGGGGCAGATGTAAGGAGAGCCTTCAGTTGCTCCCATGCTTCCTTACAAGCATCATCAAAGACAAATGCAATATCTTTTGCAAGAAGATTGCACAAAGGTCGTGAAATTTTACTAAAGTCTTTGATGAATCGGCGGTAAAAACCCGCATGGCCTAGAAATGATCTGATGTCCCTCACGGAACGAGGTTGAGGCAAGTGTTGAATGAGATCTACCTTGGCTTTGTCTACTTCTATGACTTTTTCCGAGATGATATGCCCTAGAACAATGCCTGAGTTAACCATGAAATGACATTTTTCCCAATTCTAGACCAAACTCTTTTCCTTACACCTAATCAGCACACAAGTGAGGTGATGCAAACACTCATCAAAAGAAGAACCAAACACCGAAAAATCATCCATAAAAATCTCAAGAAACTTATCTACCATGTCGGAAAATATGCTCATCATGCAACGTTGAAAAGTAGCGGGTGCATTGCACAGCCCAAAAGGCATACGACGATAAGCAAATGTTCCATAAGGACATGTAAATGTGGTCTTTTGTTGGTCTTCGGTGCTATGTGAATTTGTTTTTAGCCAGAATAGCCATCTAAGAAGCAGTAGTGACTATGTTTTGCTAACCTTTCCAACATTTGGTCAATGAAGGGAAGGGGAAAATGGTCTTTCTTAGTTCTTGTGTTCGGCTTTCTATAGTCAATACAGACTCGCCACCCCGTGGTCACACGGGTGGGAACAAGTTCATTCTTCTCATTTTGAACTACAGTAATGCCCGACTTCTTGGGTACTACCTGAATGGGACTGACCCACCAGCTGCTCGGGGACGGGGTAAATGATACCCGCATCAAGCAGTTTCAAGATCTCACCCTTGACAACATCTCTCATGTTGGGGTTAAGTCTCCTTTGCATTTCCCTAGATGGTTTAGTGTTCTCTTCAAGGTTTATGTGATGCATGCAAATTGTGGGACTTATACCCTTAAGATCGGAGATGGTCCAACCTAAAGCTCCTTTATGTTCTTGAAGTACTTCTAAGAGTCTACTTTCCTGTTCCGTGTCTAAACATGATGCAATAATCACAGGTAAAGTGTCAGAAGGACCTAAGAAAGCATACTTCAAGGTATCGGGTAATGGTTTCAAATCAAGCTTAGGTGGTGTATCAAGAGGTGGGGCAGATTTGGTATCAGAGAGTGGAAGGGGTTCCACTGCATTCTGCCATTTAGCAATATCCATGGGTGGCACAGACTCTAGCAAAGAGTGGACTTCACTAATGTACTCAGAACTGAAAAGATCTAAGTCAAAATTGTCTAAACATGCTTGTACAGGATCCACAGGTAAGATGTCAGACAATGAGTCTTGAATCAGACTCTCAATCATGTTAACCTCGTGCAATTCATCATCATCACACTCTATGGGTTGTTGGTTCACACGAAAGACATTCAGTTCTACAGTCATGTTGCCAAAAGACAAATTCAATATCCCGCTACGACAATTTATGATAGCGTTTGACGTTGCCAAGAAGGGACGTCCTAAGATAACGGGAATATGATTTTCAGGATTATGCACGGGTTGAGTATCTAACACAATGAAGTCCACAGGGAAATAAAATTTATCAACCTTGATTAGCACATCTTCAACGATTCTCCGAGGGACTTTCACAGATCTGTCCGCTAATTGTAGCGTGACAGGGGTGGGTTGCAATTCCCCAAGACCTAACTGCACATACACAGAATAAGGCGGTAGATTCACACTAGCTCCTAAGTCCAATAAAGCTTTTCTGATTGTATGCTCACCTATAGTACAAGAGATAGTTGGGCTACCTGGTCTTTAAACTTAGGTGGAGTTTTGTTCTGAATAATTGAACTTACTTGGCGGGTGAGAAAGGCACGCTTATGCACATGAAGCTTTCGCTTTTGTGTGCACAGGTCCTTCAAAACTTAGCATAGGCGGTATTTGCCTGATTGCTTCGAGAAATGGAATGTTTATGTTAACTCTTTTGAACATTTCCAAAATCTCGTTGTATTAGGTACCCCTTCGTTGTACCAACCTCTTTGTGGGAATGGAGCAACAGGTACATTACTTGCGAGAGGAACATCTACATTAGTAGGACTCTTGGTGTTATCAATGGGCTCGATTCTTTCTCTACGGTAGATGTTTTTCTGTGGTGTTGTGTGTACTTGGGAGTCTCGATGTAGACTCGCTTGAAGGTGGTACACCTACATGGTTCTCAACAATTCTACCACTACGGAGAGTGGTGACAACATTCGCTTGACTATGTGAAGTTTCATTGCAGGTAGAGGAGCCTGCTTGAAACACAGTCTTTGGATTTTATTGGGGTTGACTTGGGAATTTTCCTTTCTCTCTCTCATTCAATGCATCACAGATTTGACCCATTTTAAGTTCTAGACTTGTGAAACGTTGGTCGGTGGTTTTCCTAAGTTCTGTAAGATTTTGGGTTAACAGACCGACACAGTCTTCAAAGCTAGTATTTTTCTCCACAGGGTACTGAGTGGGTGGTTGTACTTGGGGGTTTCTAGGATATGAGTATCCTTGGTTGTTATTTGTTGGTCCCCCTTGTACTGGTCCCTTGGACCATGAGAAGTTAGGGTGATTCCTCCACCCTGGGTTGTAGGTTTGAGAATAAGGGTTGTTCTCTTGCCTATGGTATAATGCATTGGCTTGCTCGGTTTTGGACTCTTGAAATGCATGTAAATCTGGACAGCTGTCCACTAGGTGGTCAGAACTATGGCATGCGGCACAAGTGGCCATATCAATTTGGTCACGGAGAGTAGGGGTATTAGATTTGACATTCTTTTGCAACTCAAGCATTTCTATTCTCCGGGCCAAAGATGCCATTTTTGCATTTCCCTCAAAGTCAGACTCGATTCTATGAACATTTTGTGCAGGGGTAGTCCGTTTCGGTTCTCGGATGGACTCCCACCGTTGAGTCTTTCAGCGACTTCGATTAGAAAAGTCCAAGCGTCATCGGACTCTTGTCAATAAATGCACCATTGCACATTGACTCGACCGTGGTACGGGTTCTAACATCTAGACCCTCATACAAGATTTGGACGAGTCTCCATTTTTCAAAACCGTGGTGGGGACATTGGAGTAGTAATTCATTGAATCTCTCCAAGTATTTTGCTAGAGTTTCGTCTTCTAATTGCACAAAACCATTTAGACTTTGGCGAATTGTCGCGATCTTATGGTTTGGGAAAAACTTTTTGAAAAACTCTTTTGTGAGGTCATCCCAGGTTACGATGGACTGTGGTTGTAGAGCATGAAGCCAAGACTTGGCTTTGTCTTTCGAGAGAAAAAGGAAATGGTCTCAATTTGAGGGACTCCTCGGCATTTGGTTAAAACGCAGAGTCCCACAAATATCCTCAAAGTCTCTCACGTGATGGTAGGGGTTCTCGGATTGACCCCTCTAAACACGGGTAGCATATGAATGGTGCTTGCTTTCGGTTCAAACCGACAAGCATCAGTGTGAGAATGATGCAAGAGGGCTGGCTTGCCCTAGTTGGGTACATGTAGTCCTTGAGACTACGGGGTTGGTTTTGTTCTTCGCCCATAATTTCTGTTTCAGACAGGTCTGGGCTTGGGTTTTCTGTTGAAGAACTGGGTATGCTTACAATTTCGTCCTGGGATTCTAAGTAGTCGATTTGTTTGGTCTCTAAAAGACACAATCATAGCCTAGCTAGCGCTTCTAGCATGTTATCACACAATCAGGTTCAATCACAGAAAAGCAAAAATTCAAAAATGGCCCACCAATACAAGATTCTAGCCCAAAAGATGTGATATGGGCTCAGTTTTGTTTAAGCCCAGCAGCTGAACTTATGTGGGCTGAAGGTTGGCAAATTAGCAGCCCAGGTTGGGTGACAGTGCACAGCCCAGCAGTTTACAAAGCCCAGTGGGTGTGGGTTCTGGTCTAGTTTGGCAGATTTACAGCCCAGGTATATGGGTTTCAGTCTGTTAAGATTTTTGCAGCACTGGTTTGAGTGCACAGAGCAACACAAAACACAGATTCACACAAAATGCACAGCACAGAGCAATCACAACTCACACCAGAATTGACACAGCACAGCTTGTGTTCTGCTGGCAAGTTTGTGTTCAGCACAGCTGAACAGGGCAGGTTTAAGCTTGGCAGGGTTTATGTGCTCAAAACACACAGAGCATACAGCACAACCCAAGTAATGTGCTGTAAAATTTTGCACAGCACAGCTGAGTTCAATTAGATCAGCAACTCAGCTAAGGTTGACAAATTGCACAGATTGGCAAATAAATTTTTGTGAGGTGCACAGGGTATGGGATGTGCTCACTCAATGGTGAAGCATGTGCAGGGTTTGTGTCTTTGAAAAACAGACTAACTGCTACCTCTACTTCTGCTACTCAACATTCAATCACAAATTACAAGATCATACAGATTGCAGCAAATTGATGCTAACACAATTGAGGTAAACTGGGTCAGTTGACCTTAGTTTTCAAAGATCAAGCACAGGATATGCAGATATTCACAGGGCTATATTATCACAGATGTTTGCATAACAGTTCAGAGTGTCATAAGGTTAATAGCTCAGCAAGGTGTGAATTTAGACTTCACAGATGTAGCAAATGCAGGGGTCTGGCACGACTTGGCTCACCAGGTCTGATGGTTACAAGTCAGCTCAGGGCTGACAAGAGGTTGTGGTATCAACTCACTCAGTTGACATCCACTGGGATAACTCAGCTAACTTGGCTATCCAAGTTCAGCCTCACAGCTACAGGGCTGGAGGTCAATAATTCACTACGTTATGCACTAAAAAGTTTCAGGACAGAAGACAGCCCAAATCTCAGAGATTATGCACCAGAGATTATTCACTTGGTTCACCCGAGTTGTGATTCAAAACTTGCAGCTTCTGAAAAAAAGGTGGCGAGATGTTGAGTAACAATGGGAATGGCAGCTAAGTATCTATGTGAACAAGGCTTAGCATGTGACAAGTTAGCCAATGCACGAATACACGTAATCATATACAGATGTAAAAGAACATGCTCGGGGAATACAAGGTTCAGCAAGGTTCATTCATAGATTCAAGGTCTAGCATGCCATCATTCATTCATTCATTCAAGGTTTGAGATACATTACCACCAGTATAAAAACTGGGTTTAGGCAAACTCCGCAATGGTTCTGCTCCCTTGTCTTTCTTGGGTTGCTCAGCAGCACCTGTTACTCAAGAGAGAAATCTCAGTTCTCAAACTTGCAAAGTTAAAGCAAGTACATCAAGATACTAATGCTGGAATTTCAAAAACACGGATTCTGCAAAGCAACAGATGAGTATGCTCAGGGTGCAGGTGGTAGAAAGAGCTTTAAAGAAATTTAAATGGATGTAGCATGCTCAATGTACAGATGTTAAGTAAACTAAGTTACACTAACAGATATGACAATGTACAGAGATGCAAATGACAGCAAATATACAATGCTAAAAAAAAATAAAATCAGTGATGATTCAAGGCAACAGAAGATAGCATAGAAGATTCAAAACACAAATGTACATGGATGGGTAGAAAAACAGTAAAATGAAGCTTTAAAGAACAAATAGCACACTACCAGTTCCCCGGCAGCGGCGCCAAAACCTTGGTAGGTCTGTAAAAGTGTTTTCCTACGTCTTATCTGCAAGTGCACAGTGCCTTTGGAGGTAGTGGAAAGCACAGGTCGAACCACAGAGAACTAGTGTGTGCAAGGTTGTTCTAAGTGTTTCTCAACTGTTTTCAGGGAAGGTGACTCAAATGTAAGCTTTTGTTTATAGTCTTTACGACTGAGCTGAGGATTACACAGCTAAAGTAAAGGTGAAATACAAAGATTGAGGTTGCAAGTACTAGGATTATCAAATCCACCACTAGTTTAGGTTATGTGATTCAACTAATTCGAATGCTTTTGTTCCTATGACAGATAAGGATAAAGTGTCAGGTTTGTCACTTATCTATGGAGTTTCACCAATTGAGGTTTCAATTATCAGTGAGAATACTACTCGAGCATTAGATGTCTAGTTAAGAACAACTAATCAAAGAAATAGCAATAATAATTAGAGTATGAGCTGAAACACACTCAACACAATGTTATCCTAACTACAATGGATGCATGACATTCATTGTGAGAGCAGTGCATTGAGATGTTAGCATTGAACTTCTCTTAAACATTAAGCATGCAAAAACACTTCAAATAGAGTTGAATAGCAGAACACCAAACTAGGTTTTCATTGTAAATCCTAGCTAAAACAGTTAATCTACCATGGATAGTAATAGGAGACTTGAATTTTATTCTTTGCAAAGAGGAAAAAAAAAAGGTGGAGGCCCTATTAACCAAAATGAAAGCTACTTTTTCAATAATTTTATAAACTCTGCACACCTTTTGGATCTAGGTTTTGTGGGATATGCTTTCACTTGGTCTAACAAAAGACCAGGTAGAGACTTCATAGAAGCCAGATTAGATAGATCTTTTGCCAACGATCAGTGGTTAAATTGCTTCCCCTCTGCTATCCTCCATCACATACCTCCAATTGCCTCGATCACAGTCATATTCTTTTAAGAACTTCCCTCGTCTAGAAAGATAGTGCTAAAACTTTTAAATTTTTTTGGATTCTTCCTCGAAGATCCTTCCTGTTTTGAGGTGATTGAGGAAGCTTGGAATATTGAAATCCAAGGATCCTCTGCTTTTGGTCTGGTCAACAAGCTAAAAAATGTTAAACAAATGATAAAGAAATGGAATCGAGATTATTTCGGTAATATCCAACATCACATTAAAACAACCACAAAAGAAATAAAAGTCGCCAAAAACACTAGGAAATTACCCGATAATTCTCCATCTTAATTGAGATGAATACGAAACTTGAAAAATGGTGTAACATTGAGGAGGCCATTTGGAAGTTCAAAGCCACTGAAAACTCTATCAGATTAGGGGATCGTAACACATGTTTCTTCCGGTCATCGGAAAAACAAAACTATAGGAGGCTTAGAATTGACATTCTGAAAGACAAAAATGATAATTGGTGTAAGGACAGAAAGGAAATCCCTAATGTGTTGTTCTCCCTTTTCTCTGAGATGGCAACTTCTGAGAAACAACAAATCTGAAAATGCGAGGGTCTTACAACCATACCCAACAATTCGTTTGGCAATCTGAGAGGAATTACTCGAATACACTTTCTAGAGAATCAACTAGACAGTCTGACTCAATCTAGAGTAAAGTATATCAAAGAGCTTAATATCTCTAACTCTTAATTCAATCTGCAATCAACAAATAGAAATATGCGATCCCGATTGAATATAAGAGGGGTACCTTGAACGGTAACAAAGACCAATGTTCAAGTGTCAATCAATGTAAATCAACAACCAAAGGTTGGATATTCTAATTGATTGATCTTAACGCACAACCTGTGGTATTTCAATTATATAACAAAATATAATGCGGAAAATAAATAACATAGACACCAGAATTTTGCTAACGAGGAAACCGCAAATGCAGAAAAACCCCGGGACCTAGTCCAGATTCAACACCACATTGTATTAAGCCGCTACAGACTCCATCCTACTAAGAATTAACTTCGGACTGGACTGTAGTTGAACCCTAATCAATCTCACACTGATTCAAGGTACAGTTGCGCTCCTTACGTCTCTAATCCCAGCAGGATACTACGCACTTGATTCCCTTAGCTGATCTCACCCACAACTAAGAGTTGCTACAACCCAAAGTCGAAGACTTGATAGACAAATCCGTTTCACACAGAAAAGTCTATAGGATTGAATAAATCTGTCTCCCACAGAAATACCCAAGAGTTTTTATTTAGTCTTTTGATAAATCAAGGTGAACATGAACCAATTGATAAATCGGACTTATATTCCCGAAGAAAGACCTAGTATTATCAATCACCTCACAATAATCTTAATCGACTAGCGAAACAAGATATTGTGGGGTCACAAAAGATGAGACGAAGGTGTTTGTGACTACTTTTCTATCTTGCCTATCGGAGATATAAATCTCAAGCCAATCTTACGATTGCACTCAATCACAATAGAAACAACAAGATAAGATCATGCAACTACAAAGATAATAGTTGGGTCTGACTTCACAATCCCAATGAAGTCTTCAAGTCGTTAACCTACAGGGTCTCGAGTAGAAACCTAAGTAAGGTTAAAGGAGAATCGACTCTAGTTATGCAACTAGTAACACACAAGAGGTGTGGGGATTAGGTTTCCCAGTTGCTAGAGTTCTCCTTTATGTAGTTTTCAAATCAGGGTTTGCAATCCAAGTTACCTTGGCAACAAAGCATTCAATATTCACTGTTAGATGAAAAACCTGATTCAACCAAGATAATATCTTTCAACCGTTAGATCGAACTTAGCTTGTTACACACAAATGAAATGTACCCTCATTTAGGTTTATGTAGCCGTACCTAAATGTGTACACCATGTTGGTTCAAAAATAGTTAACCGAGGTTAGCCATATGAACCTTATTCATCTTAACCATAACTAGTTCAAATGACTCAAATGAAACTAGTTAAAGAGTTGTTCAATTGCTATATTCTCATAGAATTATACAAGAACACAATTGAAGCAAAATTGGTTTGATTCACTCGAATCAATATATGAACATTATAGCCACGGTTTGCAAAGATTGCATTCCTTATTTTATAAATGTTTAAGTTCATGTACACCAATTAAGTATGCGTACAGGTATGCGAACTTAAGTAACCGGATTTGAGTTTGGTTTTGGTTTTCAAACTCAGCAGAAATTCACGGACGTGAACTTTCCGCCAGTATATGCACGGGTGCGCGTACTTTAGGTAACCGGATGAGTTTGGTTTAGTTTTCAAACTCGGCAGAAATTCACGGACGTGAACTTCCGCCAGTATGCGTACGTTTATGCATACTTACCAAGACTCCTTCGACCATTTTGTATACACACAAGTATGCATCCTTTTGGTTCCCGGTTTTGGACTTATACACTAATGTGCGAACACACTATGCTTATATCCAAATATGGTTACAAGATTCTAAACTCTTTATTTCAATCATTGAAACATTCTTAGAGGATGACAATAGCCGTTTTCACACACTATTAGCATCAAAGCAATTTTCAAGATATTGAAATAATCATTATCGAAACATTCCAAGCCTACATCAAATGATTGTATCACACAAACCATGTAAGATGTTACTCGGCAATTTGCTCATGATATAAGATGAACATGGTCGAAGCGAAAGCTTACCAACATATATTTCGAGAAATATGTAAGCGAGATATACTCAGCTCGAAATATCAAATGTGTATAGAGAAAACTATATCGTAATACGACTTATGTCTCAATATAGGAGATAGAGTAGAGATAGACTTTTCAAGTGATAGATGAGTTCAAGTCTCCACATACCTTTTGTCGAAGAAGTTCCACAAGCTACCCTTAGTAGTTCTTCGTCTTCAAAAGATGAACGCCGTGAAAACTAAGCTCAACTACACAATCTATGTCCTGGTCTGAGACATCTATAAATAGGCTAGAAATCAAGACTTATAGTTTTGATCACTAACATTGACGAACATGCTTGAGATAACAACACATGCGAGTTCGACCGAGCAGTGCTCTAACAATCTCCCCCTTTGTCAATTTTAGTGACAAAACTATCAATACATATGGATTAAAAAATACATAAAAATTGTAGCTTCTCATCCAAATGCTTGATATCCTTGGCATATTCAACGCGACTCGAAATCTTCGTCACTTCCAAGTACTCCATGATCCTAAAGGTTGTAAGTTCAACATCATAGTTGTTGAAGATCTGTAGCGATAACAATAAGAAAACAAAATGCTCTCAATCATTGTTATACAGTGTCATAGTATTATTACACAGCATCAAAGTTCAATTGTATCACAACTTCGACAACAATACTATGGTGATATATATCACTCCCCCTTAGTCATACTACATCTCAACATGAAAACCACTCCCCCTTACATAATGATCCGTAAACCATATGTATTTGCAGTATCACACTACACATTAATTCTCCCCCTTTTTGTCAATATAAATTGGCAAATTAAGGTACGAAAACTAGTGGGATCCTCATGAAATTTTCACAGAGATACTTTATGACCAAAATAGAATACCATATTAACTTATTTAGATGCCATCATAAAGCTGAAGCTAAATGCATTCATCAAGGAGTTTATAAATATACAAGATAACCCCTATAATATTCCACAGCCGCACTCCCCACAAAGATTTGGCAATTAAGCACAAGTTCAAAAAGAACTCTCCACCATTATATGTCATTCCCAAAAGAACAACAAAGGCGACCTTGCTTTTACAAGAAAATAAGGATTTCTTTTGGATAAAAACAAATCACATAAAAATATGAATTTGTATCCAAAATATTCAATTGAATTATCCACGAGAGAACCCATGATTAATTCAATCGTAATACACAACTAAATTTACCACAAGAAAGTGATCAATTCAATTGGTCATGCTCGTCATAAGAGAACTTACGGAGCTACAACTAAGTCAATCACAAGAAAATGATAAACTCAATTGGTCATGCTCAAACATAAGAAAACTTATGGAGCAACACTGTATATGCACAAAAAATATGGATCGGAGAAGACCAATACTGCGGAATACACAAGGATTCATTTTTTTTTCATCATTATTTGCACAATGACATATAAAAGACTTAATCCTTGTAAACAAAAGTTTTATCCTTTCTTTTATCAAATAATGACATAAAAGTCTTTAACTTTCGTATTGTCAAAAATTGATTCTATCTTCTATCAATACTTTCATACCGACATAATAGAGATAACTTTTGAACAAGTATGGGACAGTCACAGGTTTACAGACGTAAACAACATATCCCATAACAATTTGCAATATATAAAATCATAAAGATTAAAATTGCAAAAATCATCTTCCAAATAACTTAGAGTTTAAATAAATAAATCTAAAAACATTGAAGATAAAAATCGTTGGACATAGCTATGTGTACTCACAATAATGGCTATTCCAAACCCTAGTTATTCTTCTAAAAACATAAGAAATAAATTCTCAAAAGAAGATTTACTAGACATTGATACCTTTGAAGAATTCTTTATCATCCCCGAACTCCTTGTCGTCAACAGCCATAGGAACATAAGGTTCGTGAAGAAAGGAGTCAATTCCAACAAACCTTCTAGGCTGATGATGTCGAACCAGGGCCATATGAATTTCGAGAGTTCTCATAACAAAAGCCTTTATTTGCTGAATCTCCTTCCTTGTTTCCTTCAACACTTCGAGAACATCAGAAAACTTCTGAGAATTTGAAGGAACAACTCTTGGATTCCTCACATTCCTTCTTTTTCTTTTCAAGGTTGGAGGCAACGAATATTTTTCTTTTTCCTTTATGATTGATGGCTTAACAATCATATTAACATCTTTTCCATCAGAACACATGATGCTTGGAGTCTCTATACGTGTATGGGTTTGTGAGAGGAAATCACAATTTAAACTCAATAGGCGGTCTTAAGATGAAAAGAGTTTCAGACAAGGAAAAAGGAATGTAGGGTCACAGAACCTTAGAAAGCACAGGTTCACTCACGCACAATTCACAACACTAGTGAGAGTAGAATTCTCGAGAATAACCCTCTTTTATTGATAAGACATAGAAGTTCCTTCCAATATCAATTAGCTATGAAAGAATTCCAAATTTGCAAACCAAAGCAAAAACTAAGATAGAAAAAAAAAATTCTTTTCTTAAAGCCTGAGGTGTGCACAATCTTGTCTCTTTTGATCAGGCACATGAGACAAGATACACCAAATCAACATAATCAAGTTGTGCTACGGTGAACAACAATTTGTCCACCATAACCTTTTTGAAAGGAATTCATACAACCCTATCTATCAAATTGTTTAGACCATACTCTTTTCTCTAGTGGTCTTGACCTATCTTTGGAAACCAACTTCTTTGAAGAGGATAAAATTTTACATACCTCAGCGGTTTTTCGAACAAGTTTAAGCTTGTTTGCTAGGCGATTTTCTCTTCGTTGAAGTTTCTTGACATGTGTCATCTTGTGTTTATACTTGAAACACTTTGAAAGTTCATGACCTTTGAGTGAACAATAAGAGCATGTCAAAGGATAAGGTGATTCGGGCCTTTGAGATGTGCAAGGCTGCTAGGCACATAGTGGAACTGAAAAATCGACAGAGTGTTTCTAACAAAAAGGTTAATTTTTTCTTCCAGGTTGGTTGAGTCTTCTTCTAGAAGAATATCAAGATTGATGTATGTATTGCTACAATTATCAAACTCAATATCTTTACAAAGAAGTGCAACACTTGATTTTTCGTCTTCATTGGAATCATAGTGATCAGACATTTCATCAAGAGTTGCAGCAAGACCTTTGTTCCCAGTGTATTTTCTACGATTTGGACACTCATTTGCAAAATGACCAAAACCTTTACACTTAAAGCACTGTGGCATATCCTCGTCATCAGCCTCGTGAGCATCCCTGTTTTTAGGAGGAATGCGATTGTGAGGTTTAACTGATGACCTAGGTTTGTCTCTGGAAAGCCGTTTACTTCTCTTCAATAGAATATCCCTAAACTGTCTTGTGATCAACGAGACTGATTTGTCAAGATATTCATCTCATGAATCAGCCTCAGAAAGATCATCCTCAGAGATATAAACACTTTTACTCTTGTCAAGTAATTTAGTGTTCTTTTGTGCTTTGAGGGCAACATCCTATCCGATTTTGGATGTATGCTCATGATCAAAGATCTTTAGCTTTCTAACCAACATGTTTCTGGAAAGAGAATCAATGTTATTTCCTTCAACGATGACATATTTCTTAGAATCGTATCTAGATGGCAGCGATCTGAGAATTTTCATCACAGTGTCCTTTTCAGGAATAGTCTTACCCAATGCAAAAGATGTATTAAGAATTTCATACACATTGTGATCAAACTCATCAAATGAATCTTCATCTGCCATACGAAGGTTTTCCCAATCAGAATTAAGGTTTTGTAGCCTAGCTTCCTTTTCACTAGTATTCCCTTCGAATACGGTTTCTAAGATATCCCAGACATCCTTAGACCGAGTGCACGTAGTCACATGGTGCTCAAGATCTGGGGTAATGGCATGTATGATGGCATTCAAACCTTCGGAGTTTTGCTTTGCAGCAAGTATCTCAGCAGCTTCATATGCACCAATATCCTTAGGAACGGTCGCATTCCCTACTGCCACAACGGGAGCATCATAGCCATTAACTACATAAACCCATGATGGAAAATCACGCGCTTGAAGAAAGGCACGTATATCAATTTTCCACCACAACTAATTTGAGTCATCGAAGACTGGTGGTATGTTTAAAGAAATAGCACTTCTGTCCATATCAGATCGCTACAAACACAGACTGGTGGCACGACTGTGCTACAAACACAGACATGTTTGCATGCTTTGATACCAATTGAAAATGCGAGGGGTCTAACAACCACACCCAACAAGTCATTTGGCAATCTGAGAGGACTTACTCCAATACACTTTCTAGAGAATCAACTAGACAGTCAGACTCAATCTAGAGTAAAGTATATCAAAGAGATTAATATCTCTAACTCTTAATTCAATCCGCAATCAAAAAATAGAAATTTGCGAGCCCTATTGAATATAAGAGGAGTTGCTTGAACGGTACCAAAGACCAATGTTCAAGTGTCAATCAATGTAAAACAACAACCAAAGGTTGGATATCCTAATTGATTGATCTTAACGCACAACCTGTGATATTTCAATTATATAACAAAATATAATGCACAAAATAAATAACACAAACACCGGAATTTTGTTAACGAGGAAACCCCAAATGCAGAAAAACCCCGAGACCTAGTCCAGATTGAACACCACATTGTATTAAGCCGCTACAGACTCTAGCATACGACCAATTAACTTCAGATATCTTTGTAGTTGAACCCTAATCAATCTCACACTGATTCAAGGTACAGCTGCACTCCTTACGGCTCTGATCCCAACAGGATACTACGCACTTGATTCCCTTAGCTGATCTCACCCACAACTAAGAGTTTCTACGACCCAAAGTCGAAGACTTGATAGACAAATATGTCTCTTACAGAAAAGTCTATAGGAATGAATAAATCTGTCTCCCACATAAATACCCAAGAGTTTTTGTTTCGTCTTTTGATAAATCAAGGTAAACCAGAACCAATTGATAAACCAGACTTATATTCCCGAAGAACAGCCTAGTATTATCAATCACCTCACAATAATCTTAATCGACTAGCGAAACAAGATATTGTGGAGTCACAAACGATGATACGAAAGTGTTTGTGACTACTTTTCTATCTTGCCTATCAAAGATATAAATCTCAAGCCAATCTTACGATTGCACTCAATCACAATAGAAATAGCAAGATCAGATCACGCAACTACAAAGATAATAGTTGGGTCTGGCTTAACAATCCCAATGAAGTCTTCAAGTCGTTAACCTACAGTGTCTCGAGAAGAAACCTAAGTTTAAAGGAGAACCGACTCTAGTTATGCAACTAGTAACACACAAGAGGTGTGGGGATTAGGTTTCCCAGTAGGTAGAGTTTTTCTTTATGTATTTTTCAAATCAGGGTTTGCAATCCAAGTTACCTTGGCAACAAAGCATTCAATATTCACCGTTAGATGAAAAACCCGATTCAACCAAGATAATATCTTTCAACCGTTAGATCGAACTTAGCTTGTTACACACAAATGAAATGTAACATCATTTAGGTTTATGTAGCCATACCTAAACGTGTACACCATGTTGGTTCAAAAATAGTTAACCGAGGTTAGCCATATGATAACTTTCATATCAACCTTATTCATCTTAACCATAACTAGTTCAAATGACTCAAATGAAACTAGTTTAAGAGTTGTTCAATTGCTATATTCTCATAGAATTATACAAGAACACAATTGAAGCAAAATCGGTTTGATTCACTCGAATCAATATATGAACATTATAGCCACGGTTTGCAAAGATTGCATTCCTATTTTATAAATGTTCGGGTATGCATACTTAAGTAACCGGATTTGAGTTTGGTTTTGGTTTTCAAACTGAGCAGAAATTCACGGACGTGAACTTTCCGCCAGTATACATACGGGTGCGCGTACTTTAGGTAACCGGATGAGTTTGGTTTAGTTTTCAAACTCAGCAGAAATTCACGGACGTGAACTTCCGCCAGTATGCGTACTTGTACGCATACTTACCCAGTCTCCTTCAACCATTTTGTATACACACAAGTATGCATACTTTTGGTTCCCGGTTTTGGACTTATACACTAATGTGCGAACACACTATGCTTATATCCAAAGATGGTTACAAGATTCTAATCTCTTTATTTCAATCATTGAAACATTCTTAGAGGATGACAATAGCCGTTTTCACACACTATTAACATCAAAGCAATTTTCAAGATATTGAAATAATCATTATCGAAACATTCCAAGCCTACATCAAATGATTGTATCACACAAATTGTTAGATCATTGCTTGGTTGAACCCACTAGCGTTGGTATGTCAAGTTAGTTGTCAATTTTAGTTGCCAAAGTGCATTCTTGATTTAGTATACTAAAGATAGTTTCGGACTAGATTTGGTCTAAGAAGAACTACTCTTAAGGATGAAGACTGAAGATTACAAGAAGGCATCAACAAGGACTTCATAAACAAATGTATGAGTTAATTGATTTTATTTGGATTCTTGTTCAATTCTACCTTTCTAATCTATCCAAACAAATGCTCACTCTATGGAACAATTCCTATGACGGTAAATGTACATTTATGTATATATACTAGAGGTTATTTGAGTCACGACTTTTGTGACAATAACATTTATCCCTGGAAAGGATCTCATGTTATAGTGAATGAGCTTACAAATTCAACGAGCCAAGAATCACTCAATTCCGAGTTATAATGATGAAGTTATGAGTGATTTATTAAAGTAACAGTTATAAGTGTTGCTATAACTGTTACAGTTCGTTAGTAGGAAATAATCCATGGACTGCTTGTAACGGTTCACGGACTTGGGCCCAATTACGTGACTAGAAGTCTTTTTTAGTCAAATTGGTGATGCTTCCTTATCTAGGCAAGATGACTATTAATCCAAACATATTTGATTACCATATTAAAGTGATTGTGATAACTTTAAATTCCTGCCTAAGTTAAAATGTGATTTATTCACATAAATACAATATTTGCTAATTAATTAATTATTTATTTATTTTGGCAAGAGTTGTAACTTAGGAAAGACTCCCAAAATTAGGAGAGTCTTGAAAAGCTTTGCTTAATTTTGAAGCTATGGTTCACTATAAATAAGGGTTCGTGAGTGCTACACGTTTTTCATCCCCTTTGGAAAATTGGTGTAAGCTCATAAGGTTGTTTTCCATGTCTTTTGTTCTTCGTGAGCAAGATTGAGATAAAAGTCTTTGTATTGGGGATCACAAAGCCGAGTTGGATTAATCTTCGTGATTGATTATACAACTTGTAATCTAGGTTTTTCACCTCTTGTCTATTCTAAGGTTTTCTCTTCTGATATAAACCCTAGAAAACATAAACCCTAGGTTTTGATAGATTTCAGTTTCCGATCGTATACCAATATTTGTTAGTCGAAATCGGAAGCTAGAAAGAAAACTTCGATTAAGGTATCTTGTAAAAATCCTTAAAGAGTTTTAAACAAGATATCTCTAGATTTATTCTAGTTGTTCTTGTTGTAGAATAATTAGGTTTCTCTTCCATTATTGAAGAGTACAATAATCCCTAATCTACAAGTTTGTTTTGATATTACTTTTACCTAGTAATTGTTTTTATCAAAATAAACACAAGATTTCCAAAACCTTGATTCACATCTAAAGGGAAATCAAACCGGTGTTTTGTGCAAACAAAATATCGAATCGTATGAATCGTGTTGTTGTATCTTCTAAAGAGAGCCTAAGGTTCTGCTAGAAGATTTACGAGAAGAATTCTTAAAGACAATCGGTGTTGTGCTAGGAGTTCTATTTGTGCTGAAGAAGTTATTACATCTTGTCCGAATAGGTAGTAGGAAATTGGTGTAACAACTTATAATCAGTGTGTGTTCATTCGGACTAGGTCCCGGGGTTTTTCTGTATTTACGGTTTTCTCGTTAACAAAATTTATGGTGTCTGTGTTATTTCTTTTCCGCATTATATTTTATTTATATAATTGAAATAATACAGTTTGTACGTTAATCAATCATAGTTGTTAAATCCGACCTTGTTTGTTGGATAAGACTTGATTGATCTTGAACACTTGATTTTGTTATTTTCATATTGTTAGACCAGTCCGGACTAACCCTGTTTCAAGTAGACACCGTGTTGAAATATTCCTTTAGTGATTGTTGCTTAAAGAGGTTTATACACGGTGGATATTGAATAGGTTGTGATTAACACAAAATATTTTGGTTCAAGAACTTCACACTTAAATCAGGTTTACGGACTTGCTTCTGTGTAACTATTGATTGTGTTAAGTAAGAGATAAATATCTTTAATATTATTTCTCAATTGAGTTTTTACTCTTGGGATTCACTACACCAAATCAGGAATTTTGTCACAGGCTATACCTGTTACTTATTGAATTTGTAACGGGTATAGCCTGTGATAAATAGGCCGTTATTAATAATTGTGATGGAGTTTTGTAACGTTTATATCTGTGACAAATGCCAGATACAGTCACATTTAAAAAGTGTTACAATAATTAATAGCCACAATTGACCTAATTTTATGATAGCGACACGTGTCATATTTGTCACATTTATCTTAACGGTTATAACTGTTACTCTCTATTAACCACAATTCAGAGTGTGACACGTGTCTTAAAGAGTCACATTTACAGCAACGCTTATAAATGTTACTGAATCCTTGTAACGATTGCTTTGGCGACACGTGTCCTTTTTTGTCACGGTTAAAGTAACACATATTAGTGTTGCCATTAATTTGTAACAGTTACTCATAGGACACGTGTCGTCCTTTTGTCACGGCCTATGATGACGCGTGTTATTTTTTCTTCACAATTTGTGTCACGGTTATAACCGTGACAATTCTTTGTGTTACAATTAAAAAAAATGGGTAGCCCAGATCATTTTCATGGACCTGGACTTCCTGTTTACAGGCCTGTAATACAATTAAAACTGACAATTTCTTATTTTTCAATCTGCAGTTCATGCATTCTCAAAGAAGATTCATACATTCATTACCAACACAAGTACAACAGAATCGTTCCATTCGTTATGAAATTTAACCCAAAACAATTCAAAGCTAACACTCTGAGCTGCCATAAAGCTTCTTAAAGTAATGCAGCCCTTTAATGACGCGTAATCTGTCCAGCATGTGCCTTACCATCAAGCCTTTAGTATGTAAACCCAAGCTGAAGAAAAAAATGGTATTCAACAATCAATGACTGACAGGATGACCGATTCAATCATTCAAGTGAAAACATATTGTTCCGTAAAATTTTATTAAGAGCAGTAATTGTACGCTGTCCTAGTGTTGGCTTGAGCCTTGGGACAAGCAGTTTTTGGCAACTGAAATGACTTGGTACAGGTTTGGCCGCTCGTCATTACTGGAGATTAAGAGGAATGCTAGTCACTAACTAGCTAGTACCTAATCTAGGCTCCGCGTAATTTTCATCCAAATGCCAATTTACAGCATATCAGAGTCTTTTTGTTTGGGAAAGCTTACGACTCTTCTCAAACACTCCAACAATATAAGGTTCACATCAACACCCCACTGAAGTAATCTATCAGGGAAGTAATCTACACCCCACTGAAGTAATCTATCAGGGAAGTAATCTATTGCTTACATTACGAAAAAACATAAACTGACCATCTTGTACCATCTAAAGCAGTGATCAAAGTTATGATACAAAGATTCTTACTTGAGCAAAGTAGTTCATAGATTGCTCGCTGGCGGTAGGGCATCCATATTTCCAAATGATCTACCTTATCACTGTTTAAAAGAATGATTTCCATTAGATACAAAACTGGACTAACAAACATAATCTTGTAATGCAAAAGTATCAATTAGTAGATAAAACTTACATTTTGTCAGCCTTCTCCTCTATTATCTTGATAAACGCCTCAAGAAGAATTCGTCTCAGTTATCTCGCAATGCTTGTGATAATTATTTATTTGAATAACTGCGGTGCCTACAAAAAGTTTTAACCCAAATTTATAAACTAAACACGAATCATAATCAAGAACCGAGTAAGATTGAAGAAATGAATTAAAGAAACTGAAGACAAGAAAAGGAATTACTTACTCTAATCCTTAATTCAATTTCCAAGGGATACAGCAACAAGAAAGTAATCAGATAACGTCACTATGCATTCCGTAGACGTTTCCAAAGGAAAAATCCTATTCCATGTAACAACATACATAAATTTTATCGAGTTAATTTGAAATTCATTGGCTTGAAATAAGATCCAAGTAGAGAGAAATTCTTACTTCTTTGCCAAGTGCGATTAAGCTGATCCATTTGGAGCAAATTTGCATGCCATAATGGAGTAATTAGGGCCTCCTAGACTCAAATTCAGCACTTCCTTCTTGGTTGAAATGGCATACTTGAACATGTAAAGGAACTCCGATGTATAAGATACCTGCAATAGACCGAATGCATACTTCTCAACTTTTTGTATTTGCACATAGTAACATTTGACATCAATAATGTACTATACATACTTATCATATTAGCTCTATCAATCTATTTTCTGTGAAAAAAAGATAATTATTTCTAGTAGAGTGGGTAATCCATAACCAAGTAATCTACAATTATTACCTTGACATGAACAGATACAACAAGTTTCTTTTCAAGTGGAGGTTGGTCCCATTCACTAAAAAAATTTTCAGAACAGCTTCGAAACCTTTTTTGTCTGCACAGTCAAATATAATTAAAAACAAAATTCAGAAAATTTGCAAGTGTCTTCATCGCAACTTCCCATTACATATAAGAAAATCTCAACTGAAAAATATTAGCAATACCTCAACAAGATTCATAACCCTTGAGTGACGACATTGAATTGATCAGAGTGAGATTGCTTGATGAAGCTCTGGCTGTTCTTTCGATTCTCTTTTGTCATTAAACTCATTCCATTTATCCGTATCATGATACAACGGCTCAAACTGGGGACCACCTGGATTAGTTATGTTTTTAGATTTTGGTTGAAAGTACTGAAATAAAAGTTCATCATGTATCTCAATGACAATGAGAAATAATCAAATTTATATGTACAACAACTTCAATCACATAGTTTGAGGAATATTACTAAACTCATTAATGAAGTAACAAAAGTACTAAACAGTACCCACTCAATTTTCAATGGACTGACATAAGAAAGCAAAAAACATCCCAGGTTGACCCATATATACTAAACCAACAGATGCCATTAACCTTCGTATGAAACCAAACCAAAAAACATCACAGGTAGACAAAATGCTTTTACCTTCAGTACATGGAACACCATAGATGAGTATTTTATACTTTTTAACTACTCTAAGGGAAGAGATGATTACAGCATACATAATTTTATGTTCATGCACTGTCGGTTTAAGCAAATAAAAACCAAATAGCAATCAATAAGAGGATATCAGCGAAAACCCTCCAATATACTTGATAACCACAACTAGAAACAAGTTGCAGGAATTTGCAACAAATACTGGTTATTACGAGATGTTGAAGTAACTAATTCATAAAAATCCAAAACCCAAAAAAACAATCCAACCGCCAAGACCACCAAATAGAGAGTTCAAATCGAAACCCTACACCTAAGTGACGAAAATATCAAACACTCACATGGATAACATAAGAACAAGATTATCATCCCAACTATTCTTGGTAGCAACAGAAACACTTTCCCCCTCTCCCACCACTTAAAACGTATATTCTGCTGTTGATACCCATACATCAATGTTGAAGTATTGATTAACAATAACACTCTCATACGATGACCAAGAGCAAAATCAGCACATAACATAAGAACAAAGATGACCATCCTAACTAATATGGTACCAACATAAATGCTCCCTCTACCCTCTCTATTACCAACCCAAATACTACTACAAATCACCACCACCACCATATTTAGTATCATTCTACAACGAATCACAAGCACCACCATCTCCATTACCTATGAATGACAATCAAAAGCACCACCATCTCCATTACCTGAAAAGCATAATAAAATTAGTACCAAAAGAAGCCTTTGACGATCAAATATAACTTAATATATAAATTATGAACAACTGAATATAATAAACAACAGAACATAAGAGGAGATATTCTAAAATTATATACAGGACTTCTCCCGATTTAAAAAAAAAAATATAAACCCAACATCAGAATCATTAAGAAACCCATACAATTATGTTGAACAATAAAAACTTTCAAACCCATCAGCATACATAGTCTAAAAAAAACCATGAATTTTAATTAAAAAAATTCTGGATCTAATTACTTCATTAACACAAGAGTAAAACCAATTGACTTCTAATAACTCATCAACAAATAATCTGATTACTTCTATAACTCCGTTAACAAAAAATTGAAAAATGGGGGAGAAGTTATACACGAAAATCTTCAACAAATGCAATCAAAGATGTTGGATGCTCTTCTACTGATTGCTACAACAAAAAAACAACTGATAAATTTATACTTACGACCCTATCTACAAAATCAAACCCTACCTTAAACATTGAAAATAGAGAAAATACATTGCAAACCCTAACTTTACCTGATAAAGTTTGTAGAAATCAAACCGCCTTTTCTACGAAATCAAAAGAAACCCTAAAAAACCCCAAATCAAAACTCTAATTTCAATCCAAATCTTAAGAGAACTTGAGATCTCTGGGTTCCATTAAAAATAGGGTATCTATTTCCAATGAAATTAGAGTATTGATTTATGGGTATATGGATTATGGTTTCATTTCTCCGATTTGGAGAAGGGAGATGAAGATGATGGAGAAGAGAGTAGCGTTCTGGTAAGGTTGAAGCATATGGGGTTATAGCCTCCTCCTTGTTAGTTTCAGTTAGATATTGAGACCGAGAGGAGCACAAGAAGAAAGTGATGAAATTTGTGTGTGTTAGGGTTTCAGTCGAGTCGAAAGAGAAGAAGATGGGTGTGTTGGGATTTTAGTGAAGGAGCAGAAGATGCGGTGAGGGAGGAGGAGAAGAATTTAGATTTAGGTTTTCTATTTTGACTTTCTCTCTCTTACTTAGAGAGAGACGAGATGATTTGAGCGAAATTGGGAAGAGTTGGGAAAGGGATAAGGCCAAGTCCTGTGGTTGAGCTTTGTCCATCATAAGAAAGGTTCAACGGTTGAGATTTGTCCATCAAAAAACACGGACGACTAGCATTTTTTTAAAGTTCTCATACGGATTCGGGGGTGTGTGTGAGAAGCATGTGTGTTCTTTTGAGAAGCATGTGTTTTTAGAGAAAATCACAAACCTTACAACCGAAAGAAAAAAAAAAAAAAAAAAAAAAAAAAAAAAAACTTTTTGTAAGTTAGACATATTTGCGGTTAATGATGATCGAGTATCGATTTTGTTGGGTTAAATTCTCTTGCTTTCAATGCTCTAAATTCTAGATAGAAATGTAATATGAGTATTTTCGATCATACGATTTGAACTAGTAATCGCTTAAAAACATCGATGTAGCTTCGACATTTAGTTGAGTTTAATTAAGAGAAAATTACAAATTGTCCAACAGATTTTAACATCAAGTTAAGAGAGAACTAGAGATAGACTTGAGTTTTTCATTCTGATGAACTAAAGATGTAGAATATCAAATTTTACCGTCTCGGGTTGAGAAATAACTAGAGATAGGCCTGAGTTTCTAATTCGGATTAACTGGATCAAAAATTTATCAGATTCGAACATCCCAGGTTCAAAGATTACTAGAGTTAGAACTGAGTCTCTCGTTCGGATGAACTGGATCAGAAATATATATCAGGTTTCAACATCCCAGGTTCAAATATTACTAGAGTTAGACCAAAGTCTCTCGTTCGGATGAACTGGATCAGAAATATATCAGTTTTCAACATCCCAGGTTCAAATATTACTAGAGTTAGACCTGAGTCTCTCGTTCGGATGAACTGGATCAGAAATATATCAGCTTTCAACATCCCAGGTTCAAAGATTACTAGAGTTAGACCTGATTTTCTCCTTCGGATGAACTAGAGAAGAAATATATCAGTTTTCGAAACCTGGCTGCGAGTTGACTACTTCTAAGTCAGAAACTTGGTAAGAACGACGAATCCATCCATTTACAGGTAAGATTTCTTCGAGATATTCTACTAAACCTTAAACAAACCCTGTTTATGCATATTGCATGCAAACCAGGCTCCGAGATCGAAACCTGGCAGTAAGTTGACTACTCTAAGTCAGAAACTTGGTAAGAATGACGAATCCATCCAATTACAGGTAAGATTCCTTCAAGATATTCTACGAAACCTTAAAAAAAACTATTTCTGTATATTGTATGCGTACCAGGATCCGAGATCAAAACCTGGCCGCGAGTTGACTACTCTAAGTCAGAAATTCGGTAAGAATGACGAATCCATCCATTTACAGGTAAGATTCCTTCGAGATATTCTACGAAACCTTAAAAAACCCTATTTACGCATATTCTATGCGTACCAGGATCCGAGATCGAAACCTGGCCGCGAGTTGACTACTCTAAGTCAGAAATTCGGTAAGAACGATGAATCCATCCATTTACAGGTAAGATTCCTTCAAGATATTCTACGAAACCTTAAAAAAACCCAATTTCTGCATATTGTATGCGTAACAGGATCCGAGATCGAAACTTGGCCGCGAGTTGACTACTCTAAGTCAGAAATTCGGTAAGAACGACGAATCCATCCATTTACAGGTAACATTCCTTCGAGATATTCTACGAAGCCTTAAAAAAACCCTATTTCTGCATATTGTATGCGTACAAGGATCCGATATCGAAACCTTCCCGCGAGTTGACTACTCAAAGTCAGAAACTTGGTAAGAATGACGAATCCATCCATTTACAGGTAAGATTCCCTCGAGATATTCTACGAAACCTTAAAAAAAACCTATTTCTGCATATTGTATGCGTACCAGGATCCGAGATCGAAACCTGGCCGCGAGTTGACTACTCTAAGTCAGAAACTTGGTAAGAACGACGAATCCATCCATTTACAGGTAAGATTCCTTCGAGATATTCTACGAAACCTTAAAAAAACCCTATTTCTGCATATTGTATGCGTACAGTTTTGAACATCCCATGTTCAAAGATTACTAGAGTTAAACCTGAGTTTCTCGTTCGGAGGAACTGAAGATGAAATTTATCAGTTTTGAACATCCTATGTTAAAAGATTATTAGAGTTAGACCCGAGTTTCTCATTCGGAGGAACTGAAGATGAAATTTATCAGTTTTGAACATCCCAGGTTCAAAGATTAAATGAGGTAGACCTGAGTTTCTCATTCGGAGGAACTGGAGATGAAATTTATCAGTTTTGAACATCCCATGTTCAAAGATTACTAGAGTTGGACCAGATTTTCTCATTCAGATGAACTGAAGATGAAATTTAACAGTTTTGAACATCCCATGTTCAAAGATTATTATAGTTAGACCCGAGTTTCTCATTCGGAGGAACTGAAGATGAAATTTATCAGTTTTGAACATCTCAGGTTCAAAGATTAAATGAGTTAGACCTGAGTTTCTCATTCGGAGGAACTGGAGATGAAATTTATCAGTTTTGAACATCCCATGTTCAAAGATTACTAGAGTAGGACCAGATTTTCTCATTCGGATGAACCGAAGATGAAATTTAACGATTTTGAACATCCCATGTTCAAAGATTATTACTGATTAGACCCGAGTTTCTCATTCGGAGGAACCGAAGATGAAATTTATCGGTTTTGAACATCTCAGGGTTCAAAGATTAAATGAGTTAGACACGAGTTTCTCATTCGGAGGAACCTGGAGATGAAATTTATCAGTTTTGAACATCCCATGTTCAAAGATTACTAGAGTAGGACCAGAGTTTCTCATTCAGATGAACTGAAGATGAAATTTAACAGTTTTGAACATCCAGGGTTCAAAGATTACCAGAGTTAGAACTGAGTTTCTCATTCGGATGAACTGGAGACGAAACATATCGGATTCGAACATCCCGGAGTTCAAAGATTGCTAGAGTTATACACGAGTTTCTCATTCGGATGAACTGGAGACGAAATATATCGATTCGAACATCACGGGTTCAAAGATTGCTAGAGTTAGACTCGAGTTTCTCGTTCGGATGAACTGGAGTCAAAATATATCAGAATGTAACATCACAGGTTCAAAGATTGCGAGAGTTAGACCTGAGTTTCTCATTCGGATGAACTGCAGATGAAATATATTAGTTTTGAACATCCCATGTTCAAAAATTACTAGAGTTAGACCTGAGTTTCTCATTCGGATGAACTGGAGACGAAACATATCAGATTCGAACATCCCAGGTTCAAAGATTGCTAGAGTTAGACCTGAGTTTCTCATTCGGATGAACTGGAGACGAAATAAATCAGATTCGAACATCCCAGGTTCAAAGATTGCTAGAGTTAGACCTGAGTTTCTCATTCGGATGAACTGGAGACGAAATATCTCAGATTCGAACATCACATGTTCAAAGATTGCTAGAGTTAGACCTGAGTTTCTCGTTCGGATGAAATGGAGACGAAATATATCTGATTCGAACATTCGGGGTTGAAAGATATCTAGAGTTAGACCTGAGTTTCTCTCATAGACTGTAAAATTACCATGCTAACCTTATCGTAATAAGTGTATCGAATACCAAGTATCAATACCATAAAAAGTCTGTTGCTCGTGAACCAAAAATGGTACGCATACCAAGTATGCATACCGTAAAAGGATATACTGGTATGCATTCCATAAACCCATTGCCGAACAAATTAATTCAAGGAACTAATATTATTAAAATATGGCAAATATTATTGAGACTGTGAAAATGACCAGACTACCCTTACCCGAATAAGTGCAACAAATTCCAGAGACTTTAAAAATGACCATACTACCCTTATCGGAGTAAGTGTACAAAATATTCTGGAAACTGTGAAAATGACCAGATTACCCTTACTGGAAATAAGTGCCAGAGATTGTGAAAATGACTATTTTACCCCTTGCCCAAAAGTTAGCGAAATGTTCATTTTTCCACTGATTTGAAAATTTTATAAAATGACCAATTTGCCCCTGCACCTAAATTCTACCTAAAATCATTATTTTCTAAGATGACAATTTCGAACTCCGACTAGTAAAAAATGAGAAATGATAAACAAGATATGGTGAACTAGGCGTGATTCGAACACGCATCTTCTGACATGGGGTCAGACGTGCTACCATTGCACCACAAGTTCGGCATGTGCGCACACAAATACCGGAAATTTTATAACAATAAGAAACATTAATGAAAAGTAAGGAATTATTTCATCCATTAATGCCTTTGTTTCAAAAGCCTACAGATTTATCAACATAGTGGTCCACAAGTTGACTATTATCAACACAATACTAAATTTTCTAGTTGGCACCTTACTGATCGATCATTGCATCGGTTTCCATCTTAAGTCCAATGTGTATCAATCTGGACCACATAGTAAAGGATATGGATGGCAGTAACAGAAAAGCAGTTTCTACCACATGACATATTAAGCTAAACAGATTACGTACTTGTTTGACTACTGCAGCATGTAGGGAGTCCACGGTAGATCATCCTAACTGCTTCAACTTTAAAAAAGACACTGATATATAACACTCATTGTAATAACAGCATGAGGCACAATGAAATTGGTGTCGGAAAGGAAGCTTGCGCAGAATAATACAAAGAAAACATCAAACACCATAAATACAACACATAACCTGCATAATGTAAATATGAACATGGCTCTGCATACATACTCTAAAGGGAGGAATTGAGGTCAGCAAGAACTGCAAGAAATCTCCTACGAACACTAACATGTCTTCATTCTCTCATTGTGACAGAATTTGATGACCTGATTTTCATGTACTGCAAGCAATCTCCTATTTGGACAGTACCAAAAAATCAAACATGGCAATACGACATATTTATTTTAACTATCCTAAACCATTGAACCTCAAACATCACAGACGACGGACATACATCTAAGCAGATGCATAAGCACATTAACAGCCAAGAAATATAAAGATATTGTATATTGTATGTAGTACACAGGAAGAGAACAAAAGAGTCGGATCGATTCTAAGGCGAAGAACATGGCAGGCAACTGAAATCATAGAAAAAAATGGCAGGCAAAAGAGGTATGTTGACATTTAAATATTTGACCAAGTTGGGATGCACTACTATATATAAGGTCGAAAAATGCCCAGGGATATGACTAGGAATAATCGTGCATATACATGGAAAGAAATCATCGTAAAATATTCTTCGAAGTGCAATTCATACCCATAATTTTTCACCTAAATTTGAAAGTTTTGCAATAATTTCTGTTCAACCAAATCTGCTAAGACAAATCTTACCCGAGTGTTATTTTTGACACTCATCATAAGAACAGAAGGGGGTCCTGTGTTGAATTCCTCTTACTTAGTCTTGCCACCCTGCCAACAAAGATTGGTTAATGGTAAGAGGTCAACTGTTATCTTTTGTGATAAACTAATTGACCGCGTAGATAAAAATGATAAGCAGCAAACAATTGCATGAAAGTGCAAGACATCAGTCAAGTTCATAAAACGGTTTCACAAAGCAAAACATTAAGCAGAAGACCAAAAGGCAGCATGATATGAAGATTAATCAACTGACTAAAAAAAATCAACTAAAATCTACTAGTCTAATACACGGAAAAGTTGAACTACTCGATAAAAAGACACATTCTCATATATGAAGATGCACAATAATAAACGGTAAGCTCATAGAAGATGCCAAGTTGAAACATAGTAAGAGAAAAACATCATTATGATCTAATTCTGTTATATATAAGCATTTAGGCCCGGGGGGAGGGGTGGGGTTGGGGGGAACTGTTTTCTGTAGGATTGAACTCCAACGATTAATATCTCTAGAGACGAAACTCATGTGTAAAATAATTTCATGGAGAATATACAAAGGGAGGCAAGAAGTTGTACCCAATGTCACAAGCCTCGTCACAAAGTGCATAGAGCCCAATTCTACTGATTCTGAGAAAGCAAGTAATATCATATGGCCATCAAAATCCCATGTCGCGCCCTGAAAATTCAAGAAACTTTGATGAGCAAATTAGTGATACAAACAACTTCACAGAATCAGAGACTACATACGTGGTATGATATAAATCACTAGCTTTCAGATGTACAAAGGACAAAAGATGGTAATAGAAAAAGAAGCAAAACCAAATCAATGTAAACATGGTGCCGTTCCTTGGACATTTAGTTAGGGCTAAAGATATTGCATACCTTTCAAGTTAGATCATCATCTGCTCATTCCCTGAATCCTAACAGTATAATATGCTTACATATATTACAGAAAAAAGTATTCAGATATTAGATGCTTACCATCCCAACCAAAAGGAGCAGTCTTTTCCCATTTTTTGAATTTTGACTCCACGACCTCTTGTGTATCAAGCATGTATTCCTTTGACATATCCAAGCCATTCCAATCCAGTAGTTTTGTAATTGTTTCTTTCCTATCCTCCATCCATTTTTATTTAGAAATACCCCTTGTCTCCTGAGGAGCTTCAATTTTTTTCTTCACAGCTACACCATGCCAGTCTGGTTTGCTTTTCTTGCCTCATTGTGCGAGAATGCAACATAAATATGAAAATTCGTAATAGAAACCAAAAACGGAAAGAAACTCGGAACAGATACATTACGAAAATCACAAGATATTATAATTCCCCCAAAGCATACATACCTTGTATTACTAAATTTTATGAGTGTATGACTACATTAAATATTATTCCAAGAATTGCAAATTTATTCACAATCCACCTTCCTTGACTGAAAAATCTTAGGTGTTAGTTTCTGCGATTCCTTTTAAAGATAATATCAAAATTAATTTGCTCAATTAGCACTCCCTGCCCAACAACAAAAACATGATACTATGAAAAACCAAATCAAACAAAAGAACGATAAAAAAAAAAAAGGAAAATCTCCAAACTTTGCCCCAATATTGGAAACCCCTGAAATCAAATCAGAGAACGACAAAGAAATCAAATCAGAGTAAAAACTAATTCATGCAGTTGAAGTAATTATCAATTCATTCAGAATCATACACCTCAGCGAAGAACAAGAAAACCAACGAATTCGAGATCTCATCATCTTCTTCGTTGTGCATAATTTGAGATAAATTGATCGAAATAAATACCTGGGTAATATTAACCGAAGTGCAATCATCATCATTTATCTTGAATTTCAGGAATCGGAGATGAAGATTGAAGTTTAGGTTTTGTTGCAGAAATCGGAGATGAAGATTGAGGATTAGGTTCTGGTGAAGGAATCAGAGATGAAGATTGAGGTTTAGGTTTTGTTGAGGGGTGTTTAATGGCGGACAATTTCAGGAATCACAGATGAAGATTAAGGTTCAGGTTTAGTTTCAGGGTTGTTTAATGGCGGACGAGAGAGAGTTTACCAGAGAAGATAAGAGAAGACGAGAGAGAGGTTGAAATACGAGTCTTTGGTTTGGGTCAAAGAGGTTATAAATCTCGGTGTTTTGATAAATTTTAAATAAATAAATACATATTTTGATTTTAAAAATCGATTATTCTTCCATCAAAATCAAAATAAATGTAAAACAAGTGTTATTTTGACAAATTGTGGCCATTATAGTGACAAATTTGTTATCAAGTTTGGGTTCGTTTTTTAGTAGAATATATATTGGGTGGAAATAGCAGATTAGATTACAAGTGTTATTTTTCAAAATCTTAGCAACAACTATTATTGTTACTTTATTTTTTTAAATAGTATTTTTAATTATTATCACTATTACAGGATTTAGTAACAGTTATAACTGTTGCAACACTTGTTACAGGCATATCCGTAACTAAAAAATAAACTGTGACAACTTGCACTGTGATAAAATTCCTGATTTGGTGTAGTGATTATATTGAAGTTTGTTCCATACAGATTGCCAAACGAAATATTGGGTGTGGTTGTTAGACCCCCGCTTTTTCAATTGGTACCCGAGCAGGCAAACACGCTAAGACCTCATAAGTCTGTGTTTGTAGCAATCTGATTCTATGGACATAAGTGCTATCTCTATACATGTACCTCTAGTCTTCGATGGCACGAACTATTTATGGTGGAAAATTGCTATGCGTGCTTTTATACAAGCGCGAGATTTTCAATCATGGGTTCGTATTGTTAATGGCTATGATCCTCCATTAGTTACAGTAGACGGTGTAACTGTTGCGAAGGGTATTGGTGATTATGATGATCTTGAGATTCTTGCTTTGCCAAGAAAACTCGGAAGGATTAAATGCTATCATCCATGCCATTACTCCGCATCTCCAAAGATCATGTGACTACTTGAAATAAATCTAAAGATGCTTGGGATATATTAGAAACCGTATTCGAAGGGAATGCCGCAGAGAAAGAAGCAAGGCTTCAAAATCTAGCTTCTTACTGGGAAAACCTTCGCATGTCTGATGATGAAACCTTTGATGAGTTTAAGCAAAGACTTTCTCAAATAGTTAACTCCTCTTATTCATTAGGAAGAACTCTTCCGTATAAAGTTATTGTGTGTTAAATTCTCAGGTCTCTACCATCAAGATACGAGTCTAAGAAACATGTCATTGAAGAAGCAAACGATCTTTCTACACTCTCCAGAAATACTCTTGTTGGAAAGTTAAAGATCTTTGATAATGAACACGCATCTAGAAAAGAGGTGATTTCTCTTAAAGCTGCAAACAATTCTGAATCCTCTAAGGATAAATTTGGTTCGCCAGATACTAAGGATATTACTCCACGACAATTTAGAAAATTCTTGAGAGACTGGAAAAAGAGTTTTTATAAAGGTGCAACATCTCCTAATGATGATGTACAATGCTATAACTGTCGTGGTTTCTGGCACTTGTCTTCAGTATGTCCTAGCTGGAGCCGTAGACAATCGGCATATGCAGTAGCTTTGCCTACTCTTGATGATGGACCTGAATTTTATAATCCCCAAGAGTACGCAGGCGAGATTGCATTAGATTCTGGAAAAATTCTTTCGGATACTGATTTTGATTCTGACGAAGAAGTGTTCCATGTGGATCTAGTTGCTAATAATATTTTTAAGGAATGTCATCAAAAACTCTCGGAAGCTGAAAGCACCATTTTCAGTGAGAAAGTTAAATATGACAGACTTCGTAGTTGGAATAAAGACTTGCAAGACCAACTTGATTCTAGTGGTGCAAGAGATTATCTCAACAAAATACGAAGGCTTAAAGAAGAAATTGCCGAAAGTCGAGATCTGGAAATTACTCTTCAAGCAAAGCTAGATAACTTGGAGAACATTGAAATGAACTTGTTATTTGATTCAGAACGAGAAGATCTCAAAGTTCAATGTGAATCATCCAAGAATGATCTAGTTCTTGCGCTCAAAAAGGTCAAAAGGTTGGAAGAAGAAAACTCGAGCTTAAAAGAGAGTTTGTCTAGAAATAGCAGCTCAGAAAAATTAACCTCGATATTGGGAGCATGTAGAATTCATCGTGATACACGAGGATTGGGCTATGAAGGAATAGACGCTCCTGGTATTTGCAAAGAGGTAAAATTTATCAAAGGTAAATATTCTTCTAAACCAAAACCTTCCACGGTTGACAAAACTGAAGTATCTCTACCAACTGCCGATGACGAAAAGAGGAAATTCTGTCAAGCTCCAAAGCAAGCACATACACATTCAGGTAACACCGAACATAACTTTTTCTATTCTACTAAACATTGTTTTTATTGTAGAAAACCAGGTCACTTGCAAAGTAATTGCAGATATCTTAAACGAGATAAAACCAGATCTGATTCTGTTAAGATGACAAGATGTTCCAAACTGGAGAAAAACTGAGTCTCATAATATCAGTTCTTCTAGTATTCCCTCCAAGAAATTTTATAATTATATTGGGGAGAAAAAGAAATACGTTGCTCCAAAAGCTACTCAGAAATGGGTACCAAAGAAGATCAATAAAGGAACGAGTATTATTAAGAAGGATCTCCCAGACAAGAGTTCGACAAGGGATAACATCTTAAAAAGGTATGGAACAGTTATTGAAAGTTTCAAGGAAGTTGTTAAATTCCTAGAGTCCATGCATGATTTTGTTTCGATTACCTGTAGTGAGCAAGATTTTGTTCACCTCAACACAACCTGATTGAGTTGGAAATGCATCCTCACCAAGAAGCCCTAGTAAATGCGGTGAGGATTGCAAAAGAATTGGGGCGCACATATTGTGTTTGGTAATTTTTGAATATGTGGAATAATTTATTGTTTCAATCTGAGTCTAACTCGCTTACATATTTCTCGAAATATGTGTTGGTAAGCTTTCGCTTTGGTCAAGTTCATCTTTACCTAGTGACGAAAGTCATGCTATGTTTCAATCACTTTGAAAATGGCTTTGACGAAAAATGGTTTGTGAATAACAACTATATAACTTCCTCTAAGAATGTTTCAATGATTGAAATGAGAGTTTAGATTATATAACCAATGTTGTATATAAGCATTGTGTGGCAACACATATATGTATAAGTCCTTATTCCTTGAACCAAAGTATGCGTACTTTGTTGATCAGGAAAACCGGAACATGAACTGTGAACTCAATCCGCGAACCCAGTCCTCGAATCAAGGCGGAGGTTCTCATCCCGAGAATATCTGCTGGACTTTGTGTACTCCTTCCGGGAACTTAAGTCCGCGAACTAAGTCCGTGTACTTGAGTTGGTTATATCTAAATAAGATTATTTGTGAACTTATATTTATATTAACTAAGGAATGCAATTTGCAAACCGTGGCTATAAAGTTCATGAATCGATTCGATTGAATCAAATCGTTTTTGCTTCAATTGTGTCTTGTAAACTTCTATAAGATTTATACAATTAAACAACTATCTAACTAGTTCATTTGAGTCATTTGAACTAGTTATGGTAAAGAAGAATATGGTTAAATACCACGCGTATGATTCTTAATTACCTAACTTGATTTGTGATTAAAATTCTTAAGCATAATAGGTTAGAAGCAATAATCACAACCATTGGATGTTGGTTTTTATTGTCAAAGAATCTTTTTCATACTCTTAAGGTAACCATTCTTGGTGTAAATCCTTATGGAAAAGGCTATTCTTCCGTCTAAGCATATAAATTCTTGTTTATACAAGTTTGTATCTTAGAAAAGATGATCACAATACTTGAGCTTCATGATTACACATTGTGTATTATTACCATGAGATAGTTCTATTGTTTTTAGTAACACGATCTCATGAGAGACTTTCAATGACTGGTTCTTAGTTCGTATCTCCTTGTGGGGTTTCTAAAATCCAATATATAAATCCTTATCTCTGGAGTAAGGTCACTCTTGTTGTTCTTTCGGGAATGACATTTTTTGGGGGAGAGTTCTTAATTGAACTTGTGCTTAATTGCTATATATTTGATGGGAGAAGCGGTTGTGGAACATGTAGGGGTTAACTTGTATCTTAACAAACTCCTTGATGAAGTCACTAAGTTTCGACTCTGTGATATCATCTAAAGTAAAGTTGATATGTTTTCCTTTGGTCAAGAAGTTCCTCTATGAAAATTTCATTAGGATCCCACTAGTTTTCGTACATTTGCCAATTTATATTGACAAAAAGGGGGAGAATTATTTTGTAGTTCACACTACATACATATGGTTTACGGATCATTATGTAAGGGGGAGTTCATTGTGAGATTAAGTATTGACTAAGGGGGAGTGATACATATCACCGTAGTATTATTGTCAAAGATGTGATACAATTGAACTTTGATGCTGTGTAATAATACTATGATGGACCTTCAACAAGTACAGGATGAGCACACGCATTGTTATAGAACCAAGGAAATCAAGTAAAATTCATATGTAAAATGATTTTGTCACTAAAATTGACAAAGGGGGATATTTTTAGAGCATTGCTCGGTTGAACCCACTAGCGTTGGTATGTAAAGTTAGTTGTCAATTTTAGTTGCCAAAATGCATTCTTGATTTAGTATACTAAAGATAGTTTCAGACTAGATTAGGTCTAAGAAGAACTACTCTTAAGGATGAAGACTGAAGTACAAGAAGGCATCAACAAGGACTTCATCAACAAAGGTATCAGTTAATTGATTTCATTTGGATTCTTGTTCAATTCTACCTTTCTAATCTAAACAAATGCTCACTTTATGGAACAATTCCTATGATGGTAAATGTACATTTATGTATATATACTAGAGATTATTTGAGACACGACTTTTGTGACAATAACCTTATCCCTGGAAAGGTTCTCATGTTATATTTAATGAGCTTACGAATTCAACGAGCCAAAAATCACTCAATTCCGAGTTATAATGATGAAGTTATGAGTGATTTATTGAAGTAATAGTTATAAGTGTTGCTGTAACTGTTACAGTTCGTTAGTAGGAAACAATCCATGGACTGCTTGTAACGGTTCACGGACTTGGGCCCAATTACGTGACTAGAAGTCTTTTTTAGTCAAATTGGTGATGTTTCCTTATCTAGGCAAGATGGATATTAATCCAAACATATTTGATTACCATATTAAAGTGTTTGTGATAACTTTAAATTCCTGCCTAAGTTAAAATATGATTTATTCACATAAATACAATATTTGCTAATTAATATTTATTTAATTATTTTGGCAAAAGTTGTAACTTAGGAAAGACTCCCCAAATTAGGAGAGTCTTCAAAAGCTTTGCTTAGTTTTCAAGCTATGTTTCCCTATAAATAAGGGTTCGTGAGTGCTACACGCTTTTCATCCCCTTTGGAAAATTGGTGTAAGCTCGCTCATAAGGTTGTTTTCCATGTCTTCTGTTCTTCGTGAACAAGAGTGAGATACAAGTCTTTGTATTGGGGATCACAAAGCCGAGTTTAATTAATCTTCGTGATTGATTATAAAACTGGTAATCTAGGTTTTTAACCTCTTGTCTATTCTATGGTTTTCTCTTCTGATATAAAACCATTCAAGAGTTGTTGATCATAAACCCTAGGTTTTTGTAGATTTCAGTTTCCGATCGTATACCAACATTTGTTAGTCGAAATCGGAAGCTAGAAAGAAAACTTCGATTAAGGTATCTCGTAAAAATCCTTAAGAAGTTTTAAACAAGATATCTCTAGATTTATTCTAGTTGTTCTTGTTGTAGAATAATTAGGTTTCTCTTCCATTATTGAAGAGTATAATAATCCCTAATCTACAAGTTTGTTTTAATATTACTTTTACCTAGTAATTGTTTTTATCAAAATAAACACAAGATTTCCAAAACCTTGATTCACATCTAAAGGGAAATCAAACCGGTGTTTTGTGCAAATAAAATATCGAATCGTATCAATCGTGTTGTTGTATCTTCTAAAGAGAGCCTTGGTTCTGCTAGAAGATTTACGAGAAGAATTCCTAAAGACAGTCGGTGTTGTGCTAGGAGTTCTATTTGTGCTAAAGAAGTTATTACATCTAGTCCGAATTGGTAGTAGGAAATTGGTGTAACAACTTATAATCGGTGTGTGTTTATTCTGGAATAGGTCCCGGGGTTTTTCTGCATTTGCGGTTTCCTCGGTAACAAAATTTCTGGTGTCTGTGTTATTTCTTTTCCGCATTATAGTGTATTTATATAATTGAAATAATACAAGTTGTACGTTAATCAATCATAGTTGTTAAATCCGACCTTGTTTGTTGGATAAGACTTGATTGATCTTGAACACTTGATTTTGTTATTTTCACATTGTTAGACCAGTCCGGACTAACGCTGTTTCAAGTGGACACCGTGTTGAAATATTCCTTTAGTGATTGTTGCTTAAAGAGGTTTCTACACGGTGTATATTGAATAGGTTGTGATTAACACAAAAATTTTAGTTCAAGAACTTCACACTTAAATCAGGTTTACGGACTTGCTTCTGTGTAACTATTGATTGTGTTAAGTAAGAGATAAATCTCTTTAATATTATTTCTCAATTGAGTTTTTACTCTTGGGATTATATTGAAGTTTTTTCCATACAGATTGCCAAACGAAATATTGGGTGTGGTTGTTAGACCCCCGCTTTTTCACAAACCATGTAAGATGTTACTCGGCAATTTTCTCATGATATAAGATGAACTTGGTCGAAGCGAAAGCTTACCAACACATATTTCGAGAAATATGTAAGCGATATATACTTAGCTCGAAATCTCAAATGTGTATAGAGAAAACTATATCGTAATACGACTTATGTCTCAATATAGGAGATAGAGCAGAAATAGAATTTCCAAGTGATAGATGAGTTCAAGTCTCCACATACCTTTTGTCGAAGAAGTTCCACAAGCTCCCCTTAGTAGTTCTTCGTCTTCAAAAGATGAACGCTGTGAAAACTAACCTCAACTACACAATTTATGTCCTAGTCCGAGACATCTATAAATAGGCTAGAAATCAAGACTTACAGTTTTGATTACTAACATTGACAAACATGCTTGAGATAGCAACGCATGCGAGTTCGACCGAGAAGTGCTCTAACAAAATCCCCCACATATCCTTGATTTGGTTCCTAAAAGTATCAAAGAGGAAGACAACATTAAGATGATGTCCCCATCCACCGAAGAGAAGATTAAATTTGTGTATTTTGGAATGCACCTAAACAAGGCCCCGGGACCAGATGGTTTCCCTACCATTTTCTTTTAAAAAAATTTGGATCTGATAAAAAATGATCTCATATCCACCATATATGATTTCTTTCAGGCTAGGTCTCTCCTTAAGGAAATCAATGCCACTTTCATCACTCTCATCCCCAAAATTAAGTTTCCCACCTCTCCGGGGGACTTTAGACCCATATCTTTGTGTAACACTGTCTATAAGATAATTTCAAAAATCTTAGCAAACAGGTTAAAACCTCTCCTAGATAACCTTATCTCTCATACCAGTCAAATTTTGTCCCAGGCAAACAGATTTCTGACAATGTCATTATTGCTCACGAGAATATCCACACTATGAGGAGTAGAAAAAAACAGAGGAAAATAGGCTATATGGGTTTAAAAATTGATATGTCGAAGGCTTTCGACAGAATAGAAAGTGAATTTCTTCTTCAGACCCTTAATAGATTAGGTTTTGGGGAAGATTAGTGTGACCTAATAGCTCAATGCGTAGGATCTACTTCTGCTGCAGTCCCAATTAAAAAGGTAGGGAGATCCCCTATCGCCGTATCTATTCATTATGTGCATGAAAGGTCTGTCTATGGTTATTAAAAGGCAGAGGATGATGGAAAAAATCCATGGGATTAAGGTGACAACTGGAGCCCCACCCATCTCTCATATGCTGTTTGCAGATGATTGTGTCCTTTTTGCTAGCGCAACCAAAAAGGAATGTAAAAACCCGATCTCCATCATAGATTCTTTCAACAAAGGATCTGGACAACTTATAAATTACCATAAATCTGGCATATTCTTTGACAAAAGTGTGGGTAATAAGGAAGCTAGGGAAATCATCGAAATCATGAAAGTATGGAGAATTAAACTGAAGGGAGGTTACCAGGCTTGAGGAGTTAGCATCTTACCCCAACTGGTAAAGCAGTCATGATCAAGCATGTTGTTGATTCTTTGGCTACCTATCAAATGACATGTTTTGTCATACCGAAAAATATCACAAAAAAATGGATGCTCTTAATAGAGATTTCTTTTGAGGTCATAATGTTGGGAAGGAACGAGGTTGGTGCCCTAAAAAATGGTCACAAACTTGTCTACCCAAAGAGTTGGGTGGTCTAGGTTTTAAAAACTATTATGAGTTTAATTTGGAAATGATTATTTAAGGTGCTTTGGCGCCTTATCCATAACCAAGATTGTCTGTGGGGGAAAATAATGAAGTCGAAATATTTTAAATGGGGCTCTCCTCTTCTTCTCCTCAATAAAAAGCCTAGCCAAACCAATTCTTGGTTGTGCAACTGTCTTTGGAAAGGCTTAAAGTAATTCATAAGAACGTTGTTTGGAGAGTGGGAAATGGTGAGACTATTCAGACATGGAGTCATAACTGGATTCCTCTAAATCACCCTAATTCCATAACAAAAGAAGGTATAACGCCAAAAATCCAAAATACTTTGACTACTGTTAGTCAACTGATCAACCCCATCTCTAAAGAGTGGAATGCTGATTTCATCGATCAAGCGTTCCACCATACTGTTGCTGAAAATGTAAAACACATACCCTTAGATTACCATCAGGATGATACGGACCAGTTAGTTTGGCTAACTAACTGTAAAGGTGGCATCTTGGTAAGAAAAGTGTACAATTTATTGGTTAAGCCTAACTCTTAATTAGAGAGTGAGGAGAGTAACCTGGTACTTGGAAAAGAATCGGGGCCCCAATCCAATGTGGAAGGTCCTTCATAACATTCTGTCTGTCAATAAAAATCTGAATGATGACAAGATTAAGGATACAGCTCCTCTCTGCATCATGTGTAGAAGAGGTGATGAAACCTTAAAACACATCTTACTCGATTGCAATTTTAGTAGAGCTATTTGGTTTGAAATAGGATTACAACAATGGTACAACCAAAGATTAAATTGTACTATAGAAAGTTGGTTTCTATCTAGGTTTGAACAAAACCTTCCGGAAAACAAAATAAGAGATGATTTCTCTGCCTGGTGTGCTACCATATGCTGGTGCATTTGGAAAGCAAGGTGTCTGCATTGTTTTGAAGCGGTCCAGCCAATCCCCAAACAACCATGAATCGGGTCAAACATTACCTAGTGACGCAACAAAAGTCCCTTCAACATTTTATACCTGTTAGAAACCCCACTATGCAACAGAGGAATGAGTTACAATTACATGTTCAAAAACATGAATGCAAGATACATATCCACACTACCATCGACACTGTAGATCGTCTGGATGTAACAATATTAACAATAACTAATGAAAATGATGATGTTTCAGCTATTGCAGGAGTTCTTTGCAACACAAGATGCTTCAAGGAAGCCCAGTCAGTAGGAGTGCTAGCTGCTATGTTGATATCAAGGAGAAGGAAGATAAAGGAACTTCTTTGTGATTCAAGACACTAAAGTTAGAAGACAGATTCTAAAACAAAAAGAAGAGAGAAGAAACTACTAATTTTAATTAAACTCAGTTAAAAACTTATTTAATTATTTCACTTTACTAAGATGTAATATTTCTAATAGGCCAATAAGGCCATACCTACCTGAAACGGCAATCAGGTTTCTCAACTCCCCGACTACTGGAGCCCTATGGTAACATATAGATGTCGGGAAATACTCTGAACCTGGTTTGTAATGCTAGGTGGGAAATTTTCTATCCCACTTAGTCGGCTTTAATGCATCGCTTGTTTGGAAAAAAAAAAGAAGAAGATGTTTTTCCCTCAATGAATTAAAAGTAAGTTTATAGGCTTATGTGTATGGGTTCTTAATGACATTTATATGTGAGCTAATCTACGGCGCAAGTTTGTTGGCCAATATGTATGGGTTCTTAATGACATTCATCTGTGAGTTAATGTATGGCGCGTACCTCTTATACACTATGAGGTACACGAAGAAATAGAGAAAAACGAAAATATAAAATAAAATCGGTGAACAATTTGAAGCGATTGTTGTTGTACAGGGCCAGAGGCAATATTGAGACGGTGAGTTTTGTGGTGCAGACTAGCTTGAGGAAATCAATGTGCCATATTACATCCAAGAAAGTTGTGGTGTCGACTTAAGGGTGTTACACCTTCCATGACCGTAGGATAGAAATCCTCAACAACAACAACAACGTTTTGTGACTTTTGTCTTACAAGGACTACAAATCCCAATATTTCTTCCATTCCGAACATTTAAGCCCCAAGAACAATTCTCACCAGAAAAGCCAACTCCAAAAATTGAGATTCTAACCAACTGACATTAGCCCTGCTAGCCGGGAGTTGTGGGTTCAATTCCCGCGCTGATTGTGTCAGAACAAAAAAATAAAAAATTGAGATTCTTAATTTTAAATGATAAAGTGGAAGTGCGTTCACAGCTTCATACTCCTAGCCTAGGAGTACATCAAACCAATATTTTGTGACAATCATATGTAAACCACAGCTTAGTTGTGGACCTGTGGTCACGTCTTAATATAAAAGAAAACAAAAAATAATTGTCAACTACCATTGCCTTATCAAAACAAGTAAACTAATCCTCGAAGGGTTATTTGCATTAAAAAAATTGATTGGTTTCATATATATACTTCTTAAATCCAATGTACCTATGTCGTCTTGGACTCGGCACTCCCACCAAAAATTGCTGCCAAATTATTGTCCTAAAAGGACCGGCCTACGTGGGTATCACTAAGGCATAATGACTTACCATCACGTTTGTTCTTGTCAGACCAAAATGTATACATCCGAGCAGTATATAAAGACCACATTTGTAACTCAATTCACATCAAAACTAATTCTTCACAGTAGGATCCCAAAGATTTTCAATCTCCCTTTCTGAAAACTTCAGCATGGCTTTCTCATTCTCCTTCCACTCGTGGAACTTCATCAGTTTCTTATTTATCATCATCAGCTTCAGCTTGATGATCTTGGAATCACCTGTTACCCAAGCTGCATCTTACGGTTCAGTCGTTCAGTTTCGTCCTTCCTCATGGAAACTTGCTCATGCTACATTTTACGGCGATGAAACTGCTCGTGAAACAATGGGTATGAAACTGAGTCATTTTCTGCTAATTAGACTTGCCTATGCAGTTTTATCTAAATCATATTTCTTACGTTTTTTATTGTCAATACTGCAGGCGGGGCTTGTGGTTATGGGAACTTGTTTGACAGTGGATATGGGACTAACACTGCGGCATTGAGCACAACATTGTTTAACAATGGCTATGCATGTGGAAGTTGTTTTCAAATGAAGTGTGTTAATTCTAAATGGTGTTACAAATATTCTCCATCTATAATTGTTACTGCCACAAACCTTTGCCCTCCTAACTGGGCCCAAGATAGTAACAACGGTGGATGGTGCAACCCGCCTAGGAGCCATTTTGACTTGGCCAAGCCCGCTTTTATGAGATTCGCACAATGGAAAGCCGGCATTGTCCCCGTTATGTACCGCAGGTACTTATATCTCGAATTTGAGCACATTGATAACATTTTATTAGTTTCCACTTGCATTTTGCTTGTAATATCTGCTCACTGAACATGGTTATGTTATTGTTTTGTAGAGTACCATGTGCGAAGCCTGGAGGACTCCGATTCAAGTTCCAAGGAAATGGCTACTGGCTACTAGTCTACGTTATGAATGTAGCCGGAGGAGGAGATATTTCAAAAATGTGGGTGCGTGGAAGTAAAACAGGACAATGGATCAGTATGAGCCATAACTGGGGTGCATCTTACCAAGCATTTGCAGTATTAGGAGGACAATCTCTGTCATTCAGGGTTCAATCTTATTCTACTAAAGAAATCATTACAGCTTCATATGTTGCACCATCTAACTGGAACACCGGCATGACATATAAGTCTAATGTCAATTTCCATTAACGGAAGTTGGTACGAGTAAGTAAGAAAACAAGAGGTCTCCCTTTAAAGGAGGAGTACTTAGTCTTCAGTAAGAAATCAAGAAGTCTCCCTTTAAGAAGAGGAGTTAGTTTCTATTATTGTTAGGATTTTAAATTATGAAGAACGCCCCACAGACTGTCGACCTTATTTTTACGACTGTGTTCTGTTGCGAGCTTAGAACATTGCAGTGCGAACAAGCAAATGTATGTTTGTACTATTCCGGCCTGTACGGTGTAATGGAAATACTGTATAACTGAATCATAAAAATTGGAATTATCTTTTGTTGTTACGGTTAGGTTTGCTTTCTTTGAGTACGTCTGTTCCGGTTCCTATCATCTTGCACTTTGGCTGACAGTGTTCATTTTCTGGACCCAGTCCCCGATCCGATAACCCATTAGGTTCGATTTCTCGAGGAAAATCGGCCAAAATGACAAAAATTCTTTTTGGGCAAGTAGGAAACACCATATAGTCCTAAAAATAAAATATATGTATCAGTCTAGTCCATTTGACCTTCAATTATCTGTTTGGTCTGTTGGTAATATAAATTATCATTTGGTCCTAAAAATTATCATATGGTCTACTGTTGATGTCATGGATGATGTAAATGTCACCTTGTAGTGACAAAATTACCCTTTTGGATAAGGACAATATATAAAGTCAATTGGTGAAAGAGAAAAATTATTTCTCAGTTACTTTCTCTCTCCACTGTTCTCTCTTTCTTCTTCTCGCCTCCGCCATTTTTCTAGGTTTTTTTTTTCCTGTCACCGCAATTGTTTACGAGAGATGAAGATGAAGACGATGATGTTCAATCATCGTCTTGTTTTTGATCTGAGAGATGAAATCATCTTAAATCGTTGATCTTGCTTAAGATGTAAACGTGTTTTTTCTTGATTTCATTATAACTGCTGCATCTGTTTTTTGATAAAGACGACGATGAAAGCAGTCCGTTTTTGATAAAGGCAGCGATGATTGAACTCGTGTTGTTTACGAATCGGCTTCTGCTTGAAGAAGATCTTGATTTTTTTGAGAATCTTGAATCGATTTATGTTCTTTATTTTTGGAGGCGATGAAGGCGGCCGAACAACAACGATGTTCTTTTTGTTGAACGATATTCTTTATTGAAGATGAAGATGTTGCTCCTGGTGTTGAAGACGATGTTGTTGTTCTTTGTTGAAGACGTCGAAGAAGATGAAGATGATGTTGCTTGATGTTTTATATGGACTTCATTCGAGAAATGAAGTCTATTTTTATATGGACTTCATTCCCCGGAATGAAGTCTTTTTCTTAGGTTTTATATGGACTTCATTCCCGGGAATGAAGTCTGTTTTTCTTAGGTTTTATATGGACTTCATTCCCGGAATGAAGTCATTTTTTCTTAGGTTTTATATGGACTTCATTCCTGGAATGAAGTCTGGTTTGTATATGTTTTATATGGACTTCATTCCAGGAATGAAGTCTGTTTTTCTTAGGTTTTATATGGACTTCATTCCTGGAATGAAGTCTGTTTTTCTTAGGTTTTATATGGACTTCATTCCTGGAATGAAGTACATTTTTCTTAGGTTTTATATGGACTTCATTCTTGGAATGAAGTCCAGTTTTAATATATGTTTATATGGACTTCATTTATGGAATGAAGTCTGGTTTGTATAGGTTTTTATATGGACTTCATTTCGGAATGAAGTCCAGGTTTGTATAGGTTTTGATATGAAGGAAAAAAAAAAGTTTTATATGGACTTCATTTACGGAATGAAGTCCTATTTGTATATGTTGTTATATGAAATTTCATTTCCGGAATGAACTGATACAAAAAATGAGTAAAAATTAACATGGAAGGGTACTTTTGTCCATTCTGTATTTTTAAATAATTATGGACCAAACAGTAAAAGGCGTTTGACCAAAGGACTAAACAGACATGGGCCCACCTATAAAAGGACCAAACGATATTTTTCCCTTTGGCCAACCTTATATGGCTTCCTTTGGGAAAAAGTTTCCGGAACATAAGGTAAACACAGATGATTGCCGGAAAAAACTCAACTATTGATTTTTTTATGTTTTTACTTCACAAAAACATAAATTTTTTATTTTTGGAAGTGGTTTTGAAAAAAACATCACTAAACTGTGCTAAACTATTTACGGGTATACATCCAAACATACTGTAAGGGTTAGCTCTCGTATTTGAAGTCACCAATAATTAAAAAATGCATCTGGATTTTTTATTTACTTTCCTGATGTCATGAGAGTAGAGTAGCATAGGAATCAAAATTAGCAGCTCTTGATGCAAGTGAGCCGTGCCAACTACCTAACTAAACTGAAAACATGATCGGTGATTTTAGTCAGTTACCCGTACTGTCACAATTCTAGAAGCCTATAACCAAAAATTACAACACAAAATTGGTTAAAAAGACCAAAATCAATAATTCCTGGGTGAAAAAGGCATTTAGATTTTGATACTGTTTAAATGGACAAAAATATAAAAATAGCGAGGATGTAACCAGTTTCGTCCTACCCATTTTCAAATTCTTTTTCTTATTTTTAATTTACATCAGGATGCATCCAGTTTCATCCTCGCTATTTTTTAAGTTTAAGCCAGGATGAATCCAGTTTCATCCTTGCTATTTTTTTGTGTCTATTTCACCCATAATAATTTTTACTCGTCCATTTAAACCATGTTTTAAAATTTTTGGACAAATGACCCATTTTCCGAAATTACAAAACCCAAATAATTACAGACATGCATTTCGCTAATTTCCCTAAAGTTTGGTATGAGACAAAAATATGTCTTTCTTGTACTCTTTAAGCGGAAATGATAGGTTTACCGCGGCATCTCCCGACAGTAAATCCCGCCTCAAACATAACAACGGGCCCCACTTTCACCCTTTACTAATCCGATGTTGAGAATGCTTCTAGAACCGTCCGATTACCCAATCGGGACTCACTGCAGGATTTAGCCGCGGTGAGTCTATCATCTCCCGTCTTTAAGTCTGAAACTTCTAAACCCACAATGAGTGGGACCCTTCCCTTAAAACCACCTCTTGCTAAACCACGGTTCAGGGGTGTTTGTCTCACCTATTGTGTAAGTTGGGACAAACCGCTGGATTCAACGAGGGATTAATGTGGCATGGCTGCTTTAGTTTTAGAAAAGTGAGTTTTCTTGGAATTTCTTTTTTGCCTAAAAATAAGCAAAACAGAAAAGTGAAAGATTTACCTTTCTGTGAGACCAAGGTAGCATATTTTTGCAGCATGCTTGCCTTTTGTTTGTAAGTCTCGCTCACTTAAACTATTTATTTGCTTGTTCAGAATCGGCTTCCTCGGCTCGTTGATGACACATAAATGGGAAATGAACTTGCATTTCTTAAGAAAAATGAATAATTCGTAAAGTTTGTGTCAAGTTTCTAACTTAGTTAGTGTAGTTAATTACTGTATTCTTGTTAATAATTTCGGCTGCAATTCTTCTATATTATTACTCCTATTTGTTTATTTTCTCATGGGAGGAGGAGGGGTGCATTCAGACACTTTAGAGCATTAATGTTGAGGAGACAATTCATTTTTTCTTTCAGTCCCTAAGTATGAAGTTGTTATTCTCACGTCTTAGACGTCTATAGTGTATTTTCTTCTTTCCTCTGGTACATGTCTTTGATCAGACATAATCATTTCTTTTCTAAAATTTCCAAGTTTAATTTGTCTAATTCGCCTATAGGCCATCATAAATGTCAACTCATGAGGGAATGGGAATTAGGAAACAAAAATTTATACTGAGCCACCACACTACTATTACAGTTTTATTTATAATCTTCGGAATCCTGTAGCTGCGTCTTTGGTTCTTAGTTTTGAAAATGCTTATCGGTGGTTTTGCACAACAGTGGAAAAATGTCGACAGCTAGTTTTACAAATTTCTATTTAGGGAAAGCACATTACAGAAAATGACAGATGACGATGGGAGGACGTACCGTTCGTGAGGGTCACTAAGGCCTCACGTATTTATAAGTCAAACATGACTAAAAATGGGTTCGTTAATTATATAATAGAACCAACATTTTGTAAAATCGGTTGCATCGAAATCAAGCTCTGTAAGCTTATTTTGGTACCTTCTGACTTTCATTTCTGAAACCATGGCTGCTTCCATTCAGCCATGGAATCTCACTTTCCTTTTCATCACAGTATGCTTCTTTGTGATGATGATCATGGAATCAACAGATGCCGCGTTCCAGACAAAACCATGGTCGTATTCTCATGCTACGTTTTATGGCGATGAGACTGGACGGGAAACTATGGGTACGTGTTCCTCATCGATTTTTCTCATGTGCACAAATTTTACTCTATTTATTTTTTCGAAAATATTACTGCTGGCTAGAATATGCCTCTTTTTGATTATTCGCAACAATTCTAAAACGGCTAACCGATAACTTTCATGATTTTTGGAAATATGTCAGGAGGGGCTTGTGGATATGGAAACTTGTTTTCTAGTGGATATGGACTTGCTACTGCAGCATTGAGTTCAACACTATACAAGAATGGCTATGCTTGTGGTTCTTGTTTTCAGATAAAATGTACCAACTCTAAGTGGTGTAATCCGGGCACGCCATACACAACCGTTACTGCTACAAACCTTTGCCCTCCTAACTGGTACCAAGATAGTAATAACGGTGGATGGTGCAATCCTCCTCGAACCCATTTTGACATGGCTAAGCCTGCTTTCATGAAAATTGCTCAATGGAAAGCTGGTATCGTTCCTGTCATGTATCGCAGGTACTTACCAAGTTCTTTTCCTTTTAAGAAGCATTGTTCTTAATCACCGGCCACTTTTGCTTTTGATCCCTCGACTTATTTGAATTGCTACTAATTTACCGGATTTGAATGCTTGCAGAGTTCCATGCGCGAGGAAAGGTGGTATAAATTTCTCATTTCAAGGTAATGGATATTGGTTACTGGTTTATGTCATGAATGTAGGAGGAGGAGGAGATATATCACAAATGTGGGTGAAAGGAACAACAACAGGGTGGATAAGTATGAGCCATAACTGGGGTGCATCATACCAAGCATTTGCAGTATTGGGAGGACAAGCTCTTTCATTCAAAATCACTTCTTATTCAACTAAGGAAACTATTATAGCTTACAATGTTGCCCCTCCTAGTTGGAGCACCGGTATGACTTATAAATGTTCCGTCAACTTCCGTTAATAATTTAATTGGAGAACAGATATACAGAAACTTCATTTGCTCATAGAATTTTCATGCAGAAAGTTTCTAACATTTTCTTGAAACGTTATCTTGTGTTGTTTTTTGTTGTTTCGATCTTCTTTCTTTGCGTACATTTTGTTTTTTTTATCATGTACTCCCTCCTCCGTTTCTAAAAAATATGCTTGTTTCCTTATTTGGGTATGTCAAAAAAATAGGCTTGTTTCTATATGTGGAAAGTCAAATGTTATGATTTTACTAGTATACCCGTAGAGGGACCATTTCTCTCTCTCCCTTTTATCTCTTAATATAAAAAGGGGATCATTTTTCTCTTCATTTTCTCTTATATCAAATCCTGGCGAGATTGGGGTATACTCAAACTAATTGGGGTATACCCAATAAGACAAAATCAGGTCATTATGAAGTAAAACCAAGCCACCCCTTAACCCATATTTTTTGTAAATGGCTAAAATGCCCCCACAATGATTAACTCTAATTTAACTAAAATGATTAGATTAGTTAAATTAGTTAGATTAGTTAGTTGATTTAGTTATAAGTTGAGTTTTAGAAATCATTTAGAGAGAGAATTAGTATGAAGGAGTAGAGGAGATTTTGGGGGGGAAAAGTTAGGGTTTTTGTGAAATTTGTGATATGAGTGAGATGAGTGATTCTAATCCTGATTTTGAAGTGGGGTAGTCTTCTAACTTTCCTCCTACATATGAGTACTTGTATGATGATCTACCAGACCATGATCGAATGGATTACATGCATGACCCTCACTTTTATTTTCCTCAAACTCATGATGGGTATGGAAGTGATGAATGTATTGAGCCAAACGAAGAATCCAATTACCAAGAAGAAGAGAATGGAGCTGCAAGTAATCAGGTAGACAACCTACGTCGTGAAGATTGTGATTTTTCCATGCAATGTATCGATTTTGGTTTTTTTTTTACTCTGTATGGGGTCGGCAAGGTCGACGCTTGTCGATCATGCCGGCCATAAAAGCCGGCTTGGTTCTACTTTGAATAACGTGCCGACTTTTCATGAGCAGTACCACGCCGGCAATGTAGAAAATTTGAACCTTGCCGACTTTTATTTTTTGAAACACAGGAGCCCTTACTTGAAAATGCGTACGCCGGCATTGTAATGTTTTCATACCTTGCCGGCGTTTTTCATGTCGGCAATGTTTATATTCTATTACCTTCCGGTCTTTTCTAGCCGGCATTGTTTTATATGTCGACCATGCCGACCGTGGTAATACACATCAACTAAACTTTTGATGTTTTGTAGATTGTGGCATTGGTACCTATGGAGGATCAGCCTCAAGCTCAGAAAATTAGGGGTCCCGATACTTCCGAACATTATGCTAATGATTTGGAATGGAAGGAAAAAGACGACGGTCAATTGGATTGTTGAGAAAGCCAAAGAGAAGATGTGCGTTCTAGTGAAAAACACCCAACAAAGAGATACGCGGTTTGAAATGGTATGCGAGTGTTATGGTTTGCCGGAGGAAAGTCACAAGAGGAAGGGTTATGTGTATGATAAGAAGACGACTAGGGTGTACAAGACGAAGTCAAAGAAGTGTGGATGCCCATTCAAGATTATTTTTGGGAGGAACAAAGATACCGACAACGTGTGGAGAATGAGTAGAGTTGATGTTGGTTGGCATAGCCATAAAGATCCGGACACTCTTGTTGGGCATTGTCAAGTTGCCAAGTTGAAACCGCACGAGTTCGAACAAGTAAGAACAAGTTGGGGAATTAAACCAAGTAAGCTCCTAAGTAAGTTCAAGAGGGACGACCCGCATAACCTCTCTTCATTGTCTACAATTTATGCGGCCAAGGCAACTATTAAAAGAATTGAATGGGATGGAAGAAAGGTGATGGAAGAATCACAATGGTTAATACACAAATACAACTACACGGTGAGACACCATGAGTCATCGAAGGGGAAGGGGAAGGTGGATCGTATTTTTCTTGCACATCCCGATATGATTCAATTGGCGCGTTGCTTTTACCAAGTTTTGTTCATGGATTGTACTTATAAGACGAATAGGTACAACATGCCTTTGTTGAACATTGTAGGACAAACCTCGGATAAGCAATCGTTCACGGTGGCATGGTGTTTTATGGATCGTGAGAAGGATGATAGTTATATTTGGGCATTGGAAACTTTGAAGCTTCTCTACCACGAAGACGAAACTCCGGGGGTTATAGTCACCGACAATGAGCAAGCAATAATGAACGCCGTGAGGATAGTCTTTCCCAATGCACAAAATTTCCTTTGCACTTGGCATATACAATGCAATCTTAGAAAGAATTGTAGAAGTCATATCCAAAAACCGAAATCAAAGAAAGGAATTAAACGTGAAAAAGAGGAAGATGAACGTCTTAGCAAACTAACTAAAGAGGAGCGAGAGAAGGAGAAAGAGAAAGAAGACGAAGAATGGAAAGAAGGTGAGATTAAGTTTGGGTTATTCATGAAAGCGTGGGATAAGGTGGTTTGGTCGATGAGTGTGGGAAGATATGAGTTAAACTTGAAGGATTTCGAGGATGATTGGGGGACTAATTACCCCAAAGTAGTGGAATATTGCAAGAAACAATGGTTGAGTCCACACAAAGAGAGGTTTATGTATGCTTATACTTACGACTATAAACATTTCAAACTTGAATCCACAAGTATGGTAGAGCAAGCGCATGGGAGACTAAAAGGTCTACTTTTCACGAGTCAAAATGGGATTGTGACGGTGCAACATGCTATCCATGAATACACTAATAATGATATCAACAAGATAAAAAAACAATTCCAAGAAAGTAGCTTCCGGAAGTTGAGGGAGTTTAAGGAGGATAATTGGATGCTTGTTGGTATACATTGCAACGTATCGCATTGGGCAATACGTTTTATGATGAAACATCTCGCTTTGTTTAAAAAGTATAAAAAGTATGACGACAGAGCACTCCTTGTAAGTGTAGGATAATGAAGGCTATCGGACTTCCATGTCGTCATATGCTTGGTAGGTATAAAACTCCCATTCCTCTTGATGATATCGATCCCTATTGGAAGCAATTATCTTTCAAACCGGCTCCAAGAGAAGATCCCGATGAAGAGTTTGGCGACATGGAACTTGGGAGAATAATCCTCGAAAAATACCCCAAGTTGAATAGGTTGGACAAACAAACTATGAAGCACAAGTTGATGCCAATTGTTTACCCTTTTATGGAAGAACTTGAAGAACCGGAGAAACAAGATCCTATTGGTAGACCAACTACCAAAAAGACGAGGGCGGAAGAAAGAGAACAAATCAAAGAGTTTTGAGTACAAATTGCGATCAAGATCAATCCGAAGGAGAACAAATCAAAGAGTTTTTAAGTAGAAATAGTGATCAATCAAGAGGAAAACATTAAAGAGCATTTGAGTACAAAGTGCGATCCATCCGGACATGTTTATACCGAGGCGCAATACAAGGAGGAGCCCGCTAAAAGAAAAGAGGTCGTCCAAGGAAGGATTCAACTACGCCAACGGTCTCTAACTTGAATACAAATGGCACTCTACCTCTTGAGAGTCAAGCAAGCGTGGAATTTGTTGGAAAGAAAAGAGGTCGTCACAACTACGCCAACGGTCTCTAACTTGAATACAAATGGAACTCTACCTCTTGAGAGCCAAGCAAGCCAAGGAGATGTGGCGAAGAAAAAGTCGTCAAAGAAGGTAGTACAACCGGTGTTGCAAAAGTATCGTACTCAACTCCTCCAATTATTCAAGATTTCGTGATTGGTACCGACGATGTTCCGAAAGATGGAAATTGTGGGTTTCACGTTATCTCGCAACAATTGGGACACCTAAGTGGAGCGGTTGAAGAGAATCTCACCCAATGCCAATACATTAGAAAGAAGATGGCCGCTCGACTAGAACACGACAAGGAGTTTCATATCTCAATGATTCTAGAAGGTTCCATGGAGGAAAAAGAAGCAACTTTCAAAGGTTTGCTAACTAGTGTTAAAGGCCCGGAGAAACGCACCGATCAAATGGGAGCATTGGTTGAGAATGCCGGAGTGTGGCCATCTATTGGCGAATACTTGGAATTGCGTGGTACATTTTTTTAGTGAGGGATTATCTATAGCATTTGCACCAAACATGCGGTTTGCGTGGAGCAACTCAAGCATAGAAGAATTGTCATGGCTTTGGTGGATAAAAATCATTTTATTGGTCTACAACTCAATAAGGAATGTCCATTACCTCCTCTTATGTAGGTTTAGTTTGTGGGAGAAGTTCACAAACAACAAGAGCAAGGAATGGATGAAAATTTATGAGGACAACATGGCCCTTTGGAATGTTATAGATGAGTCTCGGGAATGTCCCATAGATTTGACTAAAGGAGGTTCAATAGGTTTGAATGAACTCCTCTCAATAGATTTGAGTGAGGTGATTATGATTAGGGAATAAAGCGACTTTTTGTGTAGTGTACAATGGAGTACTAGACAAAACATTCGTACTAGATTTGGAGTACTTTTTGTAATCGCATGCGTGTTTTGTGTAATGTACTTTGGAGTGCTACGAATGAATGAAATGGATGTGTTTTTTTTGGGTGTATTCTCATTTGGTCGGCATCATATTCATTACCAAAACATGCCGGCTATCCCACCTGGTTCGGGCACAAGATATTATTTCTTGGATCACGAGCCACAATGCATGACAATACAGAAAAAATTGCCGATATGGCCGGCAAGGTCCGGCTTTTGACAAGCCGCCAGCTATTCCAGGTCGGCACGGTATTATTTCTTGATCCGCCGGCCTCAATGCATGACAAGAGGAAAAAAGTCGCACGATATGGCTGGCAAGGTCCCACTTTTGACAAGTCTGCCGGCTCTTTATTCGCCGGCGATGTTTATGAAATTTACCATGCCGCCCTAAGAACTCCCTTAAAAAATTGTTCCCGGATGTTTTTTACTATTAAGCCGGCACGGTCCTGGTTTTGAGAGGTTGCCGCTTTAGTTGCGCCTAGGTATTGTTATTTAGCGAGAACCATGCCGGCTTAGAACTCCCTCACAAATTGTTCATGAATGTTATTTTCTATTAAGCCGGTAAGGTGTATTATAATATCCATGCCGACAGAACAACCGTCGGAAAGCTTTTAATATAGTATAATGCCGACTAAGTGGGAGCCGGCAAGCTTATAATTTAAGACAATGCCGACAATACATCGGATACAAACCTTAATTAAAGCATACAAACGTTAAAAACTTTACCCTAACACATTTGGGACATATATAGTATCTTTTCCGGTACACAATTTCTTAGGAGAGGTAATTAGCTTCATCTTACCGTCGCAACATGGATCTGTGCATGGTAGAAGGTTGATTTTAGCAACTTCATCTTCATACGAAGCTACACGCTCATCTATCCAATAAAAAACCCACAACAAGTGCATTTTTGAAGCATACGGCTGATATACACCTCCTATTGCAGCTTTCATGAGAAATAAGAATCCCTTACAACCTTCAATAGTGCATTTGCTTCCTTCAAAGGGACAATCCCTTGCAAAATGACCACTTAGTGTACAAAGACTACAAATATTTGGTGGTGAAACTTCCATTCTTTATGCAAGGTTGAAGATGAAGTTGGGAATGCTTTTATAATAAAAACATACCTAATATCTTGATTTTGAAATTTCTAGCCGTTGAGCATTCAATGGGTTGTACTTTGTACCTAAAAGGTGCAACTAACATTCAGGTCGGCAAGGTATATACTTCATACCATCCTACCTCAAGTACTTTGTCTAAAAGTGCATAAATAAAATAATAACTTCTAAAGCAACTAAAACGAAAATTCAAATAACTTCTAAGAGTTCAAAACATAATGAAAGAGTTCAAACCACAATCTAAGTTTCTAAACCAAGTGAAACATAATAAAGTTTAAGAATTTCATGGATCCTTCTTGTTGTTGTTATCTTCCTCCCCATCACTAGCTTTTTCACCGGCATCAGCTTTTGCTTTTCCCTTCCCCTTATCTGGGCCTATGTAGTCACCATCCTCATTGTAATAGGGGTTCACTCCAGAAAAGTCACATGCCCTGAAAAAAGTTCTTGGATCAACCTCCTCTTCTTCCTCCTCTGATGATGTGCATTCTTCATAGTTGAGGGGATTGCTAGGACTGTTCATAAACCTTAGAAATTCTTCCGGATTTTCCTTGCCCATCAAACATAACTTTCTAAACGGGCAATTCTCTTGATTTCATCTTTAGGTTCTTCTAAATTGGGATAAATTGTGTCCAAATATTCAAATAGCTCTTTCTGCATTGTTAACAAGACAAGGTAGTTCTTCTTTTGTTTCCTCTGGGAACCTAAACAATGCACAAATAAGATATATGAAAACAAACAACACAACACTGTTGACCTTCTACCCCTGGCCGGCAAGCCCGATAAATAAAACACTGCCGACTACATTAAAGCCGGAATGTTGTTAACCAACTACCCTGCCGACTAATAAAACGCCGGATTGGTACTATCTATGAAAGATGCCGACTAATAAATTAGGAAATTAAGGTTTCTGATGCCTAAAGTCGGCATGGTACAAGTCAAAAACAACGCCGACCAAATATAACCCGGCATGGTTGGTTATTAGACCCTGCCGGCCCTGGTTATTGTCAAACAGGCGCCATGGCTCTGATGAAAAGTCGGCATGTTATTCATCCTGAGACCATGCCATTTTTTCAAAATACCAATGGCCGACATGTTGTTTAAGTATCGACCTTGCTTAGCCAACAAATCTGAAAATCATAATTTTCGATTTCTAACCTAATCTAACAATCATATACAACAAAACAATAATGGGTTTGAGTTTATAAATCACTTACAATCTTCTTTTCGCCTTTAGAGGTTTCTTTTCAGCATCTTCAAGGATTTCATTCTTGGGTTTACTCGTTCCAACCTTTGCCTTACCTTTTCCCTCCGATTTGGAGGTTTTCATGTTACCAATTGAATCTCTCTTGTCAGCTTGGATCGTTTAGAATCAACCATTTTTTTGGGTAGAAAATCAAAATTCAAAATTTTGGTTGATTTTAAGTTTTGGAATGAAAGAGAAGATGAGAGGGTTTAGAGAAGAAGAATGAAAGAGAAGAGGAGAGGTTTTTGGTTAATCGGTTTTTGGTTTTTAAGTTTAGAGTTTAGTTTTAGGTTGATTAGTGTAGGGGTATTTAAGTAAGTTTACCACGTTTTGGCCTCCCCTTAGTAAGGTCACATGTCCACTTAAAATTGGGTATACCCCAATTAGTTTGAGTATACCCCAATCTCGCCAGGTATCAAATGAGTGGGGACCAAGGATAGATTAGGAAAAAACATGAAAAAGTGGCTACCATGATTGGTTTTATTAATTTTTGTGAAAACCAAACAAGCCTATTTTTTAGAGACGGAGGGAGTAATTTTTGAAGTCAAATAAAGACTACATAGTATCCTTAGGCTAAGGCTAAGTCTTATGGGCTAGATTGAATGTGCTAGATTAGCAGTTAAGTGTTGCAATTCAAAAAAAAAATGTGGCCTAAAAGTTAACACTAGTTCTCTCTCCTACCAGTTGCTAGTATGTGAACTAGCAACTAGATAGTTTTGCTGAATGATTCAGCGCTTGAAAAACCACCTTTTCGCGGAATGGGAGTAGGGCCGGCCCTGACCCGAAGCATCCAAAGCATGGCTTTGGGCATCAAAATTCGTGGGGCATCAAAATCAAAAATATGTTCGCTATCTATACAAAAATCAACAGAGTTATAGTTGGTAATGCTAATCTAGGGTGGGAAAATGTTGAATTGGGGGACGTGTTGATAGATCATGCTACGTATCCACGACGACCCACTTTGGAAGTAGACAAACAAAACTGAACACGATGTTTTATTTTGTTTTACGGGGCATTTTGTTTTTTTATCCTTCTCTTATTTTGACCAACCAAAAACAATACCGGAAACAACAATTAGCGCCTTAGTTTATTTATGGTGATAAGAAATTGATCTAACAATATTGATTTTTTTATCACATGGCTTAGGGGCATCATTTTGGTGTTGAACTTTGGGGCATCAACATATCAGGGCCGGCCCTGGCTGGGAGATTTATTTTTGATCTGACGGTTGCGATTTAAAGCGATTGAATCAGTTTATCATTTGGACGATGGTCCCAAACGGCGTGGTCGTAATCCAGATGCTGATTAGCAATCCCATAAGACTTAGGTGGTTGTCTGGTGCGTGGATTGCCAATCTTACTGGTTTCATCTGCTTCTCATCCAATCTTTTATTTCTCTTTAAATGGTGGTAGGGAACTGACAATCTTGGTTCACTGATTATATATCCATATAATTATGGGGTTTAGAAGCCTTGTAGTGAACCTCAAGTTAATTATAAATGTTAGGGTGGAAATGAAGAGTTTAGTTGGCAATTGATCATGACTAAACCAACATTTTTGATCTTCCTTCGAGATCATACGTCATTAAGTGCAGCTTGAAATCTAAACCAAGTTCCGTAATCATCCCTTGAATTAGCCATACGCAACATCGACAAATTTTAGCAACCCATATATATATCCCATAATGAAAAGAAAAAAAAATTATGGCAGGCCGCAGGGAATCCAATATGTGAATGCTTTGAAATGATTTCGAGTTTTGCATGAAAAAAGTCTCTAGATGATGCAAAGTCAAGGCATTGGTAGACCGGAGCTCTGCATAACTTTTGCCTTGTTGAAGCAGCATCAACCCCTTATCCAAAAGAAAAGACCATTCAAATACATCAATCAAATATGCAACCCATAAATGGGACCAAAAGTGGGAAACAGTTATGAACACACCCAATGTTTTGCACACCAAACAGGGGAAGAAAGAGGGGTTGAAATCTAATTTGTTTCTTAGGCACGCTTATGAATTGTCATCATATGACCCAAATCATAACCCCTACCAACTGTTAAACTTTTTTTCTTCCTTTAATTGAAAATCAAATATTAAGAAACAAAATATTCTACAAAATGCACAAAATAATCATCCATTATGGCTCTTGTGGGACAACAATGATCATTGGATAAGAGTCAAATTCTTCAATTTTAGCCGTTGATTTAATGTTTCAACGGTCTGGATTAATCGAACCGTTGCCGGTTGAAGTCCTGTAAGCATAACAAAATCATGATCCACTCTTAAAAGAAAGAAGCATGCTAATCCCAAGCACTCAAAAACCAACTAAATTTACGTTCACTCCCACCCAAGTCCCAACTTCATACAAAATCTAGAAACAATATCACTTGTTTCCTTTCTTGCTTTGTCATTCTTTCTTTCCTTATTGGTTCAAGAACTCTCTCTAAAAAGATCTCCGAATTTCACTCCTTTATCTCTTGCAAAAGATTTTGGATTTTGCAGAAGTTAAATCTCAAATCTCAAACTATCGCAAACCATTAGAGTCACATGATAAGATTTTCATCATCTCAAATGGGTTCTTTTCTTGCCATCAATATAGCTATTCTCTTCATGATTTCTTGCATGAATTCTGTCGATTCTACGGATATTAGACCCGCTCTTGATCGAGTTCTTGGGGATTATGCTTTAAATTATTACACCAAAGTGCTTCGCAAAACGGGTTCTTTATACACGATTAGTTTACCGGAGAATTTCTCGAGTGTGAAAGCTGATATGGTAAGATTCAGGTGCGGCAGTTTAAGAAGGTATGGTGCAAGAGTTAAAGAATTTCATATTGGTATGGGAATTGCAATTGAACCATGCATGGAAAGAGTAGTCTTAGTTAGGCAAAACTTGGGTTCCAATTGGTCTGATATCTACTATAGAAATTACAATATTTCTGGTTATAATCTGGTTTCACCAATTTTAGGCCTTCTTGCGTTTGATGTGAAGTATGACTCAAATTCTACGGCAAACTTACTAGAAGTTGGGATTTTCGCGGAGCAAGAACCTATTTCCATTGATTTTTCAAATGTTACAAAAACTGTCAAGAGCTCTATAAACAAGCCATTATGTGCTAGTTTTGGTAGGGATGGCAGGGTTAGTATATCTGATCAGATTTCTTCGAATATTTGTTTAACGGGGAAAAATGGGCATTTTGGTTTAGTAATTGAAACGGCAACGCTACCGAAGACGGGTAAGTTAAGTGAATGGAAAATCATAATTGGAAGTACAGTTGGTGGTGCAATTGGTGTATTGCTATTAGGATTGTTGTTTGTTGCTATGATTGTTAAGGTGAAAAAAAGATCTCAAATGGTTGAAATGGAACGGAAAGCTTACGAAGAAGAAGCGTTGCAAATCTCAATGGTTGGACATGTTAGAGTTCCAGTTGCAGGGCCAACAAGAACTCAGCCAAATCTTGAACATGAGTATTCTCCTCCTTGATAACTCAAGAACTTGATTTTAGAGAATTGTAAAAAGTCATTCAACTTTTTTTTTTTGTATAATCTTTTTAGAATTCAGTCCAGAAAACTTCATGTGCTATATAATTTTCCAATTTCGGTGGAATTCATTGGATTATATGACTTGGTATCTCTCCAAACTTTTGGCATTACAAGGGGGGAATTCTCTGGACCGCTTTAATTTTTGCTATATATACCTCTTCTACCTGCATCCGCAAGTTTAGTTAAAAGACAACCTTTCCCCAGGGGTTGCCTTTGCTGACCTTTTTACCTTTTGTTATTAAGGGTATCCCTAATACTCCCTCCGTCCCACTATTAATTGATCTATTTATTTTTAAATTTTGTCTTATTAATAGTTGACTTTATATCATTTGATACTCATGTTTATATTCGTTGCGTAGGTGTTTTAAAATGTTTTTCAATGATATAAAATTTACGAATATCCGTGGTATAGTTTGAGAGAGAGAAATCATTTCTAAATTGTACTACTAGGTCAATTAATAGTGGGACGTAGTGAGTAAAAAAATACGATGTTAAAATAACGATTACGGTAGTTAGGATTAATCAAATAACAAGCTTCTCTGAAGTTGCTCTTTGGATTATTTTACTTTTTTGTTTGTTTTAATAGAGTTTATTAATTATACGAGGGTATATTGTGCCCACGGAGTCATTCATTACAAACTGATTGATGCATGTGGGAGTTACAGGATTAATCCAAATAACAAGCTTCTATGAAGTTGCTCTTTGGATTATTTTTTTTGTTTGTTTTAATAGAGTTTATTAATTACACGAGGGTATATTGTGCCCACGGAGTCATTCATTACAAATTGATTGATACAGGTGGGAGTTACACAGTCCCAGATCATGGTTGGTATAGGTTTCTTGTCTGGCTGGCGTCCACCGCGCGATTTTCCAATCCGTATGTCGCTTGGTTTTCTTCATTGAAGGTGTTAGAGCATTGCTCGGTTGAACCCACAAGTTTTGTTATCTCAAGATTGTTGTCAATATTAGATGATCAATACTATATCTTGATGTCTAGTCTACTAAGTCAAGTCTCGCACTAGGTTAGAATTTGTTAGTTGAGTATCAGACATCACCCTCGAAGACTGAAGATCCACGAAGACATTTGGAGGACTTCTCTATCAGGTATGTGAGACTGAACCATTCTATTTTACTCATTATCTTAATATTCAATCTTTTTGAGATGATGTCGTATGACTTCTAGTAGATTTATAACGAAAAAGTTTCAGTCAAGCTTGTCTTGTTAAAAATATCGAAATATGATTGTAAGCAAAGATGTTCAACGATCCATAACAATATTAGTTCTAAACAATTTATTGTGTGAATTAATTTGTGAAATAATTTAAAATTGCCACGCAAATGATTTCATCACGCGGGAATGTTTCAAACATCTTATTGAACTATCTGATATTTCTACTCAGGATAGGTGTGAACCAAATCGCAAACCATAGATATCTGAGTTTCAGAATACAGGAGGGTTGGCGAACCAGTTTGCAAACTGCAAGTTCATGATCGAGATGGGGGACAGTTCACGAGCGTTGTGAACTGAACTTTGAAAGTTGGTATATTAAAGGCTAGCAGTTGACGAACCCGGTTCACGAACCGTAGTAAACTGAGTTTGGTAGTCTTGTAGGGTTGGCGAACCCGGTTCACGAACCGTTTCACCCTGACTCGTGAACAAGCCTAACGGTTCAGGAACCGTTGTACCAACTGTCCTAGAAGATTTTAGCAAATACTCAAAGACTTATTTTTTTAATTATATTTAGCATTGTTAGAACTGTCTCAAACACTTCTAAGACTTCACTGATCACTCAAACACTTATGTGTGGGCATCATGATTAAATTTCTAAGTGTTTAGATGAACATCAAATTGCTTAGTTCTTTGGCATACTTGCCAAACCGAACAATCATTATACATGATTCAGAATCTGTTTTTTAGTGTATATTCCTCTATTGTATTTTCAAAGACCTAAAAGTATTTGCTTGATTCTCAAGTTATCTTAGCTTGAATTCTAAGCAACCCCTGGTCCTTGAAAATCTATAAATAGAGATGCTCTTTCAACTAGGAAAACCAACAACTGACACTTTGTGTCCTAGTTTATTCTAGAGTCGTCCTCTATAGACCTAGGTTTCCTCTGAGAAACGTAATTAGGTCTACGACTAAAAGACTTTGCTTTGGGGATTCGTGAAGCCAAGTCCGACTATCTTCACCATGATAGTTCGTGTATCCTGATCTTTCTTTTCTGTTGTCAAAGTTTTTGTAATCTCTTTCAGGAAAGGTAGATAGTAATCGTAAATTTCTCTTCGTCTCAGACTTTGTGATTCCTCACGATAGATATCTGAAAATTGATCTTAATTGATCCATTGAAGATTGTTCTTGAGAGGTGTTTGAGAATCTAGGCTGCTCTTCGAGAGTCATAAGTTCCGTATTTGTGAAGTTTGCTAGCTTTGTCTATTGCAAACAGATTTCCTCACCTTGATCTTTGATCTAAACGTAAATCAAATAGGCTTATCTGTTAGAGGCAGATTGGTACCGAAAGTATTCACTTCAGTTGAAACAACTCTTAGGATGTAAAGGAGGTGAGCTAAGGGAATCAATTGCGTAGAGCCTTGTGAGGTTTAAGAGTCGTTAGGAGCGCGACTGTAACTGAATCGCTTGGAGGGTGGATTCGGTCTCAACTAAACTCTAGTCTGAATTCTGATAGTAGGCTAGTGTCTGTAGCGGCTTAATACAATTTGGTGTTCAATCTGGATGAGGTCCCGGGTTTTTTTGCAATTGCGCTTTCCTCGTTAACAAAATTTCTGGTGTCTTGTGTTTTTCATTTTCCGCATTATATTGTATATCTTTATAATTAGATTTACACAGGTTCGTACGTATTCAATGTAAGTAGATACGTCCGCTTAATTTTAATCGATTACGAGACTAATTTCTTGTAGAATTCGTATCTTGAAAGATTGATAACAAGTTTAATTACTTGGCACAATTCCAATTTGATTATTTGGATACGACTAGATTGATCTTGGATATTGATTTTTGAGATCGTCCAGGTACTCTTCTTAACAATCAGGTTCATGGACTCTTGTCTATATACATATTGATTGAGAAGAGGTTAGAGACATAAACTTTATATACATATTTTCAAGGATCATTCAGTTAGTCTACTTGCAATTGTATTGAGTTTTCATAATGATTTGCCGAACGAAAAGTTGGTGGTGTACTTGGTACCCCTATGTTTTGATGAGGTTTATCGGATGGAGTATTGTGGTATTTTTTGAGTCTCCCCTTAATTTCAGCGATCATTCCTTTCAGCTACCATGGCGGTTTAGACTCAGAAGTTAGGAATGTGCGTAGGGTTTCCGCGTCCGTTTCGATATGCACCTTTGACCAACTTCGATCCGCTGTCATTTTTATGCTAAGAGCATCGCCCAGGATTCAGCTGAGAGTGTTATGGTAATACCTAAACATTGCGCTACCGCTAAAATGCTTCTGGCCTATGCGTTTCTGCATTAGAACCTGACCCTGCAATTCCGAGTTAGCCTCGAGCTGCCTTATCTACATGTATGGTTGTTGTCGTTCTACTACTAACTATACGATTTATAGAAGATGACATGCTAGATAGAATAGGAGGGAGGGTTTCTTGTGCACAGGTTCTTTTTGAAGGATGAAGGCCATTTGTGTTATGTTTCTTGGGTTCGGTTGTTTTTGAGTATAGTAATTTTCATTTCTATCTATCCATGAAGATCAAAACATAAAACACAAGGAAGTGGTGGTAGATGGGGAGCTCTAGTTTGAAGGATTTATGGGATGGTTGTTTGTGGTGTCAAAGTTATAGGGGGAGATTGGGTTGAGTGAGATTGAATAACTAGCTGAGAGAGGAGGTTATTCCAAGAGGTTACCATAACTTTACTGTACAGGAGAATGTGGACAACAGTTTCTAGATTATTATTGCATTGTACCCATATATAGGAGGTGGTGAGGATAATATGGTTTAGAATGTTGAGGGTTGGTAGGTCGTTGTTATTTGCTTTGCTAAAAAAAAGTTATACTTCTGGGGGATAAGGTACTGTCCAAAGTAACTTGGTGGTTGCGAGGGGGTTTGTGGATTTGTTGTGTTGGTTAGGCAGTGATACCCCAAAGTCGTGTTGTAACTCCCAGATTTAGAAAATGGCCAGATAACCATATATGTGAGGTTGTCTTGGGGTAGGTGGATATTTACGATACGTTGGGATGTAGTGAGAAGGTTTGGTCGGTCGTGTTTCCATGTATGGGATAATGGATCAATAATGTTTATTACATTTTGAATGGGGTAACATTTTGCTAGATTCATATTATTTGCGAGCTGCGGAATCCAGTTTGATTAGATCAGGGTGTGTAATCTGTTCCCGATCCAATAGAAAATGAATTGGTTTATTGCATGTATGAGTGAAGCGAGTTGTCTTTATTGGGGGCCCGTTGAAGATGAGATTTCTGCATATATGAGAAGATGATGTTTTGGGTATTTCTCATCACGGAAGGTAGCACAAATTGAGTCAGGTTTCTCATGGATGGTCCATATTCGCTTCATCAGAAGAGCTTGGTTATGTTCTGTAGTACTTCGAATGCCCAACCCAGGCTCTGTTTTAGGTTTGAATAGTTTATTCCAGCCTAAGGGATGCAAGTTACTGACAGAAGATTCGTATCCCCAGAAAAAAATTGGGTAATATATTTTATTTGATTGTGCATGTAAGCAGAGAGAAGTTGTATTTCAATTAGATTGTCAGCAGTAGCTAGGGGTAAGTTAAGATTTTTCAAATGCTAATTTTTATGTCGGTGTTAATCATTTCATCATCCAGCCCTTGGCCTTGCGAGATAGACGTTGAACCAAAAGTTTGAAGATGTGCTGAGACGATCTTCCTTGCTTGAATTTGACCCCTAGGTAGATCATAGGGGGTTGATGTGGTTGGTATGTTGAAAGCCTGGTGAAGCACATCTATTATATTTCATACTGATCGAGGCGGAGATGATGGATAATTGTGTATTTGGAAGTGTTAATTTTCTGGCCTGCCGAGGAGCTGTAAAATTAAAGTAGATGTTTGAGTTTGATGGTAGTTTATGCAGACACTTTATATGTGATCAAAAGGTCATCATACATAAGATGTAGGATTAGTGGGGCTTATGTGAGCTATGGAGTCCTTCCACAGAGTTTTGTGTCTCAAGGTTTAAAAAGGAAAGGGTACCAAGTACATCACAAACTTTTTCGTTTGGATTAAACCTGTATGGACAAAAGCTAATACAATTGCAAGTAGACCAACTTAATAATCATTAACCATATGTATATAGAGTTTATATCTCTATCTCTTCACAATCAGAAAATCTAGACAATAAAGTCTGTGAACCTGATCTTGAATATTTGAGATCGTCCAACTACTCAAGATCAATATAGTCGTATACAAATAATTGAATCTGAATTCTGCCAAGTATGAAACTTGTTACCTATCTTTCAAGAAATTAATTCTACAAGAACGACTCTCGTAACCGATTACAATTAATATGGACTTATCTACTAGAATTAATTACGTATTCCTTGTGTTATTCTTATTATAAAGATAAAATAATATAATGTGGGAAAGGAAAACTCATAAGACACCAGAAGTTTTGTTAACGAGGAAAATTGAATATGCAGAAAAAACCCCGGGACCTTGTCCAGAATTGAACACCGAACAGTATTAAGCCTTTATATGCATTATCATATTATAAGACTTTGAACTGGAATGTAGTTGAGATCGAATTCACCCTCCAAGAAATTCAGCTGCAGTCATGCTCCTTATATCTCTTGAACCTCGCAAGGTCTACGCAATTGATTCCCTTAGTTGACGTCCTTTATAACCTAAGAGTTGCTTCAGCTTAAGTGACTTTTAATACCAATCTGCCTCTAACACATAAGCGTATTTAATTTCCCTTTAAATTAATAGATCAAGGATTGGAAGTCTGTTTTCAATAGATAAAGCTAGCAAACCTTATAAATCCAGAATATTTACACTCAGTTAGCTGAGAAGCCTGGATTATAACCACCTCTCAAGAACAACCTTAATTAACTAATCAATTAATAAGAGTTTTAGATATCTATCTTAAGGAATCACAAATTCTGAGGCGAAGAGAACTTTGTGATTTATGTCTCGTTCCTGAAAGATATTACGAAAACCTTGATAACATAACAAACAAAATTAGGATACATGAACTATCAAGGTGAATATAGTCTCATCTGGCTTCACGAATATGATAAACCTGCCTTTTTTTTTTTTAGAGATATGGAGTTTGAGATTGAAAGTGAAATTGTAAGAAAGTTTAGGTGTAGAAGGTGTGATCTCAGAGTTGAAAATGGTTGAATTTATAGAAAATAAAATTAGAGCCGATGGATAAACTACTCGTCATCGGCTCAGGATAAGCCGATTGTCTCATCCGGAGACGAGTCTAGTCCTAGAGTTTGCCGCTCATCTAAAGTTGATTCAATCGACTCAACGTGAGACAGGAAAGGCAGATGATCATATTTGAGCCTTTGCTGATCCAGTTTGACCCTTTGCTTTCTCCACTATGCGGTGGGAATTGGCAAATTTTCTCGTTTGCCCCACTCCACTGCATTTGCTCTTATGTGCTCTTAGTTTATAAGTAAAGACTTCCTATTTTTCTTGAAGATGTCACCAAAAGAGGTTAAAATACAGGGTATAATATTTGTCACCACTAATATGCTCTATGTAGTTGTGACTCACTTTTCTTCATATAATACTCCCTCTGTCCGATAAAGAGTGAGCCTTTTTATTTTTGTTTTTGCCATATAAAAGGTCATACTTTCCCTTTTTGTATAATTTACTTCCAAAATAATCCTTTGTAATGATTTATGTAGATAAATTTTATTTTATCAAATGTGTATAATTTTGTAGGCATGTTTATCTCATTGCATAGATCTTTTAAAGGTTTCCAAATAACACAAAATTGATCTCTAATTTAAGTGATATATCAATAACTCTAAATTTTAATTTTTGGATTGGTTGACAGAAAATCATAATAGAAGAAAAAAAAAACGTAGCATGAATCCATTTCATATATTTACTTAATTGCTCCTTGTATTACTGATGATGAGAATGCCAGATTAATTGACATACCTTATTATGGGGAGATTAACCAAAGTATGTTTGCTATGAAACCATTGACCACTATTGGTCCAGATGGTTTCTTACATGGTTTCTACTGAACTGTGTGGGATACTGTTGGAGGTGACTTAGTTAAGATGTTCGAATCCTTTTTTTCGCTTTAAATACATGTTGAAACAAATGAGTCATAATTTTTTTTTTTATCCCAAAAAACAATTTCCCTAAAAAGGTTGTTGACTACAGGCCTATTAGTTCATGTAACACATCTTATAAGGTGATTTCTAAACTCTTAGCTTCTAGAACCAAATGTGAAAACGCATGGGATACCAAATACACCCAACTTTTTCGTTCGGCAACCTGTTGTTGATGGTGGTTTTTAGTTCAGGGATAAATTTGTAAAACCCTGCATTTAATGTGCCGTCACTCTGCAAAGAAATAGAGCCATGTAAAAGTGACGAGTGTTCAACCTCTTCACTGGCACATTTATTGAGCAACTCAATATATTCACATGAAATTTATCCAGAATGGTGCATGTAGCAACAATCCCAGATATTTTGTAAATTTTTGCACCTTGCCTGTATTATTCAGTTAATGTAAGTTTCCTTGAATGCTTTACTGTTTGTGTTCCCTGCTGAACCCTTAATATTGATGTGGCATGACAATTTGGGTTCACTCGCAGCAGAGTAGCACGGATTTCCAAGTATCTAGATTAAGGTCCTTGCATAAAAGTATTTGTAATTGCAGGAAATCCCACAATACACCCCTCACAAGAATTTATTTTACTAATCCATTTGAAGATGAATAACTATATCTTTTTATTGATTATCTTCTTGAAATGTTTACAAGGATAGATAGAACAGCTAAAGAAATTACAATCACTCTAGATTTTATCTCTCCTAATGACTTGCTTAACAATTCAAAAGAACCCCCTTCACAATGTACTAATTCAACCCTTTATACGGGGTAATACACGATGGATGACGGCTAAAAGCTGTCCTTTATTTCAGGAATAACTGCGAAGTGTCGCGAGTGTTATAAACATTTTTCCTTGCGACACTCTAAATCTCTCCAAGTCTTCACACTTTTCTCACGTTACGGCTTTCGTCATCTATTGCGTCATTTGTATTTCTTTCTGCGACGCCTTCGCAATGTAGTCGTTTATTAATCTCGTGAAGTATTGATGTCGCGATATTACGCTCCTACGGTATTCAATCGGAAAGCATACTGGTCTCTGGCAAATAAACTTAAAAAGAACTCTGTGTCAACACATAGAATTCAATCAATTTTGTGATAATTCACAAGATTCGGATATTATCCTAACTAATTTCCAAAAATTAGAGTTTTGCGCCCTGCGCAGTATATTATACCTCGCCTGTTGAAATTAATCCTAGGCGAACTAGGCAATTAATCCGCCATGGATTAGTAGGTGCAAAATCCTACCCAAAATTAGAAAATAAGGAATAAAAAGAGACGCGGAATAGGAGCAGCAACAAAGGGAGGTGTGGCCATGCCATAGGCCAGCCGGCGCCACTTGCAAGTGGCCACACCCCATGTTGCTCAACCAGCTCTCATTTCCCATCGACCAATCAGGTCGCTTTAAATCCGCCACACGCACACCAGAAGTGTGGCCACGCCCACGTTGGCTGGCCCCTCTTTTTAATCGACCAATCGGGTCGCTCTAAACTGCCACAGGTATTAAAAGAGGCAAAATTACCAGATGGTCATAATGCCAAATGGCTTTCCAAAAATCGCGCTAATACGCTAATTGGCATGCCAAACGTGCCATTTCGCTCCGACATACTAGTAACATGCCGAACATGCCATGCCTCACCAATACGCTAATTGTCATGCCAAACATACCAAACATGCCACTTTGCCACAGAAGCATGCCGAACGTGGCAACGTACCATAAATAGCGCACCAATGTGCTAACCCACTTGTTGTTCGTGGCTAAACGCCATAACATGTTCCAATTAGGGTATTCTAAACACGGCTCTGCCTTAGTGGCATTAGCCGAAACCCTATGTAGGATCATAATATCGCAACATACAAGGCTCGCGGGATTAGTAAACGACGGTGTCGCGAAGGAGTCGCAGGAGCTAAAAATAAACGACGTAATGAATAAACGACAAGCAAAACATAAAGAAGACGTGAAACCTGGCGAGGGTAAGAAGTGTCGCGAAACGAATGTTTGTGCATCTGCGACACTTCGCGGGACATTCCCGAAAATAAAGGATAGCTTAGCTTGTCTACCACTATGTATTACCTATATAAAGGGTTGAGTGAATGTGGAGGAGAGATCTCTTTGGAGTTGTTGAGCAAGTCATTAGGAGAGAGAAAGTTTGAGAGTGTTTTAATTCCTAAGTGTAATTCTATTTTCTGTGTAAACATTCCATGAATCCAATCAATAAATATTCTTGATCTTACATCTTTCAATGGATTAATTAAGCAAAATCGAGTAAGGGGGTGTAGTGTGGGATTTCATTCTACTACATATGCGCTAAACGAGGATCGGCGAGAGATTGACGTAGAGATCGGAAAGAATTTGGATTAACGAGAGAAAGGATTGGAGAAGATACTCAGAATTCATTGGAAAAGAAAAATGGCTAGGAGAAGAAATGTACAAGGGCAACCAACGATTGTAAGAAGAAGTGGGAGACTTGGGAGAAAGGAGGAATGAAACAGAGAGTCGTCAAGGATGAATATGAGAAATGATGGAGAAGATCAAAACCTTGACCACCCGATCTCCCCGAGTAGCAAACGCGGTGTGGATTATGATAGAGTAAGTGTACATACTTGGAGGTCGATTACGAAGACGAGAGGGAAGAGGAGCAGCAGGCGGTGAACAATGGACAAGGAGAGCAAGAACGAATGGAGAAATGAATCCGGGAAACGAAGAAATCGCAGCATTAGAAAGATTGAGACAAACAATACACGAAGAGAGGCGGCTAGAGGCGGAGGAACGAGCAAACTTGACAAAGGCGAGAATCATGAATTGAGGATGGAAAATATGAGATTGCAAAATAGGAGATCAAAGTAGCGTGAGATCAAGTTCAAGATCGAATAGGGAAGAAAGAAGGAGAGTTTACCAACAGAAAGTACAGGAAGAAACACAAAATCCAAGTACGAGCATGGCGAGAGAAGAGGGGAAATGGAAGATCGTTATATTCCTCGGCCAAAAATCTTCAAAATGAGCGGAATAGGGAAAATCAAGGAAATATGCAACTCAAGGGCCGAATGACCAAATTTTGAAGGAGAATAATCTTGCAGGGAGAGAAGAATTGAGAAGAAACCGAGAGATCGAGGATGACATTGAGAGACACTACATTGAACAAGCGCGGCAAGCTCGCGAGAGAGAAAGGATAAGAAGCGAAATGGAAAATCAAGAGATGGAAGAGGCAATCCGGAGAATAACCATGACAACCGCGAAAGAAGAAGGGAACAAAATCGTACCAATAGAAATATTAATGAAGAATATGAGAGGGTGCGGATGAGAGCTGAGAGACACCAAGAAGAGAGAACAACCGATATAATGGCGTGCGAATTGATGAAAGAAATGAAGAAAGAGCGTCGCGAGGAAAGAAGAGGAGAAAATAACGAAAGCGGGAAGGTCAAAATAGGCATGAGAGAAGAAGGATAGAGGCGAGCTAAAAAGACCGGTAGAATCAAATTAAGAGGCAAATGAACAAATCTTAAGAGAAGCTCAAATGAAATGAGAGGATTCTTGAATAATAGAAGAGAGGGAGGAAGGAAACAATTGGACGAAGCCATCGCAGAAGCTGAAGAATCCCTTCACGCTAGAAGTACGAGATGGGAGGAATACCTCCTAAGTGCAACCTACCATTAACCAACATCTTTGATGGAACAACACATGCGGTACAACATATTAAGGCTTATATGAGATGTATGTTACAATGGGAGAATCATGATGCAATACTGTGCAAATATTTAGCATCAAGCTTAATAGGAGAAGCACTAAAATGGTTTGAAGGTCTGCCAAGGAACACAATCACATCATTTAACCATTTACAAGCCACATTCCTGGGAGCATACATAAGTAACAACTCTACGCGACCAGGTATTGAAGATGTATTCGGGTTGAAACAAAGGGTTGGCGAGAGCTTAAGGCGATTGACAATAAGATGGAGGACCATGTGTAGCGAAATGGCAGGACGGGTTGAGGAAAGATATCTCATACTCTCATTTGTGAATGCTCTCTTCGCGACCAACTTGTTATACATTCAAATTTTTAGAATCAAAAATACAATCACGATGGCGGAATCTGCGAGAATTACTGGAAGAATATATTGCCTTAGAAGAAAGACGAGAATGAAATGAATTCTTATCCGGTTGCGAACACAAGCTCTAATGCTGCGAATGCAAGCTTGTTGCCTCAATTCATAAATACAGTGGCGAGCACTTCGCAAGGACAGCAAGCAAGGAAAGCTGATGAGGGACAGCAGAAGATAGTAGCCAAGGGAAGCCACGATCAAGAAGAGTTTGAGCGAGAAAGGAACTACTACAACCGAATGACAACAATAAGATTCGAGAGGTTAGATCATGTGCAAGAAACTTACGGTGGACGAAGGCAAAATAACCGTGGAGGACATAGAAGTCGCGAATAGTATGGGAAGAGATTAAGATGCCTCCACATTTGAACGCTAGTGTGGAAAAGATCCGGGAAGCTATACTTGTGATGGAAAATGTACGACACCTTGGAACGTAGGAATGGAACCACCGCCAGGCGATAGAAGTCATGAGTTTTGTTCTTACCATCGCTTCCATGGGCATCAAACAAATGATTGTAGAAACATAAAGAGAATTATTCTCAGGATGATTGATCAGGGGAAGCTAAATCACTTTATGAAGGGAGAAGAAACGGGCCAAACATTACCACCACCACGAGAGATGCATAGAAATTCGGCGAAAGGAAAGGAAACATTTGTGATAGAAGTCGGGCAAAAGCTAAAAATTTGAATTGCAACTCTATCGTCCACTCCTATCGCACAATCGAAGATTTCCATGACAACGTGCTCGGTAGAGTCTTTGCGAGAGATGCTAATGATAAAGAAATAATGAGTCCAAGAGAATGACGCGATTAGAAAAGTGGCAGTGAAGACTATTTCTTTCTCTGCCCGATGAAGTGCCAAAAGGAAGAGAAACACATGATAGCCCGTTGGTTGTGAAACTAGAGATTAACCCGAAACCGAGTTGATGGAGAAGATGATGAGGCGAGAAGTTTGTTTGGCGATCAACCGAATTCTAATCGACAGGAAGTTCGGTGAATATTCTCTTCTACCATACTTACAAGACGATGGGAGGAAAAGATGAGGATTTGATCCCCTCGACATACAAGATATATGGCTTTAATGGCACTGCAAACAAACCAAGGAGAGAGGTTCACATGAGAATACCTCTACAAGGATTATCAAGCGATATTTTATTACGTGTGGTTGACGTGGAATCTCCATATAATGCGCTGATTGGGAGGCCATGGCTTCATGAAATCTTGGGAATCGCATCAACATATCATCAATGTATCAAATTTCCACATCCAAATGGTATTGGTATCATACAGGGAGATTGGAAGGAGTCGCAACAATGTCATGAGGTCTATGTAGAAAGTGCACAAGAAAGAGATACAAAAGAAAAGTTGGAAGCAACATGTGAGAGATGAGCGGAGAAGAGAAAAAGCTGTGGTGAATGCTATAGAAGTAAGGATCAAACATACCTCGCGAGGTGAATATCTAGAGATAAAGCGAATATTATGATAATGGAGGAGCAAAAGATATGAGGAACAAAAGGCATAAGAAGTGAATAATCAACAAAAACAAGAGAAAAAGCGAGCAATTGAAGTAATGATGTGCGAGAATCTCGCAGACCAAGAGTATATGGGAATTCGGTTAAAAAGAAAAATGAAAGTACAACAAATGAAACAGAATTGTGCGAATACTTCGTAAACAAATGTCGACAAATAATGAAACATGAATGATTGGATGATTTAACAAATATGAATGAGTAAAATAATGGGACGAACCTTTATGGCGTACACCTAGTTCGCGAATAACATTTTCGTAAGAGGCAAATGTAAGACCTAAAGTCGTCATATAAGGGGGTATCTCTCAACATGGCTCGGGAGGAAGGTTACACCGCTCCACAAGCCCGTAGTCATGAAAATTTGGGGCCCATGAAAGCCTATCCGGAGAGGTACCTTGGATTCCCAACTATATATATAAGGTTATACCCTGGTTTGGGCGGCCAGGGTCTCTTTCAAGGAGTCGGTGTATGCTCAAGGCGCCGAGGTACACGGTTGAGCCGAGTGCCGGGATGGATGAACCTACCACAGCCATTCTTGGCAAGTCTTGGCATATGTTGCACTCGCCGAAGAAAACTCCACTTAGGGTGCGGTCTCGTAACCATAAACCATATAGGTATAAGGGATAAGAGGCTGCGAAAACAACTGGTTGTTGTTAAGACCGGATGGGAGGAGCTAGTCTTGTATGGCGATGTTTCGCCTCCTTGAAGGGGCAACCGGGAGATGATAAGGCGACGCTCTCCAATAGGGGGGAGTGTCAAAGCAGAGACGCAAATGTCATAAGGCTATGTTTTCGCAAGAGAACTTAGGCTCGTCATATTTGTGCAATGATCTGCGAGGCAATAATACTAACGCGAGGGTAAGGCGAGATCAATGGGTCTTTACACGAAAGTGTACGGACGTCCTGCGATTTCGTCACGACGTGCAATGTCATGGGGCTTTATGTTCGCAAGGATATCTAGGCCTGTCATATTGTCGCAACTAAAACATCTGCAGAGGCAAAAATACTCGGAAAATGATAAGGCAAGATCAATGGGTCTTTACATGCAAGTGTAAAGACGTCCTGCGATTTTGTCGCGATGAAAGGTGGCAGGGGAAGACCTCTAATTAGGGAGGTCTAACTCGGAAGACCACACAAAAATGATAAGGCAGGGTCAATGGGCCCTTGCTTGAAAATGTAAGGGCGGCTTGCGACCTTGTCGCAAGGAAAGTAAAATTCTTGATCTATGAAGATACCTGCGACCTCGTCGCAATAATACATTTCAACAACAATAAAATTATTATCCAACCAAATACATGAAGACAACTAAAATCTTTCCTCTGAAGATAAATAACAGAGGCAAGTATGGGAATGGAAAAGATGGAATATTGTTATTCATCTTCTGACGAAAGAGTTATACATCAATAATGTTAGCCAATTATATTACAAGGAAGAACTACCAAAAAAGGGGAGTGAAGGTTGAATTCAGGGGGGAAAAATCCAAGAAGTACACCATAACAAAGATACAGAAATGTACAGATATTACAGGCAGCGAAAGAAAACAAAAAGAGTTATCTCTTTGGTGATTCTTCTCCTCCATCTGATTCTTCAGTCTTATTATTCTCATCGCCAGAATTTTCTTCTTCGCTAGCCTCACTATCAGAAACGTCTGAGACAGGCAGATTCTCAGGAACCTTTTCAAGAAGCCAGGATATGAATGCGAGAGGATATTGTGGTCCTTACAAACATACTCCATGGCTCCATTGCGAAAACGAACAGCATCATTATTAAAGTTCTCCACTGTCGTTAGAAATTGTTTCTTCAACTTGGAATATTTATTGTCGCGAAGGGAGAGACTCTTTGCGAGCTGTTCTTTTTCAGTTTCGAGTTCTCTAATTCTAACCTGAAGCCTCTTCTCAGATTCTGCAAATAAGTAACAACAAGTTAATAATTTACAGGCAATACTACAGAAGTAAGAAGCAGTAAGGTATAACAAGTAACCTTCTCTATCAGATATCATATCTTTAATCAAGGAAGTATGCTCAGCATGAAGACTAACATCGACACCTAGGTTATTCCCTGGCATTATCTAAAACTTTCGCAGCCTAGGCGAATTCATCATCACTATTAATAACAAGAAGAGAACGAACTTGCTCTTCTCGCTGCTTAAGCATAGTATTCTGATGAAGGAGTTCATCTCGTTCAACTTGCACACCAAGAAGAGATTTGTGGAATTCTGCTAACGCCTGTGCACCTCTGTTAGTAATGCGATCGTTCTCATCTATGAGATCACTAATTTTCTTCCTTAAAGTCTTGATTTTCTTCTCGGAATCAAGGTACATTCGTTTAAAGCGATTAGTTAAATTTAAACTAGATCTGTGTTCGATCTCTAAAAGCTGATATTTGGATTGAAGATCCTTTAATGAAAGGAGGTTAGTTTTATCTGAGGAACTACTTAGAGATTGATTGAGGTGAGCGAGAAGAAGGTCATTATCCATAGGTTCAGGGAATGTATGGAGAAGAATAGCCTCATCGGAGAGATTATATACATCTGCGAAGGTAATAAGTTAGGAAGCAATGTGCGACCGATAAAATGGAAATAATAAAAGGAAGTGAAATCTTATACCATAAAGTTGCTGATTAGCGTTCTGAAGAGTGGACACCCTATCCCTTTGGGAGTCAAGTTCGGTATTTAACTTTTGAATTCTCTCGTCTTTATCGCGAGATGACGCAGCTTCAATTTCTAACTCTCGAATCTTCTTATTCAATTGCGAATTCTTCTTTTCAAGATTGTTGCGTCTTCTCTCGAGATCCGAGGCAACTACAAAAAGAAGTTCTTCCAACCTATAAAAGAAGATAGAAAAATCATTAATATATGTATATATTTAAAAATTTAAAATTAACAGGGAAATATGACTGCATGCATACCAAAGACCCAAGTGCGTTCAAGAAGTCAGGAGACACGATTCTAGAGGCTCCATTGAAAGAATCATTGCCCTCTAGTAAAGTAGCATTACACACATTTGCGAGAGTCCCGCAAAGAGAAGCTAGGGGAGCATCTCCAATTCCTTGGAAAAAATCTGAGAAGATGCTAGATAACCGATCCATAGGAGAACCGGCCAGTGGAGTCTCTTTAGCGAGAGAGATTCGAATTATGGTCATCTTCATCAGAAGATTCGGAGTTTGAGTTAAGGCGAGAAGAAGATTGAATCTTTCGCTTCTTAGTTAATGGAGCAGAAGATTTAGTTTTGCGAGCGACAGTTTTGCCTTTACTTTTAATCTTCGCGGCTACAGCTTCTTCAGCTCCAACCTTCGCATACGGTTAAAAATAAGAAACAGAGGCAACAATATTGTTTCAAATGATAAAGGAAATGTTTCTTACTTCACCCGTAAGCGATCGAAGTATTGTTAGAGTACTCTCCAACGGATTATCCTTGTAGCTTCTTCTCAATTTGGCGATCTGAAAAATTTCACAAACTTAGCAAGTATAAAAAGAAAGTCGCAAAGGCAAGGTTTGAAGTGGGAAACATACTTCTTTTGCCTTATCAGGCCATTTGAATTCCCAAGGATGATATCCCGCGAGACTCGCAGGAAGAATATGCGAGCCCGCGATATAAGGGCCATTTAAAATCAAGGGTACGACCCACCACTTCTCATCTTTGGAGTGGCGAGGAGTAGAATTATTGCCCGGATGCCAGTCAATATCTTGCATGAGCAGTTTATCCTCAGGAACATTATCCTTCTTTTTCAGGCGAATGCCCCAGCGAGATTTCGCATTCCTCATCTTTATCACTGAATAGTTTTCAAAAAAGTTCTCTACGGTGTACTTCTCAATAGCGATTATTTCCAAATCTGCAAAATCGGGGTGTCTAACAGTAGTAGGGTATAAAGATCCTTTGCCAGCACCACGATTTGCGAACTCAAGCATTAGGCGAATGCAATCGCCACTCAATTGATAAACAGCCCGAGAGAATTTTTCATGGGCTAAGATTTCATAAAATAAAGGCATCTCTGGATCGTATAAGGGAATGGGAAGCCCCGCGAGAAGCTGACCTAGCGAGACTATAATCTTTTGATCATCACATTGATGATCGAGAAAATAACTTTGCGAAAAGAATGGATGAAGATTCTTGATCGGGAATGGTTGATAGAGTGAAACCCTTTTCGAGCAACTTCATTGAACTTCCTCAAAAGAAGCTTTATATGCACGACTAATGAAAGCCATTATCGGTATGGGAATGGATGGGAGGTTGGAGATTAGGATCGGCGTTAGAAAAGACGAAGAAAAGATTTGCAGTAGCAGAAGCGCAAATTGCGGAAGGAGAAAATCAAAGAGAAGTTGCGAGAGAGAAACTAAAGAATGAAAAGGAGAGGAAAAGAAAACTATATATAGGAAAAAGATCCTCGAGAAAAAGCGAGGTCATTTAATGCGAGAAAGAGACATGAACGGTCAAGAATAAACGGTTGAAAGAGATGTGTCAAGAAAAGACATTAATAATCAAAATCCGTGTAAAAGTACAAAACTCAAAAAGATAAAGATAAGCGATCGCGGCAAATCAAAAAAGAATCACTCTCATGATACTCTTCCCTTCGCAGGAGAAATATGAGGAGAGACAGAAACGATACTAAATATACATCTCAAAGAAGCTTGAACTTCGCGAAAGAATAGAGGCAAGTACGTACTTTTAAGGAAAGTATTCTTTCGCTCGTTCCTCCATCAACGAAGATCAAAGATCGTCTGCTGTGATTTTTCCTTAAAGATCGCTCTACAAGCAATATTCAAGGAAAAAGAGGCAAGATGTAGGATCATAATATCGCAACATACAAGGCTCGCGGGATTAGTAAACGACGGTGTCGCGAAGGAGTCGCAGAGCTAAAAATAAACGACGCAATGAATAAACGACAAGCAAAACATAAAGAAGACGTGAAACCTGGCGAGGGGTAAGAAGTGTCGCGAAAACGAATGTTTGTGCATCTGCGACACTTCGAGGGACATTCCCTAAAATAAAGGATAGCTTAGCTGTCTACCACTATGTATTACCCTATATAAAGGGTTGAGTGAATCTGTGGAGGAGAGAGATCTCTTTGGAGTTGTTGAGCAAGTCATTAGGAGAGAGAAAGTTTGAGAGTGTTTTAATTCCTAAGTGTAATTCTATTTTCCTGTGTAAACATTCCATGAATCCAATCAATAAATATTCTTGATCTTACATCTTTCAATGGATTAATTAAGCAAAATCGAGTAAGGGGTGTAGTGTGGGATTTCCCGCTACTACACCCTAATTTCCAGTCGTGGCCCAATTACGCTACTTTGGCCCTACAACATGCCACGAGCCATATGGGACCCACCAAACCTTTAAAATGGCGCCATTCTATAATCACCCGTAGCCATCCTTGCGCCTGTGGTTATTCCCATATTATGGCCAGCCATAATTCCTTTAATGTGGCCATGGCACCGATTGCATAAGGCGCCATCGTGCCGCGGCCATGCTACACGTGCTAATTAGGGTTTCAATATGCCAAACCCTAATTTAGCTAAAGTTGCCACACCAACTAAGTCAAGTAATTCTCCTAAGGCCTTAAGTTTGATATAGCAATAGGGCCAATGTTGCCGGAGCCATATTCGGGTCTAACACCAATATGCCAAAATAGCTGCCATGGCTACGCCAAGCACCATTATGCCACTACACCATTGGAATGTGCCAATGACGCCACTGTGCTACCATCAGGCGCCAATAGAATGTGGACATAATCAATGGCCATCCTTTCTCATGAGTTACGATCTCAGCCGTCCAAATTCGCCACAAAATTGAAAGGCATGTGGCAAGTTTTGGGCGACCAACTAAGACAAGCCAAATAGCATCACATGCTATTCTCATGTGACAAGTCTCCTGACTTTGACTTGCCACACATAGCAACCTGCTACATGTTTTCCATGAAAAACACTCGAGATATCAAACATGTCACAAACTGGGGAATGCTCATCAGGGTATTGGTCTAGCGGTTTACAGTGTGCGGCGTGAAACACGCCTATTATAAGAAAGTGTCAAAAAGTAGGGAAGTTAGTGGCGGCAAGAAATTGTGGATGTAAACTAACCAGTTTCCTCCATAGTGGGAACGTGGTTTCTGATAGTTACGCATGACCCCACTTCTCCATCACTCAATCACTCTCACTTTCTACGAGATCAGGGTGCGTTCAATATGACTTGTATAAATAGGTTTTAAATATTTTCGACCAAACAACAAGTTTTGGTGAGAACAACAACACAGTATCCAGAAATATACCAAAGAACTGATAGCTTACATTCCACAAGCCAGTTCCAAATTCTTATACAAGTCATAAAATAGCCACACCTTCAGAATTAACCATTCTGGTCTCAACACCTTCTTCGCTTCCCTCCCTAGACCAACCCTTCTCATTCACTTTGTGACCGAAGCAAGACTGGAACAGACATTTCTTGGTTTAGGCCAAGATTGTACAGATTGATCTCTCGAATCTAAAGTACTCTCGTGCAATGCATTTGTTTAGGTTTAGATTTGTTTCTCATCCACACACCCAAATTTACCAAAACCAGCAGAAATAATTTTTACCCATAAACAATCAAGCGACCACAAAGGAGATTAATCTCTCGGTTGCAATATCAATTTTCGATTTTCGATTTCATTTTTTCAATTCTAATTCCAAGATGGTAGAGCTTAGATCCGGATTAGCCACAAGCCCTGATGCCACCAGCGCTGAGAACGTCCTTGGTATCAACGTCCCTTCTAGTGGCATCAATTTACCACCTGTCATCATGACCAACACCAGCGGCGCAAGAAATGTTCCCTCAGGCATTATACCTCCGATCACCAGAGTCAGAGCCGCTATCGCCACCCCCAATATTTATTCAAGCGTGACGCCCCCAGTTGTCACCATAGCTGTCGCCACTCCACCATCAGGACGAGAGACTGGAGGAACCAGAGGAGGCCAACCCCCTATTACCATTGCTGATTTGATGAAAATACAAGAAGTTCTTGCAAAGCTCAGACGGACATGGCTTCAACTCAGAAAGAGGTACTTACTTTCCTCAAGACGCTAACGGAGCGGCTACCGCAGGACCACGCCAAATCTGAGCCCATGAGGAATACTCTTAATACTCCCAGCACCGAGTACCTCAGCAGGGCGTACCCTTGTATATGAAGAGGCTCGCCCATTGGAGAGGGATCAGCCATCCAATTTCATCATGCGTGAAGATTTGGAACGACTTCTCCGAAATCGAGACAGAGAAAATCCGGTGGACATGCACCAACATCAACCTCTATATCCTCCCGATGTGCAAAGAGTTCCTCTTCCGAGGGAATAGTCTTATCCTCAATTCTCCCTTTATGGCGGCACTGGTAATGCGCGTGAACAGATCTCTCGATTTCTAGAATATTTGGGTGAGCACGAATACAATCATGTCCTCCCCTTGAAAGAATTTTCAAAGTCACTTACTGGAATAGCGTACACCTGGTATAACAACATTACACCAAACAAAAGATATCCAATCGGTAGTGAGATGGTTGCGGCTTTCTACAAGAAGTATTTCTTTGTGTCGAGCGGATCACCTTTTCGGACTTAGGAAGGATGTTCCAACGAAACAATGAACATCCAAATGATTATGTCAAGAGATACAGAATTCAGGCGCTGGATTGTCATGACCCAAGTGTGACTGAACAACAGTTGGTGGACTCCTGCATCAATGGCATGGTTCCCATTTATCGTGCCTTATTGGAGAATCTACGCTTCCCGGACATTCTCTCGAACTTCACAAGCCGCTAAGCGGTCGGCCACAACGGCGCCGAAGATTGCTAGAAAGAACCGGGCCGGCCAAGAATGAAGATGCACGCGAAACTCGAGGAAACAGACGCCTCATCAACAAGCAATATAACACTGGCCCTTCTGTAAGCGTGGTGGGTGAAGGAGGAAAAAGAAAAGCCCCAGCAACAGAACAACAACCCAAGCGTGCAGCACCAGCACATCAGGCGGCTCCACCTCGGAAGGTCGCGGCTAAAGCTCTGTCTGGCACCAAGAATCTAGAGAAGCTTCCCTAGATTTCCATTCCCAATCGAGGAAGTAATTGAACTCTTGGAAGCATGGTTTCAAGATGATGCCATCAAGTCGCCTCCTATCGACGCCCACCTACCAAGAGGAAATGGCAAATCCCAAGTACTTCATTACACAGTTCGTCCATCACCCACCAATGAATGCAATAGATTGAAACGAATTTTCAAGGAAAAGGTGGAGGCAAGAGAACTTCAATCTGGGCAATGAAGGAGTTCACAGAAATCCTCTTCCAGTCAGGAGTTGCATGCTCTCTGGGGACTCTGTTCACAAAACCGTACAGTCCATGATGCAGCATGTGTGCGAAATCATGTATTTCTCCAAGGCGCAGCGTCAAGACATATTTACAGCCCTCAATCGTGTTGTGTCGGGCAAGCGACTCTTTGCTGTTGAAGAAGCCACTCCGAAATCCCAACCTCTCTCAGAAGTGCTGTTGGAAAGTGCAACTGGGGACTGCTGACCACGGCTTACCTGAAGAATGCCGAGTTCGATAGCACACTGATTGACGCGGCCTCTGACTTCAACATTGTTACCGTCAAGACTCTGAGAGCTGCAGGAATTTCAAAGCAGGAAGCTACCCATTCCCCAATTGTGGTCAAAAACCCGGAAGGAGAAGCGATAGACGCGTATGGCTACGTTCACCTCGAAATTAAGGTGGGAGATTCTCTAACACATGGAAAATTCCACATTGTCAAAGAATACCCAAATTATGACATGATTCTAGGGCGCTCGTGGGTACATGAGTATCCCCTCTGCCGGTGTCAATACCCGGAAGAATTTACAACAAGCCATCCAACCCTGAAGATTACATGTTGACGTATCAACAACTTACCAATGTAACTCAATTACCTGGAGAGATCCCGTCGACGTTCATCCGTAGATTCCGAACACAAGTAAGTCTTATTGAACAACCCTTTCTGCACCCAGTCACTTCTCCTCTCGGCCAGGCATGGGGATTCGGTCCGATTATCAACCTGAGCGTCACTAAGATATTTGAATGGGATCTTTGGGCCTTTTAAGTGTTTCATCAAAAATTTGGAGGTTGTCTTAGTCGAAATAATAAACCAAGAATCAAGTAGCCGCGCAACATCAAAACCAATTCCAAGTTGGTGATATGGTAGTAAAAGTTGCCGCTCAACCTCCTTCGTCCAACCCCACAGAAGAACCATACATAGTAGCAGAAGTTATTTTTGGAGGTAACTGCAAGCTCATCAATGCCGACAAGTTGGAAGGTGTAGTAATACACGCTCAGTGGCTCAAACCCTTTTAGGCCTGAAAGTGTCACGTCGCCTCTTACCTCACAATTCTTCTTAGTATTTCCTTCAGCAATTTCCCTTTTCCTGCAATATTTATAATTCTTCCAAAATGATTGCAATGCTTGCATTCATAATTAGGGTTTCGATTTTAATTAAAAGCATCTTTATTTCAAAATAAGTTTTCCTGAATCATCTCAAAGGAAAAGTACCCAGCAAATCCAAACTCCCACAAAGTCATTACCCATCAATTAAAAACCAAAAAAAATCAAACCCTACAAAAAATATCTTGTTCAAAAAAAAAAAATACTGAAGAGGGGAATATGCAAGGAAGAAGATCATCAAGTGACGTCACGGACACCTTCCTTCAAGAACGTCTGGCTTCAACTTTCACCTGACGAGGTTTATCTAATTCTCACGACGTTTTTACCAGCTTGTGGCAGCTCACGCTTCTACATACCCAGGCGGCATGTCACATCCTGTGTAATTTGCAAGGGAAAATCCAATAAGAGGTTGGTTAAATACTTAACTATTGCTACTGTTTTCCCCTGTTTTGAGTTATTATTGCCAGCAGCATGCGAGGTGTTGCTATGGAAGTAGCTAGAGAATGTGACATGCCTACTAGCATTATTGCTGCGCTATTTATGTGATTTGGCTTCCCATTCGCTGAATCGCTCTGGAAGAATGGAAGAACTCGTTTTTCGCAAAAGAAGTTTTGGGATTCTTTCGGGAGATTGTATTCATTCATCCAATTAAAGATATGAAATTATCAAAGAAGCATAAATGAAAGAATATTACTCGGAGAAGCATGGCTCTAGTCGCATGAAAAACAAAAAAAAACACTGAAGTATCAAAAGCATCTACAAGCTACGAAAAGATTGTTTTTCTACGGAAGGAAATAACAGAATGAAAAACTAGTTATCAATGTCAACGCCTGCTCCAGCGTCCTCTCCAAAGCCCTCTCCAGCGGCTGCCTCAGTGCCTTCTCCAAAGCTCTCTTCAACGGCTGCCTCAGCATCCTCTCCAATAGTAGTCTTGGCATCCTCTCTAGAAGACATTTCAGTCTCTTTCTCGTGGGCCGCACCGACATCCTTCTCAGAAACTGCTCCAACATCTCTTGAGGATGCTCTCGGTTCATCAACATCAGAGTCGAGGATTACGATACAGTCATGAACAGGGTAATTGAACTTGCTCTCGCCTGGAGGTTTCTTAGGCTCGATCCTTCGCCGCTTCATTCGAGCAGCGAATCTTTCAGCCCTGGCACTGGGTTGTTGAGATGCTTCACCACACTGAGACTTTATGCGATGGAACGCTTCATCATTTCTCCACTTCTCCTCCATGTCAACCGAAGCCATGAAAGCTTGAGCACGCGTCCGAACAAGGCGTAGATGAGTGAGAGGCATACCTTGTATAATCCGACCAGCCTCACGGAACAAAGGATCGATTTTGTATAATACCTCCTCAAATGCAAAAACCCTGGGTTTGTCAACTTCAAAAAAAATTTCTCCGAAGAATTGGAAGAATAACCATTAGGAATTCCCATCATATACTTTATGGGAAAGTATTATGTCCACATCAATAACCTACGTAATGAAAGGAGACAAAAGGAAAACTACAAGAAGATATGGAACAATACCTAAAAATAGACGAACACAATCCTATGGTGATCGATATGAAAAGAAAAGCTCGAAGTGCTCTTTTATATCACACAAACTGATGAAACCTGAAAAAGAAAACTCTTTACCTACCGTACATGAAGGCTCCAGATACGGGATATCAGCTGATTAGATACATATCTATCTGGGATGATTCACTCACCTGGGCTGCTGATGGAAAGAAGCTCGCCGCTACAGAAGCAAGGCCAATGGAATAAGGAATAAAGGCGGGCAATGTCTTTTATGTGCATCGCATTTTTGGAAGTCGGTAGAAGAAGGCTTCCTTTTGAGACCGCGGTGTCAATGTTCCATGGCACCAATCTCAGCACCCGATCCAGAAGTACGTTATAGGAAAGCCAGAGGTACGCCATGCGCCAAAGACCTTGTGGCTGGCCGCCCAATGCAAAAATCATAGACTACTCATGCCTCTTGCCAAGGTCGGTCAATTTTTCTCGGCAATCTCTTCATGTCATTCCTTTCGATTTTTTATCCTTGTCTATCACCATCTCATGCTTACCCCGCAACAATGCCACTGTTACGTGCTAAGCAGGGGACTTAATGTTGATGGTGGTTTTTAGTTCAGGGCTAAATTTGTAAAACCATGCATTTAATGTGTCATCACTCTGCAAAGAAACTGAGCCATGTAAAAGTGACGAGTGTTCAACCTCTTCACTAGCACATTTATTGAGCAACTCAATATATTCACATAAAATTTATCCAGAATCGTGCATGTAGCAACAATCCCATATATTCTGTAAATTTTTGCACCTTGCCTGTATTATTCAGTTAATGTAAGTTTTCTTGAATGCTTTCTGTGTTGTGTTCCCCGGATGAACCCTTAATATTGATGTGGAATGACAATTTGTGTTCACTCGTAGCAGAGTAGCACGGATTTCCAAGTATCTAGATTAAGGTCCTTGCATAAAAGTATTCAATCGGACTATAACGCTCTCTAGCAAATAAACTTAAAAAGAACTCTGTGTCAACACATAGAATTCAATCAATTTTGTGATAATTCACAAGATTCAGATATTATCCTAACTAATTTGCAAAAATTAGGGTTTTGCGCCCTACGCAGTATATTAGACCTTGCCTGTCGAAATTAAGCCTAGGAGAACTAGGCAATTAATCTGTCATGGATTAGTAGGTGCAAAATCCTACCCAAAATTAGAAAACAGGGAATAAAAAGAGCCACGGAATAGGAGCAACAACAAATGGAGGTGTGGCCATGCCATAGGCCAGTCGGCGCCCCTTGCAAGTGGCCACACCTTATGTTGCTCAACGGCCCCTATTTCCCATCGACCAATCAGATCGCTTTAAATCCTCCACACGCACACCAGAAGTGTGGCCACGCCCACGTTTGGTTGGCACATCTTTTTAATCGACCAATCAGGTCGCTCTAAACCTTCCATAGTATTAAAAGAGGCAAAATTCTGCCAGATGGTCACAATGCCAAACTGGCTTTCCAAAGTCGCGCCAATACGCTAATTGGCATGACAAACGTACATGCCAAACGTGCCATTTCGCTCTGGCATACTAGTAACATGCCGAACATGCCATGCCTCGCCAATACGCTAATTGGCATGCCAAACATGCCAAACGTGCCACTTTGCCACAAAAGCATGCCGAACATGGCAACGTACCATAAATAGCACGCCAATGTGCTAACCCACTTCTTGTTCGTGGCCAAACGCCATAAAATATTCCAATTAGGTATTCTAAACACGGCTCTGCCTTAGTGGCATTAGACGAAACCCTAATTTCCAGTCGTGGCCCAATTACGCTACTTTGGCCCTACAACATGCCACGACTCATGTGGGACCCGCCAAACCTTAAAAAGGCGCCATTATATAATCACTCGTGGCCATCCTTGCGCCTGTGGTTATTACCATATTATGGCCAACCATAATTCCTTTAATGTGGCCATGGCACCGATTGCATAAGGCGCCACCGTGCCGCGACCATGCCACACGCGCTAATTAGGGTTTCAATATGCCAAACCCTAATTTAGCTAAAGTTGCCACGCCAACTAAGTCAAGTAATTCTCCTAAGGCCTTAAGTTTGATATAGCAACAGGGCCAATGTTGCCGGAGCCATATTTGGGTCTAACACCAATATGCCAAAATAGCTGCCATGGCTACGCCATGCAACCACTATGCCACGGCTATGCCAGACATCATTATGCCACTGGTGTAGTTGCAGGAAATCCGACACTACACCCCTCACTAGAATTTACTCAACTAATCCATTTGAAGATGAATAACTATAGATTTTATTGATTATTTTCTTGAAATGTTTACAAAGAAAGATAGAACAGAGCTAAAGAAATTACAATCACTCTAAATTTTCTCTCTCCTAATGACTTGCTTAACAATTCAAAAAGAACTCCCTCCAACAGACTGACTCAACCCTTTATATAGGGTAGTATATAGTGGATGACAGCTAAGCTGTCCTTTATTTTCGGGAATAACTCGCGAAGTGTCACAAGTGTATAAGTGTCCGTCCTCGGGACACTCTTAACCTTCGCCAGATTTTCACATCTTCCTCGTGTTTTGGCTGTCGTCATCCATTGCGTCACTTATTTTACTTCCCTGCGACTCCTTCGTGATGTTATATTTATTAATCTCGCGAAGTATTGATGTCGCGATATTCTGATCCTACATCTTGCCTCTTCTCATGTCTTTTCTGCGAAGGAGAAAATGTCATGAGAACCCATATTTTAAAATGCCGCAATTGCTCATCTTTATCTCGCGATTGTTCACTTTTATCCGTTTTTATTCATGTACGAATTTATTACGGTGTGTTTCTTCTTCCACTCTTTTCTTGACACGTCTCTTTCAACCGCTTATTCTTGACCATTCACGTCCCATCTCGCATTAAATGCATTTGTTTTCTCGAGGATTCTCTTCTCTATATATAGTTTTCTTACCCTTCTCTTTTTTCTCTTTTATTTTCCCTCTGCAACTTTCCTTCAACTTTCTTCCTCTGCAATTTGCGCTTCTGCTACTGTAATCCTCCCCTTCAATTCTCTCAATCTTCAATTCTCCATTCATTCCCATACTATATTAATGGCTTCACTTGGTCGTACATATAAACCCTTTTTTGAAGAAACTCAAAAGAATTTGCAGGAGAAGGGTTTCACTTTATCAACCATTCCTGATCAAGAATCTTCGTCTATTCTCTCTGCAAAACTGTTTTCTGATCATCAGTGTGATGATCAGAAAATCATAGTCTCGCTAGGTCAACTCCTCGCGGGCCTTCCCATTCCTCTATACAATCCCGAGATACCATTATTCTATAAAATTCTTGCTCATGAGAAATTCTCGCGAGCTATTTATCAATTGAGCGGCGACTGCATCCGTCTGATGCTTGAATTTGCCAACCGTGGCGCTGGTAAAGGATCTTTATATTCTAATGATGTCAAGGATCCTAGATTCGCAAACTTAGAAATAGTCGCTGAGAAGTATACCGTGGAAAACCTTTTTGAAAATTATAAAGTAATAAATATGATAAATGATAAATCTCGTTGGGGTGCTCGGTTGAAAAGAAAAGATAATATTTCCGATAACAAGCTACTTATGCAAGATATTGATTGGCACTCGGGCAACAATAGTACTCCTCGTCATTCCAAAGATGAGAAATGGTGGGTTGTTCCTTTATTTTTGAATGGACCCTATATCGCAGGTTCACACGTACTCCCTGCGGATCTCGCAGACTATCATCCTTGGGAATTTAAGTGGCCCGAGAAGGTGATAGGTGTAGAATACACCGTATTTAATATCTAGTATTTATGCTTTCTTTGCGAGTTTTCTTGTAAATTATGTATCTTATGTGTGCTTTTGAGTTATTAGGTGCAATGGAGTCATTTGGAGCAAAAAGAAGTGGAAATGGCTACAAAAGTGAAGTCACAAGTGAAGAAGGGACAAAGACCCAGTGAACTCGTTCAAATACAAGATTTCTACCTTTCATTGTGTAGAGGACGAGAAGATGAAGACAATGGCGAAAGAACGGAGTCATTCGGAGCTCGTATGAAGAAGTTATGGGCAAAAGAAGAACTCGGAATGCCGAGGATAAGGGGCAACTCTGCGGAGGAGTACTAAATAGAGCCAGCTGTGGTTAAGGGGTTGCCAGGCGGGTGGCCCGTATCCAAGAAGTGGGTGCTGATATCAGTTTGAGGGTATGAGACCTCATCTTGGTCGAGTTCAGATTCAAAAACGTAGTTCTGTTTCTTCTCTTACAACACGGACCACGAGTCAGTGCAATAACAAAGTGAAACGGAGAAACAATGGAAAGGTTTAAAGGAGAAATTGATTGCTGCGATCGATTGATGTTGGGTTTTACTAGATTTGAAGTTCCAGTGAATTATTAAGAAGATTTGGATTGAAGATTAATTAGCAAAAACAAACACGAGAGGGAAGAATGGAGATCTGAAGCTGTGTGAAATAATGAGGTTTGATGTCGTGTGAGAGCAATTGGTAAAATGGAGATGAACAAGGAAGGGGGTTACTCGACTTGTACAGGTTGAGGCTGTATTTGATCCATGGCTAGATGAACAAAATCGGCAGATGAGAAGGTGACTGATATTGAGTTCTGTTGTGGCTGATTAAAAGAATATCTGAGTATGAGAAGAGTTAGTTTGCATTGTGCAGGGTCTTGGAGGGGATATGAAGATGATTCTCGATGCACGGGCGCACCATTAGTTCTCACCGCTCATCGGTGTTCATGAAAATGCTTAAACCAAGTTCATTAGGCTGGCGACGATGATCTTTGTTATGATGACGAGAGAAATTGGGTTGTTTCTATATGGATTCTGTTGGGTGTTTGAGTTAATCGTGAGGTCAAGTTGTTTCTTGGTTGTGACTCAAGAATTGGGGTCGAAATGATGAGTCTTTGGCGAAGTTTCTTGACTGGAATGGACAAAGAATGAACAAGTTTGCTTTGCCATTACTTTGGGTGTTGTGTAGTGCAATTGATGGGTGTTTAGGATCTGTAATGGATATGAATAAATGGGTTCTTGTGTGAAATTGATTGCAATGCGGGAAGGAGAGCCAATGAGGAAGAAAATGAGTACAATGGAGTTATGTATGTTACCAGTTAGCGGTGGCATACAACGTGTACATGCTAAAATCCTCAACGACCGTTTTGTTGATGTCTTTGCGATTGTCGGTGATTTAATGGATGTCGCTGTGGTGCTAGGCAGTAGATATGAAATAGAGGCTGTTATTGTGGCGATTGGTGTTGTTCAACAATGGAGCATGTTTTGTGTGCAATATGGATATAAATGAGCATCACATGTGGATAGCCTGTACTGAAGTTGAGCTGCGGTTCAAGTTGTGCAGTTGAGCTCAATTGGTTTGCTGCCAGAGAGATTGAGTTGCAAGCAAGAAGTCTGTGGAATGATGATGGAATTTCAAAGAAATACGGGAATGAAGATAATGGTGTTTGTAGGGGTTGCGGTGATGCAACGGTTTGCTTGGCTAGGTTATGTGGTGATTAAAGCTCAATGCGAGATGAAGACAGTCTTTAGCTTTGGTGGTTGTTTTGGTGGTTTGCTTTGTGAGTCTATGGGCTGTGAAGAATGCGCGAGAACGGAAGTCTGTTGCGGTGAGTTGCAGGTATGGAGTCACGAGTTGAAGTCTGCAGTGCAAATCTTTGGTTTGAGAGTATGCGGGCGGATATGGAACTGGAGCTTAGGCTGATGGCGGGTGGTATAGCGAGTGGAGTGCGGATGTAGGCGTGAGTTGCCGCTAAGGGTGCATAAGGCGAGAAAAGGGAACTATTGGCTGTGAAATAGATGCTGAGATGCAGAGAATGGCACGATGTGAGGCAGTGAAGTTGGTGGACTTGAAAGCAGGCTGGTACTGAACTGCAGAAAAGGAAGTGGCGCTTGACTTGGAGGTTATGGCGATGGCGTGAGTGGCGATTGTCTTTGTAAAAGAGAACAGGGAGGCTGAGCCGAGATGTTGGCCTGAGGTGGTCTTGGTTGCAGCTTGGTGGTGACAGGGTACTAGCTTGAGAACCTGAGATGTTAGTGAGGGAATGGCTAAAGGCGTTAAAGGAAATGCTGTGTGTGAGTGGAGTTGATTAGGAGAGCGAATCGACCGAGACAGATACATGGGAGCGGAAAAGGCCAAGATAGTGATGGCTCAATCTGTTGGAGCAGATGAGCTAATGGGTAAATCAGAGATGGAATGGAAGGCTCTGACTATGGTGCATGATTGTTGGAGTTGGTTGCAATGGTGGCTCAGGGCATTGGAAGTTGGCCAAGCAAATGGGATGGTGGCTGTGCTAATGGCTATGACAAATTTGAACCAGTGCTTTAAGCTAGTCTTGTCATCATTCTTTGATGGTCAGCTCTTCAAGCAAATGATGGATGCAGGCCTGATCGAGCTAGATAGAATGGATCTGAAGCTGGCTGTGTCGCAGCTTGTGATGCAAAAGGTCAAAATCAACTGTGGTGGTCATGTGTGTTACTAAGGGCCGAGTGGTGGTGGTCCGCAGGGGAGCTCTTTGTCATATGCAATTGTAGCTCGGATGGAGTTTGCTTGTGTTGCGGAAAGTGGAGAATTACAAGGTTTTGGTCTTTGTATGGCGGGTCGGGAATGGTTTTGAAGGCTGCAGTGTGCAGTCTTGAAACGGAGAGCGAAATTGGTGAGCCGGTGAGCATACTTCGGTTGTCGGATTTGGAGCTTAGAGTGTCGATCGCAATATTTCAGTGAATCGCGAGGGGGTATGAGTCGGATGCAAGAATTGACGGCCGGACATATGGGCTACGCATCACGCTTTTGGGAGCGTTTTCGCAAGAAAGGAGAAATTGGTTTGATGGTTTTTGTGAATGTGTGGACTGCAGAGAAGCAAAGCGGAGCTACTGGAAGTGTAGAATTGCCTGGTGACAGTTTCCGATGACAAAAGCGGCTGGAGACGAATTTTCCGGCGACGGATTCCGGCGCCGGTGACCGGATTCCGGCGATGACGTCAGCAATTCCGGCGACGCTTTTGGACCCAAAATTTCAGAGACATATTTTTCACTCCTGGGCTTGGTGGACCAACTTGGAGACGGGTTTTGAGAAGAATCAACCTAATTTTGGGAAAGTATCCTTATGGGGAGAAAAGCATATAAATAGAAAATTCTTTTCTAAACCTAGGGATATCTCCATTAGGGAGACTTCTACTTTTGTTCGAGGGTTTTCACATGATAGGTTCTTCTAAACTTCTTATGATGATTCCCAAAAACACAAGTACTTAATCTTATTATTGGTTAAAGATGTAGTTGGATTTTGCAACCAAGTTATGATTTTTATGAATTAGTTTTCTTTCAATATTATCGTTCACGTTCTACGGGTTACAATAATTGCATGATTGATGGATTGCAATATGATTGAGTGTTTGTTTAGTCGAGTCTAGAATTGATTGAACTCACATCCACATCTATAGCTATTTTAGGGTTTTCATCGAAATGATAACCTTGAATACTAGTAGCATGATATGATTCTAGGTTGTAGTGATACATCCTTGTATTCATATGTAGAAATTGACCTTTGTTCGAATTGTTTGCGCAATGTATTACAATTGCATTGATTAGCCTATTTCTAAAACTTAATGCTCCTAGGAATTGAACTTGATTAGCGCAAGGCGTTAGGTTATTCTTTAGGTAGATTTCACATAATGCACCCTAATGTGTGTGTTGATAACTTTGGAAATTACGGAGTATTCTTGCAATAAGGTATTCTATGGCTTTTGATGATAGCGAGATTAAATACGAATTCTATTCATATATTCATAAACTTGTTTACAATTGAAGATGAAACCTTTATCCAATATTTTCACATCCTTGATTTGCGTGTTTTGTTTATTTGCTTTTTGTTTATTTTTATTTACACAATCGAAATTCTTCCGGTTTTTTTATATAGGAAACCATAACAATTTGACAACCTAGACCTCTCTGTGGGATCGATCCTTTCTTGCCCTTGCTATATTTATATTTTGAGAAGTAAGAAAGTGTAATTATATTTGTGTCGCTTTCTGACAGCGGTCAAATTTTAGGCGCCGTGCAGGGGAGGCATCGGTTGTCAATTGTTTTTGGTTTCTTATTTTTTTGTATTTAGTTTTTGTTTTACTTTTTCTTATTTGGTTCTTACCCGAGTTTTGAGAATCTTATTTCAGGTGCTTATTTCTATGGAAGGAGCATATTGGAGCAATCAATACGGCTTTCAACCTCAACAATATAACAATTATCACCCTTATGGGGAGTATAATCAAAACCAATCATTTGGCTATGATCAATACTCCACGTACCCTATGAGTTATTCTCATACATATCAACCTTCTTATGGTGGTTATGTAAGTGAGCAACCACAAGGAGGGGAGAATAGTTGTTTTCCTTATAATTTTTCCTCTAGTTTGGTAGATGAAATGCAACAATTTATGGACAGGATGGAGTCAATTTGTAGACAACCAAGCGTGGAACCAATTTCATCGACCGAATGTGCTCATGGTATGTTTGGCCCAATTTCTGATCGTAGTTATGATCATCCACCCATTCAAAGGGAATATAATTGGCCTAACAATACTGAGGTAAGTAATTCTACTTTGTCTATGTCGAATGAGTTTTACCAACAAATGGAACACTATATTCAGAATTTGGATGGAACACTCCAAGAGCTTCAAAAAGGTGTTTCCACTTTAAGACAGGGCATTGAAGAATACAAGGAGGAAATAAATAATTATGTTGAAAAAGGCGAACCTTCGGGGACTTTTGTTGATATTTGTATAGTTAACTCAACTCTTGATCGTAATAATGATCATTCACCTATTCAAAAGGATGAGTTAGAGATTAACAACACTAAATTCAGCGAGGAACAATCTTATGTTGACTATGATAGTGACGGTGATTATGATACATTGCTTGAAACAACTCATGGTGACATCTCAGAGACTCTTTTTGGGATCAAGATGAAGACGAAGAGGAATATGTCGACACTTGTGTAGATTACTCAAGCATTGATCTTACTAATGATCAAGAGCCTATTCAAAGGGTGGAGCTTGAGGATGATGCATTTTCGAGTGTTCTAAAAAAGTTTCTTATGATAAAATTTGGATCCGCAAAAGAGTGTGTGCCTTACAACAACAAGGAGGAATATGTTGAGAATGAGACCGTTATGACCAATATTGTGGAAGACCCAATTGAACTTGTGCATAATTGTAATGATGATGTTTATGTCGAGACTATGGTTAAGGCAGAAACGGACGAAGAATGGTTGCAAGGTTTGATAGAGGACCATGATATAAAAGAGGTGAATAATTCGCTTGAGTTTTTCAAGGATGAAGAGGATTCCGTGATACAAGAGATTGTGAAAGGTTTATCTAACCCTTTGCCTATTATTTCTTCTCCTTTACCTCTTATTGGTTTGAATGTATGTGCTTCGAGAATATTGTTGAATGACTTTGTTTCTCGTTTTCCGCCATTAGAGAAACTTGATTCTCATACTATGCAGGTTATGAAACCGGAAACCGTGGAGGTACCCGACTTCTATATTCTTTATACACTTCCAAGTGTGGACAAGAATAAGTGTGGGGGAAGCTTTTATCGGTTAATAGCTTCACTTTTGCTTTATTGTACTAATATTTGTGTGAAGCTAGTGTTTGCAAAACAGGTTCTATGGACGGATCCCCAACTTTTCCGATTATTGGTGTATGGGGAATGAATCTTACAAGAAGCTAGGTCGGGCCGTCGACTTTAAAACAAGCGCTTAGTGGGAGGCAACCCACCGGTTTTGTATCTCTTATCCTTTTGCTTTTTATTTTTGTTTCGTTTATTTATTTTTTTTTACTGTTTTTATTTAATATTTGAATCCCCATGTTTAATTTCATTGAGTCCGTAATCTATCTTAGAAGAGAATTATGACGAATACCTTTTTCGTCAGAAAATTTCAGACTGCGCGTAGTTCAGTCCAGAGACCATAACTGTCAGACCGTTTATCAAAACACTGTGAAATTTTGACACTGTGTAGAAAACACGTAGGCGAACAACTTTTGTGAAATGGAGTTTTTCCAAATTCCTTACCAATTTGCACAGTTTTTGCGTTTTATCTGCTGTTACGTCAGAATTCAGAACTTTCGGTTTTACACATTGAGGACAATGTGAAGTTTAAGTGTGGGGGAGCATTTATATGTTTGTTTTTGACACCATTAGTGGATGGAACCATTTTGAATGCAGGAGTTGAGGAACCAATTAACTAAAAGGGAAGAATATAGCTCAGAAATCACGAATTAATATGATAGTTGTTACCATATCTCGGAATATCACCATATCGCATTCTATTTTTATTTTTCCATATTTATCTATTGTTCTCTAAGTGCTTTGGTGGGTCACTAAAAATCGACGTGTTATTACTGCTAGGATGAAATAGAGTGGTTGAGTTTATAAAAAAAAAAAAATGAAAAAAATATATGAAAAGAAAAAAAAAAAAGGACCGATCAATTAGACCAAAACGGAATAAAAAGACACTTGGGAATAGCAGTATGTGTGAAACGTAGTCCCTGTCTCCGTCGCCTAAACAAGCGTGGAATGCAGGATCCAAGGCAACTATCATGTACTTGCTGACAAGAAGCATGCGCTTGGATCCAAAAGATCTAATCATGCCGTCTAAAAAAAAAAAAGAAATTGGATTCAGTTTGATCCAATCATAAAAAAAAAAAGAAAAAAATTATTATTGTGTTGAATAAAGTCACTCTTGGTTCCCTTGTATATGCCAATTGATTTGATGTAGCATTCAGCACAAGTAGCTCAATCCAATAGGATTAGGTTCATCTTAGCAGTGACCTTCAGACAGATATGGGAAACATCGAACACTTGAGAATATTCGCCAACATCTACATCTTTATCCATCTTCTTAATCTTTTCATTGTGATTGTGGTTTGTTAGTTTCCGAGTATTGTGGCTTGTTCGACTATCTAATTAGAGTTTATTTACTAATAATTGAATTGAATTTGCAAGGTATCTCCTCCGTAGTCATTTTGGATTCATTCATTGATTTGTCACGAATAGACGGAGTTTGAAATATAGGTTTTGTAGGTATATCTCTAGTAAACCTTCACGAGACTATAACTCGTCCACTAGGGACACCTAGGGGTTTAAAGGCTTGTTATTTATGCTAAAATTAACCGTAGCCTCGACGACACGGAGTTGTTGTATTTTATTGTTTTGTTTGATTTGCTCGAGGACTAGCAAAGTCTAAGTGTGGGGAATCGATAGGTGTAGAATACACCGTATTTAATATCTAGTATTTATGCTTTCTTTGCGAGTTTTCTTGTAAATTATGTATCTTATGTGTGCTTTTGAGTTATTAGGTGCAATGGAGTCATTTGGAGCAAAAAGAAGTGGAAATGGCTACAAAAGTGAAGTCACAAGTGAAGAAGGGACAAAGACCCAGTGAACTCGTTCAAATACAAGATTTCTACCTTTCATTGTGTAGAGGACGAGAAGATGAAGACAATGGCGAAAGAACGGAGTCATTCGGAGCTCGTATGAAGAAGTTATGGGCAAAAGAAGAACTCGGAATGCCGAGGATAAGGGGCAACTCTCTGGAGGAGTACTAAATAGAGCCATCTGGTTAAGGGGTTGCCAGGCGGGTGGCCCGTATCCAAGAAGTGGGTGCTGATATCAGTTTGAGGTATGAGACCTCATCTTGGTCGAGTTCAGATTCAAAAACGTAGTTCTGTTTCTTCTCTTACAACACAGAGACCACGAGCTGTGCAATAACAAGAAACGGAGAAACAATGGAAAGGTTTAAAGGAGAAATTGATTGCCTGCGATCGATTGATGTTGGGTTTTACTAGATTTGAAGTTCCAGGTGAATTATTAAGAAGATTTGGATTGAAGATTAATTAGCAAAAACAAACACAGAGGGGAAGAATGGAGATCCTCAAGTGTGTGAAATAATGAGGTTTGATGTCCTGTGTGAGAAGCAATTGGTAGCTGGAGATGAACAAGGAAGGGGGTTACTCGACTTGTACGGGGTTGAGGGCCAGATTTGATCCATGGCTAGATGAACAAAATCGGCGGATGAGAAGGTGACTGATATTGAGTTCTGTTGTGGCTGATTAAAAGAATATCTGAGTATGAGAAGAGTTAGTTTGCATTGTGCGGGGGTCTTGGAGGGGATATGAAGATGATTCTCGATGCACAGACGCACCATTAGTTCCTGCTCATCAGGTGTTCATGAAAATGCTTAAACCAAGTTCATTAGCTGCTGACAGATGCTGTTATGACGAGCAGAGAAATTGGGTTGTTTCTATATGGATTCTGTTGGGTGTTTGAGTTAATCAGCAGGTCAAGTTGTTTACTGGTTGTGACTCAAGAATTGGGGTCGAAATGATGAGTCTTTGGCGAAGTTTCTTGACCTGGAATGGACAAAGAATGAACAAGTTTGCTGCCATTACTTTGGGTGTTGTGTAGTGCAATTGATGGGTGTTTAGGATCTGTAACGGATATGAATAAATGGGTTCTGTGTGAAATTGATTGCAATGCAGGGAAGGAGAGCCAATGAGGAAGAAAATGAGTACAATGGAGTTATGTATGTTACAGTTAGCGATGGCATACAACGTGTCTGTCTAAAATCCTCAACGACCAGTTTTGTTGATGTGCTGCGATTGTCAGTGACGAATGGATGTCGCTGTGGTGCTAGGCAGTAGATATGAAATAGAGGCTGTTATTGTGGCGATTGGTGTTGTTCAACAATGGAGCATGTTTTGTGTGCAATATGGATATAAATGAGCATCACAGGTGGATAGCCTTATCTTGAAGTTGAGCTGCGGTTCAAGTTGTGCGATTGAGCTCAATTGGTTTGCTGCCAGAGAGATTGAGTTGCAAGCAAGAAGTCATGGAATGATGATGGAATTTCAAAGAAATACGGGAATGAAGATAATGGTGCTTGTAGGGGTTACACTGATGCAACTGTTTCTTTGGCTAGGTTATGTGGTGATTCCAGAGCTCAATGCGAGATGAAGACAATCTTTGCTGGTGGCTGTTTTGGTGGTTTGCTTGTGAGTCTATGGGTCATGAAGAATGCGCGAGAACGGAAGGCTGTTGCAGTGAGCTGCAGATATGGAGTCACAGTTGAAGTCAGCAGTGCAAATGCTTTGGTTTGAGAGTATGCGGGCGGGATATGGAACTGGAGCTTAGGCTGATGGCGGGTGGTATAGCGAGTGGAGTGCGAGATGTAGCTGTGAGTTGCCGCTAAGGGTGCATAAGGCGAGAAAAAGGAACTATTGGCTGTGAAATAGATCTTTGAGATGCAGAAATGGCACGATGTGAGGCGGTGAAGTTGGTGGACTTGAAAGCGGTGCTGTGCTGAACTGCGAAAAGGAAGTGGCGCTTGACTTGGAGGTTATGGCAAATGGAGTGGCGATTGTCTTGTAAAGAGAAACAGGGAGGCCTGAGCCGAGATGTTGGCTCGAGGTGGTCTTGGTTGCGGCTTGGTGGTGACAGGGTACTAGCTTGAGAACCTGAGATGTTAGTGAGGGAATGGCTAAAGGCGTTAAAGGAAATGCTGTGTGTGAGTGGAGTTGATTAGGAGCTGAACTGACTGAGACAGATACAGGAGCAGCAAGGCCAAGATAGTGATGGCCTGAACTGTTGGAGCAGATGAGCTAATGGGTAAATCAGAGATGGAATGGAAGGCTCTGACTATGGTGCATGATTGTTGGAGTTGGTTGCAATGGTGGCTCAGGGCATTGGAAGTTGGCCAAGCAAATGGGATGGTGGCTGTGCTAATGGCTATGACAATTGAACCGGTGCTTTCGCTAGTGCTGGTCATTTATTCTTGATGGTCGGTGCTCACCGGGCAACAGATGGATGCAGCTCGAACCGAGCTAGATAGAATGGATCAAGTCGGGTGTCGCACCTGGATGCAAAAGGTTGAAAATCAACTTGTGGTGGTCATGTGTGTTACTAAGGGCTGAGTGGTGGTGGTCTGCAAGGGAGCTGAGTCATATGCAATTGTAGCTCGGATGGAGTTTGCTTGTGTTGCAGAGCTGGAGAATTACAAGGTTTTAGTCTTTGGTATGGCGGGTCGGGGAATGGTTTTGAAGTCTGCGGCCATGAGTCACAAAAAGGAGCGAAATTGGTGAGCCGGTGAGCATACTTCCGGTTGTCGGATTTCGGAGCTTAGAGTGTCGATCGCAATATTTCAGTGAATCGCGAGGGGGGTATGAGTCGGATGCAAGAATTGACGGCCGGACATATGGGCTACGCATCACGCTTTTGGGAGCGTTTTCGCAAGAAAGGAGAAATTGGTTTGATGGTTTTTGTGAATGTGTGGACTGCAGAGAAGCAAAGCGGAGCTACTGGAAGTGTAGAATGCCTGGTGACAGTTTCCGATGACAAAAGCGGCTGGAGACGAATTTTCCGGCCGACGGATTCCCAAGTGGCCGGTGACCGGATTCCGGCGATGACGTCAAAGAATTCGGCGACGCTTTTGGACCCAAAATTTCAGAGACATATTTTTCACTCCTGGGCTTGGTGGACCAACTTGGAGACGGGTTTTGAGAAGAATCAACCTAATTTTGGGAAAGTATCCTTATGGGGAGAAAAGCATATAAATAAAAATTCTTTTCTAAACCTAGGGATATCTCCATTAGGGAGACTTCTACTTTTGTTCGAGGGTTTTCACATGATAGGTTCTTCTAAACTTCTTATGATGATTCCCAAAAACACAAGTACTTAATCTTATTATTGGTTAAAGATGTAGTTGGATTTTGCAACCAAGTTATGATTTTTATGAATTAGTTTTCTTTCAATATTATCGTTCACGTTCTACGGGTTACAATAATTGCATGATTGATGGATTGCAATATGATTGAGTGTTTGTTTAGTCGAGTCTAGAATTGATTGAACTCACATCCACATCTATAGCTATTTTAGGGTTTTCATCGAGCGATAACCTTGAATACTAGTAGCATGATATGATTCTAGGTTGTAGTGATACATCCTTGTATTCATATGTAGAAATTGACCTTTGTTCGAATTGTTTGCGCAATGTATTACAATTGCATTGATTAGCCTATTTCTAAAACTTAATGCTCCTAGGAATTGAACTTGATTAGCGCAAGGCGTTAGGTTATTCTTTAGGTAGATTTCACATACGCAGCCCTAATGTGTGTGTTGATAACTTTGGAAATTACGGAGTATTCTTGCAATAAGGTATTCTATGGCTTTTGATGATAGCGAGATTAAATACGAATTCTATTCATATATTCATAAACTTGTTTACAATTGAAGATGAAACCTTTATCCAATATTTTCACATCCTTGATTTGCGTGTTTTGTTTATTTGCTTTTTGTTTATTTTTATTTACACAATCGAAATTCTTCCTGTGTTTTATATAGGAAACCATAACAATTTGACAACCTAGACCTCTCTGTGGGATCGATCCTTTCTTGCCCTTGCTATATTTATATTTTGAGAAGTAAGAAAGTGTAATTATATTTGTGTCGCTTACGACAGCGGTCAGAAGGCAAAAGAGGTATATTTCCTATTTCAGGTTTTGCTTTTGTGATATTCCCGATGACAAGCATTTACTGAACTTGCAAAGTTTACAGGTTGACAAAGCGAGGAAGAGTTATGAAAGAAACCCAAAGGCGAGTACTACGCGATACTCCGATCGATCACGGATGAAGTAAGAAATACTTTCTTTTGTTATTTTTAACAATATTGTTGCCTCTGTTTCTTATCTTCATTCGTGTGCGAAGGTTATTGAAGAAACAGACATCCCGAAATGCGAAGGTTAAGAGCAAGAATAAAATCACTCTTCGCAAGGACAAGTCTTCAAGCTCCATTTTCTAAAAACGGAAAACCCATCCCTCTTCTCGTTCTAGTTCTCAAACCAACGAAAGCTCTGACGAGGATGAAAATGAGATTGGTATTTCCTCTGCGAGGGAGAATCACTCGACTACTTACCGCTGGGCGCAATTGTCTAGTGTCTTCTCCGATTCCATGCAAGGATTGGGAGATGATCATTTATCTGCAACTTACGAAGCTCTCGCTAAAATTTGCGATGCCCCGCTGTTAGAGGATAATGAATCTTTTCGCGGAGTTTCCCGAACATTGACTTCAAGTCACTTAAATGCTCTCAATGCTTTGGTATGTTCATATTCCTTTGTTTCTCTGTAATTTCGATTATAAGCTTTACCTTAACAATTTCTTTATTTTCCTTTATAGTCTGGGAGAGCTTCCTTTGTTGTTGCCTCAGATCTCGATAAAAGACGCGACAACCTTGAAAAGAAAAATCTCCAACTCAAAGAGAAGATCCAAGAACTAGAAACCTGAAGTTGCGATGTCTCGCAAGAAAGATGAAAGAATTCAACAGGTTGGAGTTGAGTCTCGCTTCTCGAAGACTAAAATGTCTACTCTTCAAAGTGCAAATCAACAACTTTATGGTATAAAACTTTTACTCTTCAAGTCGTCTTTATTTTGTCACCTACTTTTCTTTGCTCGATTTATTATTTTCATGAGACATATATAATCTCTCCGAAGAAGCCATTCTTCTCCATTCATTTCCGAGCCTATGGAAAATGATGTTCTTCTCACTCATCTCAACGAATCTTTAAGCGATTCGTCAAACAAAATTGATTCCCTTTCGTTAAATGAACTTCAAGCCAAATATCGTCTCTTAGAGATTGAGCATAGATCTAGTTTAGGTTTAGCCAACCGATTTAAACAAATGTATCTTGATTCCCATAAGAAAACCAAAACTTTAAGGAAGAAAATTAGTGGTCTCATAGATGACAAAGACCGTATTGCTAATAAAGGTGCACAAGCCTTAGCAAAATTTCAAAAATCTCTTCTCGAAGTACAAATTGAACGAGACGAATCTCTTCGTCAGAATGCCATACTTAATGAGCGAGAAGATCAAATTCGTTCGCTTCTTGTTATAAATAATGATGATGAATTCGCTTGGGCTGCGAAGGTTCTAGATAATGCCAGGAATAACTTAGGTGTTGATGTTAGCCTTCATGCCGAGCATACCGCCTTGGTTAAAGACATGATATCTGACAGAGAAGGTTGTTTATTATACTTTACTGCTCCTTATCTCTGTAGTATTGTTATTGTGTTGTTAATTCATTGTCATATGTTTTGCAGAATCCGAGAAGAGATTTCAAACAAGGATTGAAGAACTTGAGTCTGAAAAAGGGAACTCATGAAGGCCTTTCTCTTCGCAATAACAAGTATTCTAAGTTGAAGAAACAACTGCAAGCTACAGGTGGCGAATTTCAACAATAATGTTGTTCGTTTTCAATCAAACTATTGAAACGGTTTGCAATGATCACCGCATTCCTCTTAGTTCATATCCTTGTCTTCGCGATGATATTCCCTCAAGATATGCCTTTCTCGGATGTATCGATAGTGAAGCTAGCGAAGAAGAAGAATCACGAAAAGAATGATGGAATTGAAGAATCGACCAAGAAGAAGAATCCTCAAAGAAATAACTTCTTTTTCTTCTTTCGCTTCTTGCAATATCTCAGTATATATACTCTTTTAATCTTTTTGGATTGCTAAATATGAATTCAATCTTTGTTTTTGTAGTTAGAAATCCCACACTACACCCCTCATAATATTTCATAGATCTAAATCTATTTCATAGTCAAAATAAAGATTAAAATGCTAAAATTATAAATGGACACAAGGATTTTTACATGGTTCGATAAATGTGATCTACATCCATGGTTCTTCACTATGATTGTTGAGGTTACATAAGAATTACATTTACAATCTCCATTAATGGATGTTTTGTAGAGCTCTAGATCTAATTTTAGAGGAAGAAGATGATAAAGAAAAGTAAATCTCTCTCTAAAAATATCTCTCTCCATAATATCTCTCTCTCTTACCCCAATTATTCCCCCTTTTCTCTCTCCTGCTCTCCTCTTTATATAGTGTTTACATAGTGGATGACAGCTCATGTACAACTAATATTTCCCTTAATTTCGGATTTACCTTGCGACATCTCGCGGGAGTATAAATGTTAAGTCTCGCAGACACTCTAAACTTCGCAGGATCGTCACGCTTTTCTCCTGTTTCTGCCATCGTCATCTTTTACGTCATTCTTCAAATCAACCTGTGACACTCGCAATGTGTTGTTGATGAAGACTTTGCAAATATGTTCTTCTTGCGATATTATGATCCTACATCTTGCCTCTTTTTTCTGAATATTGCTTGCTTGAAGAGCGATCTTTAAGAAAAATCCATTGTTGTAGTAGTCTTTGATCTTTGTTGATGAAGGAACAAGCGAAAGAATACTGGACTTGAAAAGTACGTACTTGCCTCTATTCTTTCGCGAAGTTCCGAAGCTTTGCGAAATAAATTAGAAGTATCAACCCTTGGAGTATAAGAAGTATGAAATATCCTTGAAGAAGTATAAGAAGTACTTAATCCTTGAAATATATAAGAAGTATGAAGTATCCTTTGAGAAGCATAATAAGTATCTCGTCCTTGATTGCGAATAAGAAGTATTGCGAAATTATTACTACATGCTCTCTGCCTCATGCAATGCTCTATTCTTTCGCGAAGCTCCGAAGCTTTGCGAAGTGAATAAGAAGTATTAATCCTTGAAGTATAAGAAGTATTGCCTCTGTTCATGGGAAGTTATTATTCCATTTTTGGTGAGGATTCTTGTTGTTCATTGGTGAATATCTTCTTTGGAAGTGATTCTTGCCGAGAAGATAAAGAACATAAAATGTTTTCTTGGTTATCCATAATTGCCTCTGTTCTTTATCTATGAGGGTATAATCATTGAAAAAGTGTTGAATGAGCGATTATTTCTTCATTCTTATCTTGCCTCTGTCTCATGCTTTGTTCTCATGCGATAGTATAATTGATAGGTGTAGAATACACCGTATTTACTATATAGAGTTTATGCTTTCTTTGCTATTTTTCTTGTGAATTATGTACTTTACGCGTGCTTTTGAGTTATTAGGTACTCTGGAGTCGCACGGAGGAAAAGAAGCGTAAATCATCCCAATTGGAGCAAAAAGCGAAGCTATCGGCGAAAGAACGAGGCCATTCCGGTCCGTATGAGAAGGTTGTAAGCAAAGTCAACAATTAAGCTTGTCGGTTCCCAGACTGACAATACAAAGAGATTTATTGGTGGCCCATATCCATTATCCGGGTGCCCTAATAATGGCCGTACAGCAACCTTATCATTTGGTCGAGAAATTGTTCTCACCTCGGAATTGTTGTTTCGTGAAAGAGAAGTGAGAGCTGAAAATGAGAAAAATGGCTGCTGTTGTTGGTCCGAGAGATAAAATTGTGAGGAAAGAAAAGTTAATTGATGATTGAATCGAGTACCAGGAAAGGGAGGAAGATGATGTTGATACTGTGAAGAACAAGGAGGATTTGATGATTCTGAGTTGGGGTTTCTACGGATTTTGTGGCTGCTCTAGATTTGTGAGGATGAGCTCGAGCACAGAGGAGGCAATGGAGAGATTCAGGGAAGATCGAGATGGAAATCACTGCTGTTGTTCAACACAGACTTTATGAGAGGTGATTGGTGCTTCTTCTTGTTGAATCCGAGAAATGGATCTAGGAATTGCTAAATCGATGAGCTCTGGATTTGTCTTGAAGAACCGATGGGCACGAGAAGAGCAAATGGTAGAGGAATTGAAGGAATTGGGTTTACATGGAAACCGATGTTGATGTTCTTTGGGTGAAGCTGGTGAAGATGTGGCGATTTAGAAATGGGAGATATGCAATGCAGTGGTGGAATTGATGGTCTGTGATAGATGCGGGTAGTACAATGTGTTGGTGTTTCGGTGGTTGTGCAATGGCAGAGTAGAGAAGTGGTCGAGATTCACGAGATGTGAGAAATTGAAGCTCTGATTAGGTCATGAGAGACTGGTTGATGTTGTTGGTCCGATGAGGACGAACTAAGGGTTTGAGCATCGGGGAGAAGGTGATAGAGAGAGCTAGCCATGGCAGCATTCGGGGAGGATTAGCCAAGGTCGCCGAGTTAAATCTCGGAGATTTGAAGCAAGTGAATCTGGGAGTTCTCATGGGGGTATGCAACCTAGGAGCTTAGAATGAGATTTGAAGGAAGAAATTGAGAAACAGTACTATGGATCTGTGAGTTAGCTCGGGGAGAAGAATGTGGTCGAATTGAGAGTTGGGTTCGATTGGTGATGCTCGTGATCGAGAAGAGAAGCCATTGGAACTGGATTGCAGTGCGGTGAATGATGTTGTACACGAAATGGAGTTTGGATCGAGAGAGGAGAGGAATACTTGAAGCTTGGCCGATGAACTCTCGTGGCTCGGATGGAAGCGAGATGATGATGTTGCGCTGAATATGATGACTCGTGTCTTTGTTGTGTTGGTAGTGCACAGGGACTATGTGAGACAGGATGTTGCAGGAGGTAGTGATGGAGCTGGTATATGTGAAGCTGTAAGTTGCAGGGAGAATTGATGCTGCTGCCATTGTTGCTTGCCAAGGAGATGATGGTGCAATGCTGTGATGTATGTGGAGCATTGCAGGCAGAGATGGTTATGTCTTATTCTGGTGCTTGCATTGTAGGGGAACTGGGGAAATCGCAGCCGAATGCGAGTGGTCAAATTGAATGGCAAAGAACAAAAGGAGATGATGCTTGTGCCACTGTGAACCGAGCGGAGTTATGGAGTTCTTTGGAGCTGTTGTGTTGATTGTTTGAGCTCAAGCTGAGCTGAAATCCTACAGCAAAGGGAAGGAGCATGTGGCAGTGGCAGCCGTGAACTGAGCTGTAACTCAAGCTAGTAAATGGAATTGGAGTTGGTGCTAGGATGGCCTGAACTGCATCATTGCAGGGTAATTCTGGTGGAGTTATTGCAGGTGGTGGTTGAAACTCAGTATTGCAGAGCTGAAGGCAATGAAACTGCAGCTGGATGACTTGGCAGAGATGGCTGCAATACACGAGAAGTAAGATATTATTGAGAGCGGGCTTGTGTTGTTGGCGGTGAGGCCACCGTGCTACAACTAGTGATTGTTGCCAAAGGAGTTGTAATGGATGTGTTGGCAAGGCTGTGAGATCAAGAACTGAATGAAGCCATGATATGTACAAGACTTGGAAAGAATGGCTTGATCAGTGTTTACACTACATGCATGAGAAAAGAATGAATTACAGTGCAGGTAAGGGGTGGTGTATGCTTGGCGACTCCTGGATGTATTGAGAATGAAGAAATAGCGAGAGAAGGAATGATGCACCATCTTTGTGCACCACAAAGTGTTTGGCTGTGCAAAGGCACGGCCTGCTTGGCCATTCGGCCTTACTCGGTGATCCAGTCCGACTGTCCGACTCACCCTGACCAGGTCTGACTCTGGTTTGACTCATCCGATCCTGACTCGGTTTGATCTGACCCGTTGACCCGGCGGTCCCGACTCGTTGACCGGTGACCGGGCGGACTTTGCCGGTCACCGGAGCTGTTTTCCGGTCGATTTCCGGCCACAATCCCAGACTTCCGGCGACCGTTTTAGGGGCGTATTTTCTACACGGGTTTCTCATTCTTGTGGGCTTGGTGGATTCTCACCTAACGGACTTTGAAGACTAGACCTAATTTTAGAAGTTGGAGAAAAGCTATAAAAGGGAGGTTTTCTACAACACATGGGATATCTTTTTTTTGGAATTTTTGGAGAGCCACTTTTGTTTACGCTTCTAGGGTTTGGTTTTGTTCTTCTTCTTCCTTGTTTATTATTGAATATTGATGATGATGAACTCCATAGCTATGAGTAGCTAAACTTATTATTGGTTATGGGATAAAAGTTGATTTCTCAACATGCTTTTGATTCAATGAATTAGTTTTGTCTCAGTAATTATTGTTTGTGATTCACAATTAATATTGTTATAAGATTTGAAAACTTGTTAGGTTGAGTCCGGAATCAATCCGATTTGTGTTCATCTCTAGAGCTATATTAGGGTTTTCAATACGAAAAAGTTGTTTATCCCTGATTCTAAGTAGCGTAATTGTGATTAGTGCTTATAGTGATATATCCTATTAGTCACAAGTGAATCATAACTTTTGTTAAAACGTTTAGTGCTTTTACACATTCGTTTGCATTGATGAGTCTTATTCCATAAATCTTAATGCTTTTAGGGAGTTAAACTTAATTGTTCTTTTACACTTTAGGTTGCTTTCGACGAAGAATTCACATATGCATCTTTTAATGTGGTTGTGATGAAAACAGAGGAATTAACGGGTTATACTTGCGATCAAGATATCCTAGGACTTTTAATAAATACGAGATTAAATACCAATTCTAATCATTGATGAAAATACATGTTTGTGAATGATACTATCCCTTGACCAATATCTTCTCCTTATTGATAATTCGAATTATTTATTTTGCTTTTAATTACTTTTATTTGCTTAAATACAACAAACATACCTTGGGTTACTTTAGAAACTGAAAGTTTATAACAACAAACGCCTCCCTGTGGATACGAACTCTTTCTTATCGAATACTATATTTATATTTAGTTGATTGGGAAAGTGAAATTATATTTGACGGATTGACAACACGATCAAATTTTTGGCGCCGTTGTGGGAGGCATACGGCTTGTTATTGAGTTTTTAGTTTCTTTTTACAATTTCTGCTTTTATCTTTGCTTTTTGTTTGTCGTCTTGTTTCTCACTTGTTTGCTAGAATTTTTTTCAGGTATCAATCCCTGGCTACTAAAGATTGGAATTATCCAAGGTGCGGGATAGCTACTCGAAAAGGCACAATACTCCAACCAAGGCGAAACACAACGGACGAGCACGAGTTAGAAGTAGGATAAGAGATTTTCCAACAACAAGAAGAAGAAGCAATGGGTGATGCAAATCGTTCACTCAAGGACTTAGCTTCTCATAGGCTTGATACACAACGGTGTATTCAAACGAACTCTACTTTTGAGATAAAGCCGGGGTTGCTTAGAGAATTACCAAAATTCCATGGCATGGTGAATGAAGATCCTAACAAACATCTTTTGGACTTCCACACCATTGTCACGGCTATGCTTCCAGCAAATGTTGAGGCGGATGGTGCAATGTTGAAGGTTTTCCGTTTCTCTTTAATGGATAGTGCTAAGGATTAGTTGTACTATTTACATCCCTAAAGTGTCACAACATGGAATGGGTTGAAGAAACTCTTTTGGAGAGATATTTTCCTGCATCCAAGGCTACTCAAATTCGCAAAGAAATTTGTGGGATGAAGCAAAACGTGGGAGAATCCTTATATGAATGTTGGGAAAGGTACAAGAGATTGGTTGCAAGCTGCCCTCACCACCAATTTAGTGACGCTATGATCATCCAATACTTCTATGAAGGACTCCATTCAAGTGATAGGAATCTTATTGACGCTGCAGGTGGTGGTGCACTAGTTAGCAAGACGGTGGCACAAGCTAGAGAGTTGATTGAAAACATGGCAGCGAACTCACAACAATTCTTAAGTCGTGGTTCGGATGTGATTCTAAGAAGGGTGAGTGAAGTGAGCGAGGTGGAGGAACTTCGTCAACAAATGGGTAACATGACAAAGAATGTTGCAACAAGTTGCATCCGCGGTTATACCAACTTCTCCTCAATCTTATGAAGACGAGCAAGCTAATGCGATCTTTCCGAATCAACCAAGACGGTATGATCCCTACTCCAACACTTACAATCCGGGATGGAGAGATCACCCCAATTTTAGCTATGCTAACAAGCAAGGAGCCGTTCAACAACCTACTTTCAACCGTCCTAGTGGATTTCAACCACAACAACAACAATTTCAAAGCAACCTCAAGCACAACAATCAATGCAAACTCAAGGTGCTGATATTGATGCAAAGCTTCAAACTTTTATGCAAGGCATTTCTACCATGTTCAAAGAAAGTCAACAAGAGACTAAGAGTGCTATTAAGGAGTTGCAAACACAAATGGGATCCATGGCGGTTGATATCAACAATTTGAAGGCACAAAATAGTGGGAGACTTCCTTCTCAACCTATTAACCCAAAAGAGGGTGTCAATGCCATTACATTGAGAAGCGGTACACAACTTGTGCAACCCGAAGTTGCTGATTCGGGCAAGGTGGAGCCACCAAAGGAACTGTTTTGGAGGAGAATAATGAGGATTCTCCCCAAACTTCTGAGGTACTTATTTCTAACTCTAAAACTCCGGTTTCTACTTATGTTCCTCCTCTACCTTTTCCTCGCAGATTTGCAAGTTCTAAGAAGGCGGAACTAGAAAAGGAGATTTTAGACGTTCTTAAAAAGATCCATGTGAACATACCACTCATTGATGCTATCAAGCAAGTTCCAAAGTATGCAAAGGTGTTAAAGGACTTGTGTACCAACAAACAAAGGCTCAAAGGTAATGAAGTGCTTAGTGTGGGGGAGAATGCTTCGGCAATCTTACAACACAAACTCCCACTTAAGTGCAAGGATCCTGTAGTTTTGACATTCCCGTCACAATTGGTAACACAACTTTTAACAAAGCTATGTTGGATTTAGGCGCTTAGTTAATGTTATGCCTGCGTCAATGTATAATTCACTTGATCTTGGTCCTCTTAAAAAGGCTGAAATTGTATTGCAATTAGCCGATCGCTCTAATGTTTACCCAATGGGTATTGTTGAGGATGTTCTTGTGCGGGTTAATCAACTTGTATTTCCAGCGGACTTTTGTGTGTTAGAGATGGATAAAGGTTCACCGGACTCATCTCTTCCATTGCTTCTTGGGCGTCCTTTCATGAAAACGGCGAAAACCATAATTGATGTGGATAAGGGAACGCTAACTATGGAGTTTGATGGAGAAATAATACGTTTCAACATTTTCGAGACGATGAGATATCCTAGCGATGTCCACTCTTGTTTCTCCATTGATGTGATGGATACATTGGCACAACAAATGTTTGAATTAAACGGTGATGATGCTTTGGAAATCGTGTTAACTACATCCATGGATAATGGTGTAGAGTGTGGTAATGAAGTCAAGGAAGCTCTTGGTGATCTCAATTCACTCCAAGAATGCCCGAAAACTCATAATATCTCTTTTATTTCTTTACCATGCAGTGATGAAAAGCTTGTACCTTCAATTGTTAAATCTCCGGTTTTAGAATTGAAACCTCTTCCCGACCACCTTAAGTACTTGTACTTGGGTGATAATGAAGAGTTACCGGTGATTGTTTCTAACAAGCTTAGTGATTTACAGGAGCAAAAACTTCTAAGGGTGCTAAGGAAGTACAAGACGGCCATAGGATGGACAATTGCCGATATCAAGGGTATTAGCCCTGCCGTTTGTATGCACAAAATTCGGTTGGAGGATGATGCAAAGCCTAAAAGGGACGCGCAACGTCGATTGAATCCTCCCATGATGGAAGTTGTGAAAAAGGAGATACTCAAGCTTTTGGAAGTGGGTGTTATCTACCCCATATTCGATAGCAAGTGGGTAAGCCCGGTACAAGTGGTACCAAAGAAATCGGGTGTGACGGTGGTGGAGAATGATAAGAATGAACTTGTCCCAACTCGTGTGCAAACCGGTTGGAGGGTTTGTATTGATTATAGAAAATTGAATGCCACCACTAGAAAAGATCACTTTCCTTTACCTTTTATTGATCAAATGCTTGAACGTTTAGCTGGACACTCTTACTATTGCTTTCTTGATGGCTATTCAGGTTATAATCAGATTGTGATAGCGCTTGAGGACCAAGAGAAAACCACTTTCACTTGTCCTTTCGGTACTTTTGCTTATAGAAGGATGCCTTTTGGCCTATGCAATGCTCCAGGCTACTTTTCAAAGGTGTATGGTAAGTATCTTTTCGGAATATGTTGAAAACATAATCGAAGTGTTCATGGATGACTTTAGTGTCTTTGGTGATTCTTTTGACCTTTGCTTGAACAATTTGTCTCTAATCCTTGAACGATGTGTTGAAACAAATCTTGTGCTAAATTGGGAGAAGTGCCATTTCATGGTAACTCATGGCATAGTTTTAGGCCATATAATATCTTCTAAAAGCTTGGAAGTCGATAAATCTAAGATAGACCTTATTCGTGCTCTAACCCCTCCCACTACGGTGAGGGAGATACGTTCTTTTCTTGGTCATGCAGGTTTTTATCGTAGGTTCATCAAGGACTTTTCCAAGATAGCATCACCACTTTGTAACTTATTGCAAAAAGATGTGGTTTTTAACTTTGATGAGAAATGTATGGCGGCATTCAATCGTTTGAAAGAACTTTTGATTTCAGCCCCTATCATTAAACCACCGGATTGGAGTAAGCCGTTTGAACTCATGTGTGATGCTAGTGATTATGCGGTTGTTGCGGTGCTTGGGCAACGTGTGGGGAAACTTCCTCATGCTATCTATTATGCTTCTAGAACGTTGAATGAGGCTCAACAAAACTACACCACCACTGAAAAGGAGTTATTAGCCATTGTTTTTGCTTTAGAAAAGTTTCGCTCTTATCTAATTGGTACAAAAGTTGTTGTCTTTTCGATCATGCAAAGACTTAGATACTTGCTTACAAAGAAAGAGGCGAAACCGAGGCTCATACGATGGATATTACTCTTGCAAGAGTTTTATATTGAAATCAAAGACAAGAAAGGAATTGAGAACACCGTTGCGGATCACTTGAGCCGACTTGCTGTGGACAAGGAGACTATCACGTTGCGTGAAAGTTTCCCGGACGAGCAACTTTTCTCGATTGCCTTTGGAGAACCATGGTATGCCGATATTGTCAATTACTTAGTTTCTAAACAAATCCCAAAGAACTTGTCTCGTGCTGAGAGGGACAAACTTAAGAGGTTAGGGAACCAATACATATGGGATGATCCATACTTATGGAAATATGGTAGTGACCAAGTAATACGAAGGTGCGTGCCCGAATCTGAATTTAACTCTATCTTGTCTTTTTGTCACTCTTATGCTTGCGGAGGACATTTTGGGAGTAAGAGAACCGCGCACAAGGTACTTGAAAGTGGTTTTTATTGGCCAACTTTGTTTAAGGATGCACATATATTTTGTACCACTTGTGATAGGTGTCAAAGAACCGGCAATCTAGGTGTCCGAAATCAAATGCCACAAACTTTTATTCAATTTATTGAAGTTTTTGATGTATGGGGTATTGATTTTATGGGGCCTTTTGTCAACTCCCATGGAAATTTTTATATCTTACTTGCGGTTGATTATGTCTCGAAATGGGTGGAAGCTAAGGCCACCCCAACTAATGATTCTAAAGTTGTTTCAGATTTCGTGCAAGCTAATATTTTTGCAAGGTTTGGAATTCCAAGGGCGATAATTAGCGATGGGGGTTCTCACTTCAAAAACAGGTTCTTGCAAAGCTTGTTAAGGAAGTACAATGTGTCGCATAAGATTGCAACACCTTATCATCCCCAAACCAATGGACAAGCCGAGGTGTCTAACCGGGAGGTGAAATCAATTCTAGAAAAGACGGTGAACCCGACACGGAAAGATTGGAGCATGCGACTTAATGATGCTTTGTGGGCGTATAGAACCGCATATAAAACACCTATTGGGATGTCTCCTTTTAGGCTTGTGTATGGTAAACCTTGTCACTTACCCGTGGAAATAGAGCATAAGGCGTTTTGGGCTATTAAGCAATGCAACATGGAGATGGATGGGGCTGGAAAGCAAAGGAAGTTACAACTTCAAGAGCTGGAGGAGCTTCGCAATGATGCATTTGAAAGCTCACGGATTTACAAAGAAAAGACGAAAGCATTCCATGATAACATGATTTCTAGGAAACAATTTTGTATTGGGCAGAAAGTGCTTTTGTTTAATTCTCGCTTGCAATTATTTCCGGGTAAACTAAGGTCACGATGGATCGGACCTTTTATTGTTACTAATGTGTTTTCTCATGGTGCAGTGGAAATTCGTAGCATAGCTACAGGGAAAGAACTTAAAGTTAATGGGCACCGGTTGAAACCATATTATGAGAACTTCACTTCCGAAGTGGTGGAAGGAGTTAACTTTGTGGATGTGCTCCCTCTGGAGGAGTCATAGGAAGCAAGGAGATAGTCGGGCTGACGACTTTAAACCAATCGCTAATTGGGAGGCAACCCAAAGGATGAGTATTTCTTGTCTTGTATTTATTTCTTTTCTTGTTTTTAGTTTTTCTTGTTTTGTTTACTTTGTTTTTGCTGATTTCTTATTAGGATTTCCCACCTTGACTTACTTTGGATGATTCAATTTACATTGAGGACAATGTAAAGTTTAAGTGTGGGGGGAGTGGTTTATGTTGTAAATTTTTTAATTTTTTTTTTGTGAACTAGTGAATAAGAAAACTCCAACTTGTAGTTATTTAGAGTCACATAGTATACATGTCGCTAAGATTACATCGAGGATCTCACAATAGTGACTGAACTTAGAGATGACAGAGAACATGATCGGGTTTCTTAATTGTATGAGAGTTAAAGTTGGATTTAACCATGCCAGTGGCAAATAAGGTGCAGGCTGAATTCGGTATTAGAACAAATGATCCCCTATAGTGGAGACTACCCATGTTACATAATGTGAGGCACCAACCTTCAATTCTTTGTACCTGTATAAATTGTGCTTTTAGAGTGTGTGTCACCGTACGTAAATTCCGGGCAGAATGGTGAGCTGTCCAATTTCCCACCATAGAAGCACTATTTTGATCTCTTGAGTGCTATTTTTATCAACCATGTTGGTGACATCGAATTGCTAACTTACATTCCACTTGTGATCTTGTTCGCAGTTAGCACCATCCACCTTATCTCTCTCTACACCAACAGGTCCATAGAAACACCATCATCATCAACAAGAGGAGAATCACAAATTCGAAGGAAAGTTGAATACGTTCGAGGTTTACAAGCAACACTACAGTAATGGGCAGATTTCATATTTGAGTAAAGCAACAAAACAGGGGCAGAATTTTTATAAGTTGAAGACTATAATACAAGAGCGGAAATTATCAAGGATGAAAGTTCGAGAAGTTTATGATATCAAGACATACAAGTTGTGAAGATTCAAGCGGTAAAGTACTTACACCATGGCATTGTACTTATATTTTTATTTTATTTTTGTATTTTACTTTCTCTTGTCTCAAAAAAAAAAAAAAAAAGAGACAAGAGAAAATGTTTAGGTTTGTTAATAGTTTTTATTTTGTTTTGTTTTATTTTATTTTATTTTGTATTTGTTTTATTTCTCAAAAAAAAAAAAAATAATAATAATAATAATAATAATATATTGGGTTTGTATAGTTTGTTTTTATTTTTGTATTCTTTCAATAAAGCCTATGGAAAGAAGGAATATCTATAATGAAGTTTCAAGCGACAAGAAATTTGAGGAAAGAGTCATATTGTCAAGATTCTATGACGTTCGAGAGTAATCATCAAGAGTTGAAGACCGAAGACGAAGATGAAGACACCGATAGAAGACCGAAGACGTTTCTATGGATGCTGTGAGAGTGGTGCTAGCTGCACGCCGAACGGATTCACTGTAAGTAAGCATATTCCCACCTTCGTTAAATGGTTTGATTTCCTTTCGAAGAGATCGTCAGAAAAATGGGTTTTCAAAAATATATAAAAGATGTGGGTTTTCAAAACATTCGGAGGGTTATGCCTTCCTACCATTCAACGTGTCTCAGGATTCTCTCTTCATTCCTACCTGGACACATGTGTGACCCATAAAAAGCTGTTTATTATTGAGAGCAATATCATAAAACCCTTTCTTGTGAGGCAGAGTCGAGACTTTTGATCACTCCGAACCCGAATTTTAGTCGAGAAGGGATGGTTACTTCTCTCTCAACTTTTAAGAATGAGATTGTGTTCATTTATGTGTCTAACTTCTTATGACTAGTGTGCAGAATCTCTATGTCTTCTTAGCGCGTGGATACTATCATTACGGAGAACTAGTAAGTTGGAAAAATAGGTTTTGTGGGTATATCTCTAGTAAACCCTCACGAGACTATAACTCGTCCACTAGGGACACCTAGGGGTTTAAAGGCTTGTTATTTATGCTAAAAGTGACCGTAGCCTCGACGACACGGAGTTGTTGTATTTTATTGTTTTGTTTGATTTGCTCGAGGACTAGCAAAGTCTAAGTGTGGGGGAATCTGATAGGTGTAGAATACACCGTATTTACTATATAGAGTTTATGCTTTCTTTGCTATTTTTCTTGTGAATTATGTACTTTACGCGTGCTTTTGAGTTATTAGGTACTCTGGAGTCGCACGGAGGAAAAGAAGCGTAAATCATCCCAATTGGAGCAAAAAGGCGAAGCTATCGGCGAAAGAACGAGGCCATTCCGGGTCCGTATGAGAAGGTTGTAAGCAAAGTCAACAATTAAGCTTGTCAGTTCCCAGACTGACAATACAAAGAGATTTATTGGTGGCCCATATCCATTATCCTGGTGCCCTAATAATGGCCGTACGAGCAACCTTATCATTTGGTCGAGAAATTGTTCTCGGCCTCGGTTGTTGTTTCTGAAAGAGAAGTGAGAGCTAAAATGAGAAAAATGGCTGCTGTTGTTGGTCCGAGAGATAAAATTGTGAGGAAAGAAAAGTTAATTGATGATTGAATCGAGTACTAGGAAAGGGAGGAAGATGATGTTGATACTGTGAAGAACAAGGAGGATTTGATGATTCTGAGTTGGGGTTTCTACGGATTTTGTGGCTGCTCTAGATTTGTGAGGATGAGCTCGAGCACAGAGGAGGCAATGGAGAGATTCAGGGAAGATCGAGATGGAAATCACTGCTGTTGTTCAACACAGACTTTATGAGAGGTGATTGGTGCTGCTGTTGAATCCAGAAATGGATCTGGGAATTGCTAAATCGATGAGCTCTGGATTTGTCTTGAAGAATCGATGGGCACGAGAAGAGAAAATGGTAGAGGAATTGAAGGAATTGGGTTTACATGGAAACTGATGTTGATGTTGCCGGGGTGAAGCTGGTGAAGATGTGGCGATTTAGAAATGGGAGATATGCAATGCAGTGGTGGAATTGATGGCTGTGATAGATGCAGGTAGTACAATGTGTTGGTGTTTCAGGTGGTTGTGCAATGGCAGAGTAGAGAAGTGGTCGAGATTCACAGAGATGTGAGAAATTGAAGCTACAGATTAGGTCATGAGAGACTGGTTGATGTTGTTGGTCTGATGAGGACGAACTAAGGGTTTGAGCATCAGGAGAAGGTGATAGAGAGAGCTAGCCATGGCAGCATTCAGGGGAGGATTATCCAAGGCTGCTGAGTTAAATCTCAGAGATTTGAAGCAAGTGAATCTGGGAGTTCTCATGGGGGTATGCAACCTAGGAGCTTAGAATGAGATTTGAAGGAAGAAATTGAGAAACAGGTACTATGGATCTGTGAGTTAGCTCAGGGAGAAGAATGTGGTCGAATTGAGAGTTGGGTTCGATTGGTGATGCTCTGTGATCGAGAAGAGAAGCCATTGGAACTGGATTGCAGGTACTGGTGAATGATGTTGTACCTGAAATGGAGTTTGGATCGAGAGAGGAGAGGAATACTTGAAGCTTGCTGATGAACTCTCGTGGCTCAGATGGAAGCGAGAGATGATGTTGCGGCGAATATGATGACTCTCGTGTCTTGTTGTGTTGGTAGTGCACAGGGACTATGTGAGACAGGATGTTGCAGGAGGTAGTGATGGAGCTGGTGTATGTGAAGTCTGTAAGTTGCAGGGAGAATTGATCTCCTGCCATTGTTGCTTGCCAAGGAGATGATGGTGCAATGCTGTGATGTATGTGGAGCATTGCAGGCAGAGATGGTTATGTCTTATTCTGGTGCTTGCATTGTAGGGGAACTGGGGAAATGGCCTGAGCTGAATGCAGAGTGGCTGGCTGAATGGCAAAGAACAAAAGGAGATGATGCTTGTGCCCTGTGAACTGAGCAGGTTATGGAGTTGCTGGAGCTGTTGTGTTGATTGTTTGAGCTCAAGCTGAGCTGAAATCCTACAGCAAAGGGAAGGAGCATGTGGCAGTGGCAGCCGTGAACTGAGCTGTAACTCAAGCTAGTAAATGGAATTGGAGTTGGTGCTAGGATGACCTGAACTGCATCATTGCAGGGTAATTCTGGTGGAGTTATTGCAGGTGGTGGTTGAAACTCAGTATTGCAGAGCTGAAGGCAATGAAACTGCAGCTGGATGACTTGGCAGAGATGGCTGCAATACCTGAGAAGTAAGATATTATTGAGAGCAGGCTTGTGTTGTTGGCAGTGAGGCCAGCTGTGCTACAACTAGTGATTGTTGCCAAAGGAGTTGTAATGGATGTGTTGGCAAGGTCGGGTGAGAGATCAAGAACTGAATGAAGCCATGATATGTACAAGACTTGGAAAGAATGGCTTAATCAGTGTTTACACTACATGCATGAGAAAAGAATGAATTACAGTGCAGGTAAGGGGTGGTGTATGCTTGGCAGCTCCGGATGTATTGAGAATGAAGAAATAGCAGAGAAGGAATGATGCACCATCTTTGTGCACCACAGTGTTTGGCCTGTGCAAAGGCCTGGCCTGGCTTGGCCATTCAGCTTACTCAGCTGATCCAGGTCTGACTCTGGTCTGACTCACCCTGACCAGGTCTGACTCTGGTTTGACTCATCCGATCCTGACTCGGTTTGATTTGACCCGTTGACCCGGCGGTCCCGACTCGTTGACCGGTGACCGGGGCGGACTTTGCCGATCACCGGAGTCGTTTTCCTGTCGATTTCCGGCCGATTTCCGCCACAATCCCGACTTCCGGCGACCGTTTTCGGGGCGTATTTTCTACACGGGTTTCTCATTCTTGTGGGCTTGGTGGATTCTCACCTAATGGACTTTGAAGACTAGACCTAATTTTAGAAGTTGGAGAAAAGCTATAAAAGGGAGGTTTTCTACAACACATGGGATATCTTTTTGCTGGGAATTTTTGGAGAGCCACTTTTGTTTACGCTTCTAGGGTTTGGTTTTGTTCTTCTTCTTCCTTGTTTATTATTGAATATTGATGATGATGAACTCCATAGCTATGAGTAGCTAAACTTATTATTGGTTATGGGATAAAAGTTGATTTCTCAACATGCTTTTGATTCAATGAATTAGTTTTGTCTCAGTAATTATTGTTTGTGATTCACAATTAATATTGTTATAAGATTTGAAAACTTGTTAGGTTGAGTCCGGAATCAATCCGATTTGTGTTCATCTCTAGAGCTATATTAGGGTTGTCAATACGAAAACGTTGTTTATCCCTGATTCTAAGTAGCATAATTGTGATTAGTGCTTATAGTGATATATCCTATTAGTCACAAGTGAATCATAACTTTTGTTAAAACGTTTAGTGCTTTTACACATTCGTTTGCATTGATGAGTCTTATTCCATAAATCTTAATGCTTTTAGGGAGTTAAACTTAATTGTGCTTTTACACTTTAGGTTGCTTTCGACGAAGAATTCACATAAGCATCTTTTAATGTGGTTGTGATGAAAACAGGGAATTAACGGGTTATACTTGCGATCAAGATATCCTAGGACTTTTAATAAATACGAGATTAAATACCAATTCTAATCATTGATGAAAATACATGTTTGTGAATGATACTATCCCTTGACCAATATCTTCTCCTTATTGATAATTCGAATTATTTATTTTGCTTTTAATTACTTTTATTTGCTTAAATACAACAAACATACCTTGGGTTACTTTAGAAACTGAAAGTTTATAACAACAAACGCCTCCCTGTGGATACGAACTCTTTCTTATCGAATACTATATTTATATTTAGTTGATTGGGAAAGTGAAATTATATTTGACGGATTGACAACCGGCCAATAATCTCTTCAAGTTGCTTATAATTGTGAGAAATAATTTGGCAAAATAATCACATTCTCGCGAAATCAATAATTCTCGCGAAACTCTGAATAACTCTGCGAATTTTTGTAAAATACTTGTGCAAATATAATGCTTATGTAATGATTACGTTATGAAATGTGTATGCGATGTTTATGCCATGAAATGCTTATGCGATGCTTTCATGATGCGAGTATAATGCTTGTATGATGAGAATGCTTATCTACTGCAATGGATAGCTAATGTTTGTGTTACTTAGCTCATTTTGCCGTTCTAAAATTGATGTAGCTTTAAATCGCTTCCATTCTTCATTTCTCTGATTTTGTCTCTAGTATATGCATTCCTCTTTGTGTATTTATTGTTTCTCGCAAGTTCTTACTTGTGCTTCATCTTTTCTTATTCCTGCATTATTAGTATCACGTAATAATATGATCATAATATCAAGTGTGCGGCATTTGTATTGCCTCGGTCTCGTTATCATGTATATGTTCGCAAGCTTATCATTTAATCATTTTCTCAAGCTCGCAAGCTTATCATGTAATCTTTTTTGCGATGAAAGATCTCGGTTACTTACATTCAAAATGTTTATGTTGAATTTTGTCATTGCGACAAGATCGCAGGACGTCTTTACATTTTCATGTAATGACCCATTGGTCTTGCCTTATCAATTTTCTTGTGTGGTCTTATTTCGCCTTCCTAGTTAAAGGTCTTATTTTTCCACCCTCATTATTGCGACAATATGACAGGCCTAAATATTCTTGCGAACATAAAGCCCCATGACATTGCCGTCTTGCGACGAAATCACAGGACGTCTTTACACTTTCATGTAAAGACCCATTGATCTCGCCTTATCTTTGTCTTTTGTATTTTTGCCTCTATAGGATCATCGCACAAATATGACAAGCCTAAATTTCCTTGCGAAAATAAAGCCTCATGACATTTGCGTCTTTTGACACTTATCAGCTCCCTAATGGAGGGTGCCGCCCTATCTTCTCCCCCCGGTTGCCCCTTCAAGAGGCGTACATCGCCATACAAGACTAGCTCCTCCCATCCGGTCTTAACAACAACCAGTTGTTTTCGCAGCCTCTTATCCCTTATACCTATATGGCTTATGTTTACGAGACTGCACCCTAAGTGGAGTTTTCTTCAAGTCGAAAAGATATACCAAGACTTGCCAAGAATGGCCGAGACACTTCAAATGCCCTGCAGCACTCTTGGATCAACCGTGTACCCCGCGCCTTGAGCATACACTCGACTCCTTGGAAGAGACCCTCAAGGCCCAAACTGGGTATAACCATATATATATAGTTGGAAATCCAAGGTATCTCTCCCCGGATAGGCTTTCATGGGCCCCAAATCTCCATGACTCGAGTTCCAGGAGCGGTGTAACCTTTTCACCGAGCCATGTCAAGAGATACCCCTTATATGACGCACTTTAGGTCTTACATTTGCCTCTTGCGAAATATCATTCGCGAACTATGGTGTACGCCATAAAGGTTCGTCCCATTCACTCACTCTTTCATTTTTGTTAATTCATTCAATCATTCATTTTGTTTGCGAAGCTATCGCACAATCTTACATTGTTTAATCATTTTTGTTTTTCAATCAAATTGTCATACATTCTTGATGACGAGATCCTCACATATTTCTTCTTCAATTATTTTTTCTTCTTCTTACCCTTAACAAGCTTTTGTTACTGTCTTTTGATGATTACTCACTTCTTACACTTTTTGCTCCTGTCGCTCTCCGCCTCTCGCACCATTCAAATCTCTTAATGATTCCTTTCCATCATAATTTTCAACTGTTTTCATGCACTTGTTTCGCGATGTATCTTCTCCTCTTACATCAATGGCATCCACCATCAATCTTTCTCTTCTTTTTTCATCTTTTGCATGTTGCTTCCAACCCTTTCTTTTCGCAGCTCTCTCTTCGCAACTCTCCACGTCGATCTCATAGCATTTTTGTCCTTCTCGTCCAATCTCCTTTTATAATTCCGACACCGCTAGGGATGAGGAAATTTTATGCGATTGATGATAAGTTGACGCTACGCCTGCAATTTCGTGCAACCATGGCCTTCCGATCAATGCATTATAAGGGGACTCCACATCAACTACACAACAAAATCCCCGTTGATAACCCTTGCAAGGGTATTCTCATATGAACTTCTCCTTTAGGCTTATTCGTTGTTCCATTGAAACCATATATCTTATATGTCGAAGGTATCAATTCTTCATCCTTTCCCCCATAGTCTTGTAAGTATGGTAGAAAAGAATATTTACTGAGCTCCCCGTATCAATCAAGATTCTATTGATCGCCTGAAGACACTTCTCTCGTTTCGTCGTCTTCGCCATTTACGGTTTTTGGATTAATTTCCAATTTTACAACCAATGGGTTATCATGCGTCTCTTTGCCTTCAGAACCTCTTCGCATTGAAAGAAATAATCTGCATTTGCCATTCTTTTAACTGCGACGTCTTCGCAATGTTCACCACTTCTTTATTATTAGCATCCCTCGCAAAAACCCTACTGAGAACATTATCTTGAAAATCTTCAATTGTTTGGTAAGAGTGTACAATGGAGTTGCAAAACAAATTTTTAGCTTTCGATCCAACTTCTATTACGAATGTTTCTTTCCCCTTTCTCTGAATTTGTTCTCAGTGCATTTACTGGTGGTGGTGGTAATGGTCAACCTTCTCTTCACTTTTTAGAAAATGACTTAGCTTTCCTTGGTCAATCATTCCGAGGATGATTCTTTTATATTTCTACAGTCATTTGTTAAGTGTCCATGAAAACGGTGGTAAGAACAAAACTCGTGACTTCTATCACTTGGTGGTGGCTCATTCCCCATGTTCCATGGAGCGTGTATGTTTTCCATCAAGAGTACAGACTTCCCATATTTTTTCAACACTAGTATTTAATGGTGGCATTTTGATTTCTTCCCATACTACTCGTGACGTCGCTGCCTCCATGATAATTCCGCTTTGACTTCCATAAGTTTCTTGCGGATGATCAAGTCTTTGAATTTTGTTATTGCCACCACGGTTGTAGTAGTTCATTTCTCTCTCATATTCTTCTTGATCACGGCTTCCCATGGCTACTATCTTTGGCTGTCCATCATCTCGTTATCCTTTCTTGTTGACCTTGCGAAGTACTCGCCACCGTGTTTATCGAGTTGGGTAATAAACTTGCATTCGTGACATTTGAACTTGTATTCGCAATTGGATACGATTCCATCTCATTTTGCCTTTCCTCTAAAGCAATATACTCCTCTTGAAGTTCTCATGAATTCCGCCATCGTGATTGTATTCTTGACTCTAAAAATTTGAATATATAGCAAATTAGTTGCGAACATAGCGTTTATAAATGATAAAATGAGATATCTTTCATCCACTCTTCCACCCATCTCGCTACACATCGTATTCCATCTCACGCTTAAGTGTCTTAAACTTTCACCAACTCTTTGTTTCAGTCAAATACATCTTCAATTCCCGGTCGCGAGGAGTTGTTACTTATGTATGCCCCTAAAAATATAGCTTGTAAATGGTTGAATGACGTGATGGTGTTTCTTGGTAAACCCTCAAACCATTTCAAGTACTTCTCTGTTAAACTTGATGCGAAATATTTGCACAATATAGCATCATGATTTTCCCACCGTAACATACATCTTACATACGCTTTGATGTGTTGTATTGCGCAAGTTGTTCCATCAAAAATGCTGGTTAATGCGGGTAAATTGCACTTGGGGGTATTCCTCCTAACTGCACCTCTAGTGTAAAGGGATTTTTCGCAGCTTCTTCGATTGCCTCATCCAATTGTCTTCTTCCTCCTCCTCTTCTATTGTACAACATTCCTCTCATTTCTGCCAACTCTTTTAAGATTTGTTCATTTACATCAAGATTTGAATTTATTGGTCTTTTTAGCTCTGCCTCTCTCCTTCTGCGTTCATGTCTATCTTGATTTTCTTGTTCAGCATTTTCTTCTCTTCTTTCTCTGCGACTTTCTCCTCCATCTCGTTCATGGATTCGCACACCATTGTATCTATCATTTTCTCTTCTTGGTTGTCTATCAGTTCTCCTTTGTATTCTTTCATACTCTTCATTGATATTTTCATTGTTGCGATTTTGCTCGCGCCTTCTTTCTCGATTGTCATGATTATTCTGCCGAATTGCTTCCTCCAATTCTCGTTCTTCCATTTATACTCTTAACCTTTCCCTTTCGCAAGCTAGACGCGCTTTTTCAATATAATGCTTTTCGATGTCATCTTCAATCTCCTTTTGTTTCCTCTGCGTTTCTCTCCCATGCAGTATTCTTCTTCCTTCTTCCTGATTTTCTTCATCAATTGGATTATTCTACTACCTATTTCCTTGATTTCCATTATTTTGGTCATTCTGTAAAATCTCTGGTCGTGGAATACACACCACTTCCCTTCTTTCGCAGTATCCTTCATCGAGATTTAGCTCTCTTTCTAAATTTTCTTAATTAACATTTTCTGCAGGTAACATTCTCCTCCTATCATCTCTAACCGATCCTGGTCTTGATCTGGTATTACTTCTCGACCTCCTATTCTGCAACCTCATATTTTCCATTCTTAACTCATGGTTTTGCCTTGTTAAATTTGCACGTTCTTCTGCTTCTAATCGTCTTTCTTCATGTATTGTTTGTCTCAACGTTTCTAATGCTACGATTTCTTCATTTCTATGAGCTGTTTCTCCCATTTCTTCTCGATTTCTCTCCTCTTGTCCATTATTTATCAATTGTTGCACTTCTTTTCTTTCTTCCACAGAATCTGATCTCCATGTATGCACGCTCACCCTATCATAATTTATTACTCTGTTCGGTGCTGGTTGAATTGGTGGTTGAATTTGACCTTCTTCTCTATCTCTTGCGTTTATTCTTGATGGTTCACCTACTTCATTTCTCCTTTCTCCATCTAATCTCCCGCTTCTCCTCACAATTGTTGGTTGTTCTGACGCATTCCTTTTTCTAGCCATTTCTCAATTTTAGTAAATTGTTGAAAATTATTCAAAATTTCTTTCTCGTTACTCCTGATTCTTTCAATTCACAAGGTTGATCTTCTACTCATGTCCCTGTTTCTAGCGCATGTGTATTTGCAGGAAATCCCACACTACACCCCTCATTAAGGGGTTTATATGTACGACCAAGTGAAGCCATTAATATAGTATGGGAATGAATGGAGAATTGAAGATTGAGAGAATTGAAGGGGAGGATTACAGTAGCAGAAGCGCAAATTGCGGAGGAAGAAAGTTGAAGGAAAGTTGCAGAGGGAAAATAAAAGAGAAAAAAGAGAAGGGTAAGAAAACTATATATAGAGTAGAGAATCCTCGAGAAAACAAATGCATTTAATGCGAGATGGGACGTGAATGGTCAAGAATAAGCGGTTTAAAGAGACGTGTCAAGAAAAGAGTGGAAGAAGAAACACCTGTAATAAATTCCGTACATGAATAAAACGGATAAAAGTGAACAATCGCGAGATAAATATGAGCAATTGCGGCATTTTAAAATATGGGTTCTCATGACATTTTCTCCTTCGCAGAAAAGACATGAGAAGAGGCAAGATTGTAATTTCTTTAGCTCTGTTCTATCTTTCTTTGTAAACATTTCAAGAAAATAATCAATAAAATCTATAGTTATTCATCTTCAAATGGATTAATTGAGTAAATTCTAGTGAGGGGTGTATGTGGGATTTCCTGCAACTACAACTGGCATGCCACTATATGCCACTACACCATTGGCATGTGCCAATGACGCCACTGTGCTACCATCAAGCACCAACAGAATGTGGCCATAATCAATGGCCATCCTTTCTCATGAGTTACGATCTCAACCGTCCAAATTCGCCACAAAATTGAAAGGCATGTGGCAAGTTTTGGGCGACCAACTAAGACAAGCCAAATAGCATCACATGTTATTCTCCTGTGGCAAGTCTCCTAACTTTGACTTTCCACACATAGCAACCTGCTATATGTTTTCCATGAAAAACACTCGAGACATCAAACATGTCACAAACTGGGGGATGCTCATCACGGTATTGGTCTGGCGGTTTACAGCGTGCGGCATGCAACACGCCCATTATAAGAAAGTGTCAGAAAGTAGGGCAGTTAGTGGCGACAAGAAGTTGTGGGTGTAAACTAACCAGTTTCCTCCATAGTGGGAACGTGGTTTCTGACAGTTACGCATGACCCCACTTCTCTATCACTCAATCACTCCCACTTTCTATGAGATCAGGGTGCGTTCAATATGACTTGTATAAATTTGTTTACCTATTTTCGACCAAACAACAAGTTTTGGTGAGAACAACAACACAGTATCCAGAAAAGTACCAAAGAACTGATAGCTTACATTCCGCAAGCCAGTTACAAATTCTGATACAAGTCATAAAATATCCACACCTTCAGAATTAACCATTCTGGTCTCAACACCTTCTTCGCTTCCCTCCCTAAGACCAACCCTTCTCCTTCACTTTGTGACCGAAGCAAGACTGGAACGACCATTTCTTGGTTTAGGCCGGGATTGTACAGATTGATCTCTCGAATCTAAAGTACTCCCGTGCAGTGCATTTGTTTAGGTTTAGATTTGTTTCTCATCCACATGCCCAAATTTACCAAAACCAGCAGAAACCGTTTTTTACCGTGGTTGGCATGGTTGGCATGCCTTGGCGCGGTAGCATGAGAATTAGGGTTTGGCATAGATGATGTCGGTCAATGTTAAGGGTTCTGCCGTGGAACATGACCCATGTAAAAAAAAAAAAAAGGTACCCTGGTAATTCTTGCGTAGGCATGGTGATCGATTCAATAAATGTGCTAATGGTCATAGTGACGCCATGTCAGTTGTACAGTTTTACGATTTTAACCCTAAGCTAAAAACCACCATCAACAATAGGGACACAAGATTAGTGAACCTGATTGTTAATCAGAGTACTTGGACGATCTCAAAAATCAATATCCAAGATTAATCTAGTCGTATCCAGATTATTCAATCGGAATTCTGCCAAGTTGTTAAACTTGTTATCTATCTTTTAAGATACGAATTCTACAAGAAACTAGCGAGTCTCTTAATCGATTATAATTAAGAGGACTTATCTATGTAGATTGAATACATACAAACCTGTGCAAATCCAATTATAAAGATAAACAATATAATGCGGAAAAGGTAAAACACATGATACCAGAAATTTTGTTAATGAGGAAACCGCAATAGCAGAAAAACCCCGGGACCTCATCCAGATTGAACACCACACTGTATTAAGACGCTACAGACACTAGCCTACTATCAGACTTCGAACTGGAATGTAGTTGTGACCGAATCCACCCTCCAAGCGATTCAGTTACAGTTGCGCTCCTTACATCTCTTGAACCTCACAAGGTACTACGCACTTAATTCCCTTAGCTGACGTCCTTTACAACCTAAGAGTTTCTTCAGCCGAAGTGAAGACTTTTGATACCAATCTTCCCCTAATAGATAAGCCTATTTTATTTTCATTTAGATCAAAGATCAAGGTGCGCAAATATATTTGCAATAGAAAGCTAGCAAGCCTCACAAATCTGAAACTTAAGAATTCTGAAGAGCATCCTAGATTCTTAACCACCTATCAAGAACAATCGTCGAAACATCAACTAAGATCAGTCTTTAGATATCTATATCTTGAGGAATCACAAAGTCAGAGATGAAGAAACTATGTGACTACTATCTATCTTTCCAGAAAGAGATTACGAAAACCTCGATAACAAAAGCAAGATCGTGTATTCACGAACTATCAAGGTAAACATACACGGATCTGGCTTCACGAATCCCCAAGCAAAGTCTTTTTAGTCGTAGACCTAAAAGGTCAATAAAGGCGACTCTAGAATCAACTAGGACACAAAGTGTCGTGGATTGATTTTACCAAATTGAAGATGCTCTATTTATAGTTTTCAAAGACCAAAGTTTAGCTTAGAATTCAAGTTAAGATAAATTGAGAATCAAACAAACAAAATAGGTCTTCAAACTATAATAGAAGACTATACACATAGGTTCAGTTAGACCGGGTTCAGTAACCGTGTATAATGACTATTCGGTTTGGCAAGTTAGACAAAGAACTAGAAGTTACTTGATGTTCATTTAAACACCTAAGAAATTAATCATGATTCAAACATATAGCAATAAAGTCTTAGAAGTGTTTAATAGAGTTCTAGAAATGCTAAACATATTAATAATAAGTCTTTGAGAATATTCTAAACATTGTCAGGATAATTGATACAACGATTCGTGAACTGAAAGGCTTTTTCACGAGTTAGGGTACGACAGTTCGTGAACCAAGTTCGCCAACCCCTCTAGACTCTGAAACTCAGTTGACCACAGTTCGTGAACTGGGTTCGCCAACTGCTAGCCAATTAATCTAACCTATAAATTCAGTTCACCAAGGTTTGCCAACCAGGTTCGTGAATTGTTCCCGACTGAACTTATGGTTTGCGAACTGATACTCAACTACAATTATAACCTATTTGAAACTTGACTTAGTATAGTAGAAATCAAGATATAGTTTTGATCACCTATTATTAACAACAAGCTTGAGATAGCAAAACTTGTAGTTTCAACCGAGCAATGCTCTAACTAACACACACACACACACACACACACACCATTTGTCAATTTTAGTGACAAAGTTATTCAATATATATGGATACAACAAATAAACATTTCAACTCAATCCACTATGCTTGATTTCCTTGGTTCTTCAACACACGACTTGAATTCTTCGTAGTTCAAGTTCTTATAATGTAATGCATATATTCGTTCAGCACTTTGTTGTTGAAGATCCGTAGAAATAACAACTTATCAGAATACTTGTTATAGATTTTATAGAATGAGGTAAATACACTCTACTCATTAGTCGTTATACAGAAACATAGTATTGTTACCTTCTTCAAAATTCAATTGCACCACAATTTTGAAGCAAAACTATGGTGATATGTTCTCCCCCCAGTAGGATCATAATATCGCGACATCAATACTTCACGATATTAATAAATGACGACATTGCGAGGGAGTCGCAGGAAGTAAAATAAATGACGCAATGAATGACGACAGCCAGAACACGAGGAAGATATGAAGACTCAGCGAAATTTAGGAGTGTCGCGAGATTGTATACTTGTACACTTGCGATATCTCGCAAGCCATTCCCGAAAATAAAGGACAGCTTAGCTGTCATCCACTGTGTACTACCCTATATAAAGGGTTGAGTCAGTCTGTTGTAGGGAGAGTTCTTTTTGAATTGTTAAGCAAGTCTTTATGAGAGAGAAAGTTTTAGAGTGATTGTAATTCTACTACTCATTTCTATTTCATATTGTAAAGATTCAAGTATTCAATCAATAGAAATAATAATCATTCATCTTAAAATGACTTAATTGTATACATTCTAGTGAGGGGTGTAGTGTAGGATTTCCTGCAACTACACCCCTTAGTCAATACATACTACTTTTGCAAAATAGGTAAACCTATAGATAATAATTCACTCCCCCTTACATGATGCTTCGTAAAAGCCATATGTATGTAGTAAGATACTACTTAATACTGCTCCCCCTTTTTGTCAACAAAATTGGCAAAGGTGAAAAATAGGGATTATCATGAATTAATTCAAAATAGCTTTAAGACTAGAGAACACATACCAACCTTTAGTTTAGACGATTTCAACCAAAAAATCCCGGTTTGCGTCAAGGAGACATAAGGCACAAGCATCTCCTACAATTCCACATCCGCACTCCCCACAAAGATATTACCATTAACCACAAGTTCAAAAATAACTCTCCCCCATTTATATCATTCCCGAAAGAACGACATGAGCGACCTTACTCTAGTCACAAGAAAAGGATTTTCTTGGACTTTAAATTTAATAGGCCAATTACGAACAAATTAAAGTTGTATCCAATATTTTTCTCTCTTCTCGCCAGTTACGAGCAAAGAAGTTAAAAATAGAGATCTTAATGTTAGAGGCACTAAGATACAATATTTTCGTGAGAAAAATCATCAATACAAACTATTCTCTACGCCAATTATGAACAAGAGAACAATTAGTGCGATATGACTCAACATAAGAATTATAACTTCTCTAGCCATGTACGAACGTAGAGATTAAAGTTCACCACTTATTCCCTGGTGGTGACACAATCAAGGAGATAATTCGATCCCTAAAGAACATCTTACGGAATCCTATAGCAGATTATTCACAAAAAGTGTAACCATGAAGATCACAACTGCCTTTCTCAAAATAGTTTACTCCTCTTTTGCAAGAGTGAATGGACTTAACATATGAGAAAATATGAGATATGTGTTCTTGAAAAGGCGAGGGTACCCAAATATACCTCAAGCTAAGACTTTTCCTACCTATAAGTCATTTCTCCGAAAGTGATTGTCTATGGACTGAGTCAAGGCAATACAACTAATCGGTTCACACTTCGTGTGATCGTCTATGGATACGAGATCGAGACAATACAACAATGAAGTATGTTACTTGATAACAAAGGTTCGGACTTAACCAAACACAATAGGATTCACTTATCAAGTAAATATGAATTAACGTTTGTGTGATTTACTTTAATTATAATAAAATAATTATAATGCGGAAATATAAAGTAAATGACACAGCAAGATTTTGTTAACGAGGAAACCGCAAATGCAGAAAAACCCCAGGACCTTGTCCAGAATTGAATACTCTCAGGATTAAGCCGCTACACAAAATTACACCTAACTTCGTATGGTTGAGACCAAGAAACTAAACCTATAGTTCACCTAGTTCCGTCTGTATTCCCACGCCTCCGACCTTAGTCACGTACTTGGAACAATTCCTTTGGTTCGTATTCCAAACAGAAGAAAGGAACAATAACTGCTTTGGTATCAACTCTATTTAACCAAGTGATATGAGTTGGACAAAGGCTCTTCCGTTTATCTTAACATAAACTCCTTCGTCGGGTCCTTAGCTCTATCTTATATTCAATTACTGAAGTAATCCTTTAATATTAAGCCAACAACACTATTAATCTAAATAATTGTTTTGATGCCGATCTACTCAATTAATCAATCCAATCTATCACAAATATAAACCGATTATTAATTGGATCCTCTTTTACCGAAACAACTATTGTGCACACCAAAGATTATGAACCCACAAATTAGAAATCTTCAATATCTTCTTTGTTTTCAAATCTTCTTAGATCTTCAATAAACACCTGCACACAATCACTTGAATCTCTTGTGATCAATCACGCACAGAACGGAGTCTGTTAACAATGGATTATCACAAGACCGTCTTTAGAACTAAAAACAGCCTAAAGATCCCTGTCGAAACTATGAACTAGTTTGAGTAAATCTTATATCAGAAGAGAAGATTCTCAAGCATAAACAAACTAGGTGCAATCAAAGTTCAACCACCGTTAGTCAATCAAATCAAAGAAAACAAAAGATAAAGCGCAATTATCTACTTTCCCACCAACGGTACTCGTAGAGCTTCTCAATCCCAAAGAAGACTTTAAACTGAGCGGCCGTAAGAGATTTCGCCTAATTAGGTTACTCTCCTCTCCGAATAGGCGGCTACACCAGTAACAACAGAACAAAGAGGAAGTATGTTGTTACGAAGGATTGGTTTGCTAGAAAGGCAAACTTCAAGTATTTATAGACAAGGACGTTTGGACACCAAGGAATTTCCAAAACCAAAAATATTCTCAAGATATTCATTAAAGAACAAATTCGGTTTCCATAATTCCTGGAAATGCTCTGTCCAAAAATAATGATCGAAATCTCTCGGAAAATCTCTAATTAGTAAATGCACATTACTAATTCTTATTTCCCTACAAAATGAAGTTAAATACCTTAATTAAAAGATTCTTAACTTATTTATGTTTCGATACTAGGATTCTCTTCCCATAGCTATTAAGGAATAACTTTGAACAATTAAATAAATAAACATTCATGGCACGTGTTCAAAGTATGTCGACATCTTAACTTTGTAAGTTCTCTTTCACACTTACAACCTTAAAACCAATTTGCCACACTTCCAAACATGTTTAGAATTGGTTCATCAGACTTTCAAGAACTATGCGATTGATCAAATAACATTCAATCACAATCATGGGTTTAATGGGTTCTACCAAAACAAGTTTCGGTTCTACCTTCCATGTGAGCACTGTGCATAGTCACACTAGATTTCCAAAATTCGGTTGATTAGGTACTAGGATCGGTTCCCCACATATATATGGTATCTAACTTATATGTGTTGCACATGTCCATAGGATCGGTTCCCCTTTGCCTAAAAACGTGTTGCACATGTTCATAATCGGTTCCCCTTTCTGCTATAAACCTTGATGTACCTCATACAAGGATCAGTTCCCCTTTGTGAAATACTGCACCTCTTACTAGGATCGGTTCCCCTTTCCCATATTTGGTCGTATTTAAAATCACAAACCCGATCATACCATCTTAGGTGATTACTTAAGATCGGTTTCACTAATAAAAGTCATACCAATACATAAGTCGCCCTTTGTGAATAGTTCTACCAAGAACACAACAAGTCGTGAACGGTTATACTCAATCACACATATTGGTTGTTCATAAGATATGCAATGAATAACAAAACCAATAACGCCTGGAGATTTCCTTTTCGATTCACAAACAAGTTTATGAACTTACTTCCTTAGAACACATGTAAAACATTGTTCCCTAGGATGAAATCCTCACCTCATACCCACACATAATCACAATAACATTCAAATGATTATGGTGATGTCTTATCTAAAAAGTTTAATGGTTAATAAATAAACCTCGTATTGTATTCCTTAATACTATGTCTATTTAGAGTTCAAATATGCTTCGCAGTTTTGTTTTCAATATGCACGACTTGAAAGATACGTTAGGGAATGAAACAGTTCAAGTCAAATATCACTAACCTCAAGTGGAAGGATGACTATTGTCGTTGTAGCTCCTTGCTTCTTCCCATCTTCAAATCTTCGCAATACTTGTAAAGTCTCATATCCTAATACTTTCAAGCTAACCTATACGAAGTTGACTCTCGTACATAATCAAGCGACTCTTAACATGAGTTTTGATTCACTAAAATATGACAACCAAACTTGACATACCAACGCTTGGTGGGTTCAACCAAGCTATGCTCTAATAGTTCTAATCACCAATAATGATAACATAGAACAAATCTCACAAAATAAGCAATACATATATATAACCATGAAGATTAGGTATTGCAAGTCATCTTCTAAAATAAAATTTAATTAATAAACTTTAACTATGCAAGATGATAAAGTTTTTGGAATAGCTAATGTAACACATAAAAACTACTCCAAAAACTAGTGTTCCTCCTTAAACAATAAGAACAAAATTCCTACAAGGAGTTAACTAGTAAAAATATCTTTGAAGAAAGCATGATCATTCAAGAACTCTTCATCATCAACAGACATTGGAACATAAGGTTTATGAAGAAGAGCATTAGATTTTCCAAACCTGTTTGGTTGTTGTTTGACAAGTGCTTCTTGAATCTCCAAAGATTTCTGCAGGATGTTTTTAAGACCTTGCACTTCCATCTTGGTCTTCTTAAGCTCTTTAAAAAATATTTGCAAACCTTTGCCGATTTGAGCAGTTTGCCCCAGGTTTTTTTCACGTTCTTTCTTTTTCTCTTAAAAAGTGAATCTTTCTCCTTAGAAACAGTAAACTCAACACCTTTTGTTGTAGAATCAACAACCATAGGTAGAGAAGGTACATCAGAAGAAATCATACTCGAGGATACCATATCTCAAACTTGAGTATGCAATAAATTATGTAAACACAATTATATATCTTCAAGTCACTTTTGAAGTTTTTGAAAAATTCCAAAAACTAGTAAGAGTTTTAAATAGAAAGAATAACCAATAGCTCAGGAATCGATAGGCCAGAATGGCCCGTTCACGTATCAAAAGAAAACAAACTAAAAAGCAAAATACAATTTTAGCCTTTCTTATGGTTGTGCACGGGTAAGTGTTTATGCTTATTACTTGAAAGATAGAGTGAAGAAAGCGAAAATAATAGTTTCAACATAAAATTATTTTGAATATTCCAATAATATTCCTCATAGAGGTGAAAATAAATTTTGACCACTTAGTTATTGGAACCAAGTCAAAAACCAGAAAGCTGGACAAAACTCAATGGAGCAAGGCTCAACATGAATTAATGTTATTCTCGTTTTAAGCATGAAATATCAAAGAAACTTTAACCTTGAGTCTATGGAAATATATGCAAATTCAAGTAATAAGTTCCAAGACACGGACAAAAAGAGTTTGTCCCAAAGCCTTTTGGAGGTGTAATGTCTTGTCTCTTTTAAGGGAACATGAGACAAGAAAACACCTTTTCAACACAATCAATTTGTCTTGGGGTAAGCACTAATAGGCTCACCACTTGATTCCTATACTGGTTTGTCAATTTCCATTTTTTTCGATCGTTTAGAACGTGATCGCTTCTTCCCCTTTGAAACCTTTTCCTCATGAATAATAATACTCTTAGGAGAAGTAGAAGAACAGAGTTGCATATATACCTTAGCTGGGTTTGGTTGTTGAAAGAATTTAAGCACATTTGTGAAACGATTCGCCTTTCGTTGTTGTTTATTGACATACCTTGCATTCTGCTTGTACTTGAAGCATTGTTGAAGTTCATAACCTTCAGTAGTACAATAAGGACATGAACGGATAAGAAGAGGATCATGAACACTCTCAGTCTCAGCTGTCAGACACATTAGAGATGTTTCTGGAAGATCAGTAATAGGTATTTCCAAAGAAAAATTAATTATATCCTCAAAAGTTATAGATGAGGGATCTTCAAACAGTTTGTCAAGATTGATATGAGTATCGCTAGTATCCTAAAAATTAGATGTTTCATCTATAATTGATAGACTAGAGCTTTCTTCTTCTTCTGAGTCATAACGATCAGTAGTTTCATTAAGAGTTGCAGAAAAACCCTTGTTACCAGTGTATTTTCGTCGATTTGGACACTCATTGGAAAAGTGACCAAAAACTTTACAATTGAAGCACTAAGGTGTATCCTCATCATCACTCTCATCATCATCCTTTTTAGTAGTAATTCGATCACGAGGCTTGGCTGATGATGGATGGCTGAAAAGACGAGGTACCCAAATACACCACAATCTTTTATTTATCAACCTATAAGTCATCTTCCGAATGTGATCGTGTATGGACAGAGTCGAGACAATACAACAATTCGGTTCACACACTTTTTTGATTGTCCATGGATACAAAATTTAGACAATACGATAACAAGATAACTTATGTGATTGACTATGGATACAAGATCGAGACGATACGACAACAAAGTGATCACTTGATAATAGGTTCGGAATCAACCGAAACTCTATAGGATCAATATAAAGTGTTACGGAGTTAACGTACAAGTGTAACTTACTTTTAATTATAATAAACAACAATTATAATTGGGGAATAGAAAAGTAAATGACACAGCAAGATTTTGTTAACGAGGAAACCGCAAATGCAGAAAAAACTCGGGACCTAGTCCAGTTTTGAATACTCTCAGAATTAAGCCGCTATACAAAATCAAATACCAACTTCGTATAGTTGAGACCAAGCAGACTACCCCTAGCTACTTAGTTCCATCAATATCCATGCGCCTTCGACTTCTAGAGTCACGCACGTGAATAACAAGTCCTTTGGATCGTATTCCAAATAGCAAAGGAACAATCTGTTTGGTAACCACTCTAATCAATATTTCTAAAAGATAAGATGATTTGTTGACAAAGGCTCTTCTGTTTAATCAAATAAACTACTTTGTACGGTTAGATCAATTTATCCAATAACTACCGAAATAGTCAAGTTTAGATTCGCACTCAATCTATATAGAGAATGTCGATCTCATGGAACTAATCAATCAGATTTATCAAAGATAAACTGATTCCAGTTGGATTCCAGCCGATCAAGGTTTGTGCACTAAATCCACAAGATACGAAAACTATTAAGAATTCTTCTCCATCTTCAAATCTTCTATTGCCTTCAAATACCTGCACAACAACACTTGAATCCTCTTGTGATCAATCACACACTGAACGAAATATGTTAACAATGGTTTATCACAAGATTTTTTTAGATCTAACAACAGTTTTAAAGATCTCGTCTATACTTTGATCTATTCTGAGTGGATCTTATATCAGAAGAGAAGATTCTCAAGAATAAACAAACTAGGTGCAATTAAAGTTTCAACAACCGTTAGTCAATCAAATCAAATCGAAAACTAATAAAACTGCAATTATCTAGTTTCCCACCAATGGTACTCGTAGAGCTTCTTGATCCCACATAAGTCTTTAAACGAGCGGTAGTAAGAGATTTCACCTAATTAGGATACTTTCCTCTCTGAATAGACGACTCCACAAGAAACAACAAGAAATGAAGTTTGCCTAGCTCTTAGGATAGTTTGCTAGAAATGCAAACCTAGGTATTTATAGACCAAGGTTGTTTGGACAACAAGGAAATTCCAAAACCGAAAATATTCTCAAGATATGCATTAGAGTACCTAATTTCGGGTTTCCTATTTCCACTTAAATGCCAAACCTACAATTCCGAAAACTCTCATAGAAAACTTCTATTATTAGTCTAACACATTAACTAATAATATTTTCAAGAGGATATGCTTTAATTGTTGGTAATTAAAACATATATTATGAAAATCATAATTAAATGCTTTTCAATTTTTCGGACCAGGGATCACCTTGAGTATCAAGGAATATCTTCGAACAATAAATTATGAGAGTTAGTGCTCGTGTTCAAAGTATGTCGACATCTTTACTCAGCAAATCCTTATTTCGTATTTAAACGGATTTGCATCTTGGAATCGGTTCTACCACACCTCCAAAAAGTTTAGAATTGGTTCTACCAATATTCCAAGACTATTATGTGATCGGTCATACCAAGTCACAATGTTTAGTTGTGATTGGCCCTACCAAGTCACATACATGGGTTCGGATCGGTTATACCAATCACTAGGATCGGTTCTACCTAAACATGGTACCTACTTGTGATCGGTCACACCAGTCACTAGGATCGGTCATACCAATTACAAGGAT